>JAPZEB010000026.1:18044516-18059823 GCA_029783705.1 Chaetodon striatus
TGATGGAAATCATGCTTTTAGTAGTGTGTGTGTGTGTGTGTGTGAGTGTGTGTTTCCATCTGTCCTCACCTATTCTTGTGTGACACACGTGTAAGTACTCATTCCAAGTAAACACACTGATGTCAGTTCAAATTGAACAGTGAGGAGAAATGACACAAGAAAACAAAGTCTGATCGCTGTCATAAATGCTATTTATTATTGCATTTATTCAGTCTGTCCAATGACTGTAAACAGTCATTGAATCTTTGTAGCCTGGTCTCACTCCAAAGTCATCGAAATCTGGCGCTTGGGCAGTGACTTGCGGCGTCAGAAACCACAAAAGAGGCGTCCTTTAATGTCGGTATGATACGCGGCCAGTTGCTGTCATAGTTTAATGGCGCCCAGCGGTGTCAGGAGGAAACACAGCAGAATAAGAACGAAATTTATGGCGGTGAAAGTCTGGGAAGGGCGGCCGGAAGGGGTGGTGGATGGGTCCAGCAAACACCGACTTTCACCAGAGTGAGCGGTGTTCGCGTCCCGTAAGATTCTAAAGCCAAACCCTGTTGTTTTTTCCTGAATTTAACTGCGTGTTTTTGGTGCCTAAACCTAACCACGTGCGTTTGTTGTTGAAGGAAAAAAAATGTCAGTCTGCTGTGTTGTACCGACATAGTGCATTTATTCTGAAAGTATGTAAACGGCAAATTTCCTGTGGGAACAGAAGTGTGTTTTGAAAGAAGACAATGCATGTAACAGGCGGAACTTGACACGGTGTCCCAGAACGTCAATAACCACTGCACCCAGGGTTTCACATCGTATGTGGACTTGGACGTCCAAACATCAACATGTGACAAGGTCGGAGTCAGAATGTGTTGGTCTGTCAGACATGTTTGCGGTAATGTGACCAAAAATATTTGATCCATCAAATCTGAATTTAAGACAGTTTAAGACTTTTTAAGGCCTACTATTAAGAAAACTTAATTTGAGACATTTAAGGCTCTTTAAGAACCTGTAGACATCACGAATACGGGTCCTCGCAAGTATAGAAGTACAAGGGTGTGTGTGTGTATGTGTGTGTGTAGGAGTGGTTTGGTGTGCTGCAGTTTCATCACAGCTATTTCTAGAAGTTTGAAAGTATTTTGTTTTTCTATACTGCACGTCCCGTCGTAGTGACAGGAAACAATTTGTGGCCATCATCGTGCTCAACCAAGCTTAGCATTTCTGTTTACAACTTTTGGTTGTTTTGGTGCGCTGCAATGCAAAACAGAGCACTGTAGGTATGCAGGGAGTGTAGATAATGGAGACACAGTGCAAAATGAGAGAAAAGAATACAAGAAAAATGAAAATATTTTTGTTGTTTTCATAGATTTCTGAAATATGTCACTTATTAAATTAATTCACACTTGTCTTTCAAGTGTCAGAACAAGCCTAACAGATGAAAGCCATTCTGCATTCATGCCCAGCATTGATTTGACAGACGCTGTCATGCCGGGGAAGTGAATCCAAACGAGCGCAAAATGTTCTCAATATGGTATAAATATTTGATTAAAATTCATATTAACAGCTTTTGGAAACTGATATGTTTACAGCTGAACAGTCTGTGGTATAAACATCTAAATCAAAATCCCTGCTGAGTGTTTCAATAAAAGAAAAACACACCTATTATGTTTACAATGAGACGGCCAAAGTCACATAAATAATTTACAAATTAGCATTCTACAGATCAGTATAGCGCCCCCCCTTTACAGCATGGCTATCATAGTGCAATATTTCTCCACTGCTGCTTTCCCCCATGTGCACTTGATCCTCTGCCTCAGGCTGTGATTGGCCAAGACATCGGGGCCAGACAGGCTCAAATCCTCCTATTGGCTGGCGAGATACGGCACATAATCCTAAGCTTCTCTCACCCTTTTGAGGATTAAATTTGCTGTCCAGTCATCTTTAAGAAGTGTGCCCCACTAGTTAGGCTCGGATTGTGGAAAAGTAAAGCACAAACTCTTTTACAGGCAATCTCTCATCACAGGAACATACAGCGCCGAACCCAAGTGGGGAGCATTAGTTGGCTGTGAAGGAGATTCAGGCCATGAGTTAAGCCAGGGAAGTAATTACCGTTGTCAGGAAACTGAGGTATGAACTCTCTTCCCTCCGACTGTCCAGGCTCGGTCTCACGCACTCCAGGGCTCTCCCATACCATCTCTCTCATTATTCAGCCTTAACTCAGTGCTTTTAGTCTTCTCCTTTTTTTTTTTCCTCTGACATATCTTCCTCTCTGTTTCAGTTCCTGGCTTAGGAAACCTGTATTTACTCAGTGTCGGTATCTTCCACTGTTTGCCTTCAGCTTTGTTTTAGTTTGCTTTCTATCCGAACCCAGGCTTTACTCATCGCATATGTCCCATTTGCTCTCAGTGGTGAAACATTTAGGACAGTTTTCCGTCACGTTTTCCATCACTCATAGAAATTCAGAGGAATTTCCTGAGAAGATACAGTTGAGCTTATTCTGCCACCGCCCCCTAATAAGACCCAATGTGATTTAATGTGATCATACATATAGCCGCAAATGCTTCGATGAAGCTTTTCACATTTAGATTTATAAAAAGCCCTTCCTCATAGGCGCAGATGCCGGAGGAGGTATCTCAGGTTAAATATAGCTTTTGAGCCAAATATGTGCAGGAGATACATACTGAAACTGATTGAATGCTGTGAATAAACCATGATCTCCATAAATCCATAATGTAGATATGGAGTATTTTTCAATTCAGACCCCAGCTTCAATAAAGTATGTGGAAATATGATATTTGAGAGGCCAAAAGAATAAAGAACTTGATCGCAAATCTGGCTCGCACACGCAAAAAAAAGTATTTAAGTGTTCCCATTTATGATTCACTTGTCCCTGCAGCCAGTGTTTGAAGTGCTGCTACTTTGATTTCTTTGCTTGATCTCTCCACGTTTGTCTCCAGCTTATTTGAAGTTCAAACAGATTTGTGCGGATGTATTTTCAACAGCAGCATTTAGTTATTGCTTCTAACGATGTCTCAGTGAAGGCTTTTTTTTTTTTTCATTACAGTCTTGCTATCTTCTGGGAAACATTACAACTAAATAGGAATTTAGGTTGCTGCCTACATTATGGTAATTGGTAACGTTCTTGACACAAAAAGAGGATGTTTTTCCAACACTTACAGTCTCAGCTTTGGACGGATGTTTTTGTTTGGAAACTGTAAAGGGGCTTGGAAGTATTTTTGAAAATTGCAACATATGTGGGAAGAAAGAAATTAATGAAGACTAATCTTGTTGCCGATGCTGAATTTATAAATCTGTGCCAGTGGAGCTTTTTAAAGTCAGACCTACACACTCCAAGCACCGCTCTCACCTTATCCCTATAAATAACATCCCTTAAAACTGCCTGTAATTCCAATTATGAAAGTTTTATTAATATGCATGATCGTAGGGCTCTAGGCGTTGCTGAAAATAAAATCGGAGGTGTTGATTAATGTGAAAACGGTTTAACCACATTCGTATCGACATGTGCACATAATCACCCAGCTGTGCCTCTGCTGCCAGTACAATCGTGTGCAGGCACATATCATGAAATGGAGCAAAATGGTAATAGAGATCAATAGAGTATTGATTATCTTTAATGGAAGTGAAATAAATGAAACAGCCACAGCTAAAAGCATGCGATAAACGATCTGCCACATTTCAAATTTGTGTAATCTCACATAGTTTGGAGAGTTCAGTTCCAAACCAGGGGTCAGGTGTCTCAGATCTGACATCTAATCTATTTTACTGTCTGCTGCTCATCCATGCATCCACACACACCAGACACACACCAGACACACAGCCCTTAAACAGATGCATAAAAAAAAACTTCAGTTTAAAGTGTATTCTGAAAACAGCTGTGGACATAAATTATGCATATACTTGTTTTATGTTTCTTTCCTATGAATTGGATCATGTGACAATGACATAAATTTGATATGCTGTTTTTTGTATTCACAAAAGAACACTGACATACAGAGACAATATTATTATAATGGCCTGTGGAACAGGTGGAATAATAAGTTTTGCCAGGTGAAAAGAAAATGTTTTGTGCACCACTGACTCCACCCCATGTTTTTAATAGGACTGAAGTATTAACGTTTACTTTCAGGGAGTATGCACTTTAAACACAAGGTATATTTATTGTGTGATAGCAAGTTATGTAACATTACTGTCATGTCTTTCTTTTAGCCAGAAAGCTAATCAACACATTCTCACTCCAACCTCGTAACATATCAACTTTTAGTCATGGACCTTCCACGTTCAGTATGACCCGAAAGAAACCCTGGGTGCGTTTGTTGTTGACGTTCAGGGATGCCGTGTCAAGTTTTGCCTGTTACATGCATTGTCTTCTTTCAAATTAAACTTCCATTTTCACAGGAAATTTACTGTTTACATTCAGTCTCTTTCAAAATAAAAGCACTTCATCAGGACAACAACGTGAATCGACTGCTTTTTTCCTCCAACAACTTACACACATGGTAAGGTTTAGGAAAACAGAACAGGGTTTGGGTTTATAATCTTACGGGACGCAAACACCGCTCTTCCGGGTGAAAGTCGATATTTGTTGGACCCATCCACCACCCCTCCCGGCCGCCCTACTCGGACTTTTGCCACCATAACTTTTGTTCTTATTCCGCTGCGTTTCCCCTTGACGCTGTAGAGTGCCATTAATCTATAAAGGCGACCGGCTGCGTATCATGCCAACGTTAAAGGATGGCTTTTTCATCAGCGTCTGACGCCGCAAGTCACTGCCCAAGCACCGAATTTCGACGACTTTGGAATGAGACCAGGTTGAGGTAACAGCTAATGACAAAACAGCCAATGACAGATGAGCGTTAATTAAAATACAAAATAAAGTAATTATAAAATATATCACCCTGACCAAAAAAATTCAACTGGCAAAACTTTTTTTCTGGCCTGTTTCACAGATGAACTCTGTTAAGGAACTTAAAAAGATTATCCTGGCAAAAGCTTTTTATCACTTGCTCTTAAGTCTGAAGTCAAGCATGAGAAAGACCAACAGGAACTAAATCCCCAGAGATTTAATGACAACAGTCGTGGCAGGAGGTTGTCCATACAGCCCATTAATGCAATATCTTAAGAACATCCTGAGGGAATTTCTTCTACTTTGTCACACATTGACAGCCCTAGCACATTTGGTGCCCCAGGCAAGCATCCCTACCTTTGAATGAGCACAAATTCAGTAATACACATTTGTGAAACAAGCTTTAACGTACCCGTTTTTTCACATGAAAAACATCTTTCAAAAAATAAGCAAAAAGCCTTCTACTATATATGATACATCATAATTTCCTCTCCTTATCTATTTTATAGTGCTGTGAAAACATCAACACATTTCTCCTTTAGACAGCTGGATTTATGCATGTTTCTCACCAAAAGCTACATTTTACAAGATTACATTAAACATATCATGAGAGCTTAATAATTTCCCTATAAATCAATGCCACCTCTGTGAGCTGTTTGTTGCGGCCACCGGCTGCCTAGAGGTAATGATAACCAGCTCTCCTTCTGATTTCATGCTCTGTCTCTCCACATCTACTCCTCTCAGTAGTGTAGTGGAAGTTTAGTGGGTACCAGGGAGCTTTTGTCATTTTGACATGATGACAATACAACGTGTTTTGAGGTTTATGTGACATCAGATAACCTGCCCATCCCCCACAGAGAGCAGGTAAAGTGTAACAAGCTGGGGAAGGGGGCCGGTGGATGGCAGAAACCAAGAAAAAAAGGCCTCTATTATTTAGTAGGCTTTGCTATGTAGTTATGTTGTTGTGTCCTTATGTCATACTTCAAAATACTAGCAGTAATAGTATAAGTAAAATATAGCTAAGCATTTGTGACGCCCCCCATGGATGAAGGCACCCTTAGCATTCACCTATACTGCTTATGCCACAGCTGGCACTGCACAAATGGACTTAATGATGACCTGATTAGATTTTGATGGTCAAAGGTCAAGGTCACTGTGACCCCACTTAACATGATTTTGGCCATAACTCAATAATTCATAGGATAATTACAACCAGATTTCACACAAATGTCTAATAGAATAAAATAATGAAGTGATGATTTTTTTTTTATCCAAAAGTCAAAGGTCAGCTTCACTGTGACATCATAATGTTGTGCAAAAACACTTAACTGGCCATTAATGAACATCATATCTCGGGAGAAGAAGGGGAGACATGTAGTTAGATACTTAATTGGTGACACTAATCTTGGATGTCCATCTTGAAACTGTGGTGATTGTATCTGTGCTGCCAGTAAAAGATATGTCTGAAGCATCCATGATTTAGAATATGTAACTTTCATTGTAGCAGTATCTACATTTGAAGCACTGTCAGTTATCATGGTTACATATGAGTCTATACACACATGGATGTAAACTGTAACTGCAACTTGACTGGTTCGGAAAGGCATACAACTGCAATTCTAGTTTTTCCTCACTTGCCTTTCAAGGTTTCCGCACAATATCTACAATGAGTTGGGGAATTAAAACTTGGTCACCACAGTGGGGAACAAATCCACTCCCACCCATTTATGTATGACTGCATTTAAACTGGAAATGGCAGAGGCACTCTCCCTGATTGACCAGCCTTAGTGGCCCGTGTTTAAGAGAAGGCTGCTCACTGTCCCCCATGTGGATCAGCATTGATTGGCCCTGTCTGGCTTTTAAAGTCCACCTCCTCTTGGTTGATTACAGCAGAGCCGTCACTGGAGCATTGGAACAATGGATATGTTTATTTACATCTTTCCAATATCTTTTGTTTCCCTGGTGAGTGATGAGGGAGATGCGGGTAAAAATGGATTTCGAAACAATCTGGACGGGGTGAAACGGCCCCTGAAAGCTGCTGTGTTGTGACAGTTTAGTGACTGATTGACGCTGCTGATGAATGCTCCCTGTTTGCTCCCGAGGCTAGTTGTAGCACTCAGCATTTGTTTGGCCAGTCAGAGAGGATGCGTGTCCTCAGTAGCATGCTGAGGGCGAACACGCCAGAAATTCTGTGTCCACAGCACAGACGAAATCAAGCTCACTCTTACTTTTTAGGTCATTAAGATGGTGACGCATCTACATTTAAGAGTAATTAAGGCATCAAGTATTTGGTACCAGTGACTAAGCCCCTCACAGTGGAAGTACTAATCCAGGGTTAGCGGCTATGTCTACTTGGCCACATTCTCTGACATGATAATACTTGAGCAATTAAGACTAGGCTGTTTCTTGCGTTTCCATTCTTACAAAAAAAGATTTTGCCTCTAGAGTAAATCCCACAAGCCCACAACTAAAACGAACCCTTCTACACCATGCAGCAGAGTTGTATCTTGCGTGACAGGATTAAAAAAAAATGCTGGAGAACACAGCGCTGCAGCTACCGGGGCCCTGTCACTCACTGTTAATTAAATCCCATCGGTTGTTCCGTGGAGAGGTCCTTATCTTTTTTGGACAAACACCATTAGACCAAACGCACAGGCAACAGAAGGTGGCCCCGGTCCATCCACTCGCACACTCGCGTTGCATTTTCAAAGGTGGTCCTCACAGTTACACGAAATAAATGATTTCTTTTGTATTATTATTTTCTCATGTGCTTTGTTGTCTCTAATGAATTCTCAGGTCATCGAAAGAGAAGCAATCTGCCTGCGGCTGTTTTTAATAGAGACAATGTTTTGTATAATTTCCCTGCATTTTAAATGGTATTGGGAGAACAGAATTAATTGTAATGTGCTTTTGTACTCTGCGAGTGAGTGCGTGTGTTCGTGTGTGTGTTGCCTATAAGGATTTGGGTGTGTTAGGGAGATCCCATCAGGCAATTCATCTAAAATATCTTGTTTAATCTTGCAGCCAAAATGGACTTAGGATATATCCAACATATGGACATATGCTGCAGAGTTATAATGATACAATGAAGTCTCCTGTAATGAAATACCAACTGAACATGAGTCTGTGTGTATTAGTCTCTCCTCTGTAAACTCTAGGTCTCCCTTGAGTCTGATTGCTAAAATGATTGGCTTCTCTAATCAAATCCTTCCCCGGATAATTTACTTCAATTTGTAATTCAGTAAGTGAATTTGGAGGAGAAATATTGTGATAGGAAGGACCCATCTCCATATCCTCTCAGGGGCAATCTAGTTTGTACAGTTCTTATTGGTTTTAGTGTCTCAAGTGCAACAAACACACTTTGATTTATTTCTTCTTTTTTTCGTCAAAACTTGTGATCAGAATGAGCGTGAGATTTCTTAAAGATTCGAGACACACGAGTGTCGTTTTCAATAACAGGCTCGGTGAGGGTTTTTCAGTGAAGTCATGCATCATATCAGAGTGCGATATGCATCCTGATAGGTGTCAGAGGCAAATTATACACTTCTCTGGGATGAGGCTTGAATTTAAATGCACTGAATGCATTATGTAGTATGTTTTTCAGAATTCTTTCATTTTCTTGTGAGTTGACACAGGGACAGCTGACAATTTTATCTGTAACTATCAGTCAGACAGTTTGAAAACAGTTTGTGTTTTATCCCTCTTGAACAGGGATACTCAATGTGCTTTGACCAGGGGCCACTTTTGCAAAATGACAGGAGGTCAGGGGTCAGTCAGCAGCCCTGCACATGTATGCAGGGGGGTTTCTAGGATTTGGGGCTTTGCCATGACCTCTGCTTGGGGTTCCAGAAGATCCTCCAGAAGTTCCATTTTGATGCTTTGTTATGCACTCCAGCACCTTTAGCTGCTTTCAAACCGCCTTCCAGCAACTTGCTGCCTGCTGTCATTTCAATGTGAGGAAGGCAGCAGAGAGAAAGTGATTTTAAACATGTATAAGCAGTTGCCCCTCACCTGAATGCACACAGATTTTGCTCCACCATGCATACTTTATTGTCTTGAACTTCTGGTGGTAGCTGCCTGGCTTTAGCTGATCAAATAGAAGAGGGTGGGCATCACAGAAGCAGAAGGATGACAAGATGAAGCTGATAATGTTGGTGTCTGCATACCCAGAGTTGTACAACATAGCGCTAGCAACTTCTGAGGCCAGTGATAACATTTCCACCAAACTTAAGATGGTAAGACTTAAGATGGTAAACTGTCCAACAATTAATAAATCTTCAGCCATTGCAGTGATTTCAATGGTTTTGCTGCAGTATGCAGTTTTTTACATGGTGCCAATCCAGCTTGCATTTCCAACATCACTGAATCACTTGCTCATTAATGTAAGTCTAGACCATGTGGTTCCATAGTGTAGTGGTTATCACGTCTGCTTTACACGCAGAAGGTCCTGGGTTCAAGCCCCAGTGGAACCATAACTTTACACCTGCCAGGTACAGTGCTTTGTGTGATTGCTCCTCTATTAAATAGATGAAAAACAACAATTGATGTGTTAAAAGAGAAGCAGACCAAAAAAAAAAAAACTGAATCCTGAAGTAAACACAGAAATAAGTATTAAAAAACAACCTTTGCATTTTTGGAGAAAGCACTTGTGGGTAGGCGGTTTTCAGGGTCGTTGCCAAGCAGTGGTGTGGAATACGGTTGCAGCAATGTACCAGTTTTAAGATATACCGTGATATAAAAGTTGACGGTGTCATACTGTGTACATTTACATATCAACAATATTGAAAAAACAATGCAACTGGATGGAGAATCTCCCCTTTATTTTAGTTATTTCCAAAGGGGAGACTTCTTACACATACTTACATTAACAAAATGTTTTTTACAAGTTACAATTATAGTAATAAAATGCTTGTTCAACCAAAAATAGCCCTTCCATTTTCAGTCTTTTAAGGCTCATTCTGACTGATGATAATAAAAATTCCATGTAACTGCGATATTTTCTGAGATGGTTAACGCAAAAAAACGTTGCAATCCTAGTGTGAAAGCAGCTAAGTGTATATTAAAAGTACAACAAAAATTAATGTGAATTAATTTATTTTCACTGTGAATTAGACAGTCATTGGGGGGCCACCAGGCACCCTATCGGGGGCCACATTGGGCCCGCAGGCCATAAGCAGAATATCACTCCTCTTGAATGTAGATTTTTGTGTGTGTGTGTGTGTGTGTGTGTGTGATTCCCATATGCTATGAGTTAAAATGTTGCAGGTCCTCAGAGGAACCAAAGGCCCTTTGAAAGAGAGCACAAAATAACAAGACTCTAAAAGTGTAAAAACATCCTCACCTCTCACCTCGCTACCTGTGTGGCTCGACTTCTACCGCGCTAACTTTAGCAACAAAACAGTCTGGTGTGCATTTCCCCAAATGCCACACTGGGAGGGGCTGTATGGGGTTGCAGGTGGCGGTGGGATAGGGTGACTTAGAGACCAAAGGTCAAGACAACTGTGACAGATTCCCAACTGTGATACCATGTCTGGGTGTTCGTAAGTTGACTGCAGAAGCAAATGAAATGCCACTTCTTAGAAAGCAGGACATTACTAGACAGTTTAGGTGGTGAATGATCAGCGCATAAGAGTGTGTTTACGCATCTGAGTGTGAGTGTGTGTATCAGAGTGCACGCATGGGTTTTATGGTTATGAGCTTGTTTGTGTACATATGGAGGAAGCGAAGTGCTGCTGGGTCACCCAGTGTGACGGAGAAACTATTTGAGGCCTCCGCCTTTGATGTCTGTCCAACAACACAGCGTGATCTTCTTCTGTGCGCTGTTGGGCTGCTGGTGGTGTGGTGGCAAGCGTTTCTGTGCAGCCCTCTCATTTCCCATCACATTTCAACCGAAGCTTGAATTTCTGCTCTTTTTGTTTCATTGTCTCTGCCTGGCACTGAGGAAGAATGCTCATTTGAGTCACACTTCATTAGCTGTAAATTGATGAGAAACCTACAAAAGCTGAACGTCCTTCCGAAGAATGTAACTGCCTCTTCTTTTAGCCGAGCCATATTTCAAAAAAGTTAGAGGCATTCTTCCATGAAATGCTACATTTTAGAAAATCTGCTTGCAGGATTGCATATTCTGTTATTTTCTCGTGTTTGTTTTATCACTCTCACGATAAAGACTACTTCCCTTTCCTCTCCCTTCCCTCTGTCTCTGAGCCGTGTCTTCTCGTGATGCACCACACTGGCTGATTCTGCAGCCAGCTGAATGCAGGCAGTCCCTCCCGGAGGACTGACACTTTGCGAGATTGTTTGGGAGCCATGACAACGAGTGGTCATGACCCCGAGGTTTGGGCAGTGAGAACCGGTCTCCTCTCCTCATTAAGAGCTCACGGGTCCGCAAAGCGGGGATGGTGTTGTCCAGCCCAAAGCAGAGGAGGCAAGACACCGGGGAGTTTAAGTTAATGTGCTGTCACTTTGTACCTGCCTCTCTGGGCTCTCACAACAAAACCACTATAAAACCGGGGCTCTTTTCCAGCGCTGAGCTAAGACATCCTGCCGCAGCAGCAGCACAGGCACACTGCTTCTTTTCACAAGCCCCTTATCGCTAGCAGCACTATCTGGATGTATTGATATCCTATAAGCTCTATGCTTCACTGGAAATAAGAGTGCAGCACAATTGAGTACATTTTGCCACTTCCATTTCCTCTCCCCACACTCTATCGGCTTGATGGCATGACGCACAAAAGCACAGATGTCACATTGGCCCGACTTCTCTCCCCATTGATGACCACTCTAATGTACAGTGCTTGCAGAGCTGCCATGCACTTAGAGGACTGACACGAGTACGGAGTGGCATTTTGTGCACTCAAAGAGCAGCTTTACTGTGTTTCCGTGTTTTATCGCAGGCAAATATTTGGAAAAGCGTTTGTTTGAGAGCAGAATCAAAAAGACACACACAGCAGATGTCAAAGTTGATCATGAATCAAGCAGCACAGGACTGCTCCACATGCTTTTCTTTTCAGATTAGATTGTAGGATGTTGCCGTCATAAATGCAAACACAAGTCAGCATACTGGAGTCACATGGAACTTGATATGACTTTCCTTTGCTTTTTGCTGCACATTTTTCTATCAGAGCTGATGCGTTTCACTTCTGAGGCTGAGATTCCCTTTCCCCCTTAATTTGAAGACAATACTTTGGTCATGCTTTCCCTTAAAGTCATTTCTTTACAAAAGCACCATCATCGTTTCACAAATTAGCAATCACTCATTTTTCTTTTCCCTGTGGGGGCGCAGGTTTTCGTGCGGATTAAATGTTCTTTTCCTCTGAGTCAGAGATGTAGCAAAATAGCCAAAAAACACTTATTCAGCGGTTGAAATTATTCATGTTCATTAAATTCCTCCCAGGAGAGAACATCCTGGAGTTTTATTGCGTAAAAAATGTGTTGTAATATGTAGCCTTCATGTCAAAATTAAACATTAAAAGCTGAATTTCATGCACACACGTTAACAGAATCAGTGAAGCTTCTTACAGTCTCATTGTCGATAATAATAGAAACAGCATGAATAGTTTTAGGCTCCTCTATCTGGTGTGTAACAGCATGCTCTATCAACAGATGTTTTATCAGTTTATATGGTTTCTGAGTGTAATCATTGTGTACAGAATTGAAGTCACAAAGACGCTAACCTAAAATGACCTTTACTTAATCAGGAAACTCAGCTTCCTCCCATCAGATGGTCTTAACTGTGTTCAATTCTTCCTCTCTGTCTCCCTCGGTTTGTGCTCCGCTGCCGAGCCTTCTGCCTGTCCAAACTTCCTGGCGTTTTCGCCCCCCTATCTGATTCCATCACACTGAGAGCCAAAGCCTTTAAACCCATTAAATCCTTCCCAATTCAATTTCAGGATGGCGACACTGCCTTGTGGGCCGCTGCCAACCAGGACTCTCGTCATAGACAGGGCCCCAAGATAATCACAGACCCCTCAAGGTTTAATCTGGCGATGCTTCCTGGACCGGCAGGAGCAGATGCTTGGATATTCCGTTCAGCTCGGCTTGTGACACGAGACCACCCCCTCAGGCCTCTGCAGCTGGGAAAAGTTTTATCCTGCCCATGCGAGGCTGCCGTCAGGCACCGTTATGGAGCTAGGACATTTAATCAGCTTGAGAATGAAATGGGAGCACGTTAGCCTATACCTACTGCGACACCCAGCTGGCTTTCATTCTCCAGATGTAAACAAAACACTCGCTGCTTAGTTTGGGAGCTTGGTACAGAGAGATTTGGCTCCCTGCAATCCTGAAATAAACCGGAACCTACACAAGGATGAAATCCACTGCTGCGGGTAAAACATGGGAGTGTTATAGTGACAGATACATAACAAGGAGGAGATTTGAAAGTGCTCACGCAGAGAAGGCAGGCTCAATAATACCTACATCAGTTGGTTGGTAAATAAACACCACTTTCCAATATGGTTGTCCGATAGTATGGCACTACAACTGCAATAAATAATCAACGTAGTACACATCTAGTCTCATATGTCCTGTGTACATTGAAACATACCCATCGTGTTTACAAGCTTAAATTGAGAAACCCACTGCTGCAGCGAAAACATGAGTCATTTTTAGAGAAGACACTCCAAACACAGAGGAGCTTTCAGATCTGTTACTTAAGGACAAATATTTAGAACATGTGAGTGATTATATTTCAGACTTAACATTTGTCATAAATGCTGTCACTCCTTATGCCCTCCTTCACGGCTAATAAGTTTTAAAAAATCAATTAAGTTCATTATTTCACAGTTTCCCATGTTTGCTTCCAGGTTTAGAGAAATAAATGCCTTATCTTCTCAGCACCACAAGCCAGTGGGTTGATCTCTTTCACCAGCTTGTTCCATCCACTCCCACACTCCCATGCCCTTCATCGCTTATTCCTTTTCTATTTCTTTTTTTTTTTTTCATCCTCGTCTTTGAAAAGTGAGTTTATTTCCCCCCAGCTATTCTAACTATGCCAAGGTGTTCGCAGTTTTAGAGCTTGGTACCCCCTGCTGAGCACTAGCTTTATCTACCTCACTTCATATCTCTCTAAATTGTCAGACAAATCCAAATTCCTGTCTGTGCCTTATCAACTATGTATCAGTATGCAGCAGAATAGTCTACAGAATGCAAGATAACCTTCAGGTGACGAGCCCCCTGGGGCTAATCCGATTGTAATCTGTAACTAAACAATTCATTTTTCTTACTTCGTTGGTTTTTAGATTTTGTGATTTAAAATTCCCTCCAGTAACGCACGGGATAAGGCGGAGATGCTACATCTGACCCAAATCTGCAACAATTACTGAAGATATTTGCAATGCAACATGTATACCTTGCCAGCACAGAGAGTTTAACATCAGACCAGAGATTTATGAAAATGAAAGGAAACTCAAAATGTAAAAAAGTGTCCACCTCACTTAGGGCTGGGTGCTGTTACGACTATGTACAGCATATCTATATATATTTTAAAGCAAGATTTAAATTCAGAGAACGCCGTCTTTATCGATATAGGGTCAAGTTGTGTTACATAACACGCACCAGTGTGCATATCTCCTCTGTCACACTCACAGCTCCGCCCCACTCATTCACTCACAAGTCCTCCAACAACACTAAGAGAGACACAGAGCTTCTACTTTGTTTTATCTGTCTCTTTATCAGTCTACAGTGCGACATTGGGCAGACAAAGTCTCTCTCACTCCGTCCCTCCCTCGGCCTCTCTGATGATGCTCTGTACATAAATAGGATCAATATGCTAAATAAATAAAAAGATTCAAATCATCCTCCAGCACTAGATCCATTTGAAAGGTCATGGAAAATGACTATTTAACTCTTCTTGATACTTTTATGGTGATGTTATAGTTTGTGTCCTGTGCTGTGTATGCTGCGTAGCTGTATATTTTCAAACTGGAATCCCTTTCTTTGCAATTTATTTTGATCACAGTCTGTTTTTATAAAAGTGCTTGTGACATCTCAGATGTGGCTTTGACTTGCAACAAAAACATGTAGCCCATTTCGTAGAAAATACAGAGAAATATGAATTTTTGTCCATGTTGCCCAGCCCTAACCTCACTTAAATTTTCACAATAAATGTACATTAACCTCCTGAGACCTGAACTTTTGTTTGTAATGCATTTTAATGTCTCCTAGCTATTTAGGATCAGTAGGACCCGATAAGTATAAAAAAATGAACATTGTCAATGATAATTAAGTCCCAATGTCCTTAAATAAGACAAAAACAAGTCCCAGTGACTTCAAACAAGTCCTTCCTAATTAACAGTGTCTTATCTTGTTACTGTTGCTAAAATTGGTCAAATTTGTTTCCATATCAAACTACAAACATTATTAATCATAAATAAACATGTTTCAACCATATAATTTGATCAGGTTTTGTACCTTGTCCACTTTTGTGTCGGGATCGGCTGCATACTGACTTTGCAGAGATGGCTGCCATCT
>JAPZEB010000026.1:18072848-18085285 GCA_029783705.1 Chaetodon striatus
GTCAGGTATTTGGACCTTGCTAGTGGGCTGTTTCTTGGCTGAAAGCTGGACCAAGCTGTCAGTCAGATTAGCGCCGTGTGCCTTTGGTGGGAGTGCAGTCCTATCCTCCGGGGGGACAGCCGTTAGACAGATCTGCAAATCCCAAACACTGAGCATGTACACACACACACACACACACAGATGCATACACAACCCCCACTGAAGAATGAAGGGACGAGATCAAGCCAGGTCATGGGAGGCTTTTTTCAAATAAATTCCTCCTTCGGGAGACTGCTGCCTCCTCCGTGCCCTTCATGCACATGTGCATGCATTTACCCACAAACACACACATGGTCACACATCCTGTCCCCTCCTCCAAAGACAGACAGCAAAGACACTGACAAACGGCTGGATATCCAATGTTTATAGGTCACTGATTCTCACTGCAGTTTGTGTGTACTGCAGTAGCCAGTGTGTTACTGCCTCTGTGGAAAAATACATTAAAGTGCAATGAAGACTGTTAAAGATTTTACTGTATTTCATATAAAAAGGTACAATCTCCACCCCCAACACCAAAGTCTACAAAACAGGACAGGAATGTGCTAATGTAGTAGGGCTGCAGCTATTTATTATCTTCATAATCAATTATTGTGCCCATTTTCTTCTTGTTGATCCTCTAGAGCCCAAGAAAATGCCATCAAATATCTTATTAAATCAAAATAGGTGTCGAATTTTTTTCAGTTGCTCAGTCAATCCATTAATCAACTAATTATTAAAATACATCTTGCGTGTTATTCCTCCCTATTCAGTAAATAAGCCTAAATCTTTTCAGTTTTGCAGATCTGATTTATTGACATTCATTTGATTATAAATCTCCATATATAGTGGAATATTTTTGGTAAGATATTTAATTTATTTTGAAAAATAAGCCTGGTATTGCATTGATTCATATACTGTTAAGAGTAGCACAATGTACCATATACCATCCATCCATATTTAAACATATAAATAATGTTTCTGTGTGAGTATTTTTCACATTTGTATGCGATGTATGCCACTGTGTGGAATTTCAGAATGGTCACTTGCTTATTATCTTGGTTTCTATTGTCCCCCGCATTCACAGAACCAGCTGAATGACACAAAGTCAAGCCCCATGATGTTATCGCCCAACTCCCCCGGGGTAATTTTATTAGAGGCAGATTGCATGACCGAGGCGACATGCCCTGCATTTAGAGCAGGGAGTGCGAGGCTCTGTATAAGTGCGTGATACGGCACGGGCAGCAGAGATGTGGACTGGTGCTGTAAAGTTCAGCAGGCACCCGCTTGAAATCCCAAACTTTCTAAATTGCGGCCACCAGAAAACGGCCACCATAAATACCCCGTGGCCTTCAGCTGTACATAAAGAAATGAAAAGGCTTCTGTACCTGATGATAGCTCGACTTAATTCTACAAAAACGCAGCTTATCCCCTCCTGTGAAACGCCAGGCTTTTGTGGGCAAATGTCCTTTCATAGCTTAAATTTAAATGTTCCATAGTGAGTTTGGCCATTTTTCTTCTGACAGTGTACAGATTTAGTAACAAACCTTCATCATAGCCTGTCTGGATTAAGCTTAATCCAATTTTACACCCTGCCTTTACTTAAACCTGTCTTCATAGTGAGTTGAATTTGTTTGTGAAATCATCACCTATGTATGGCGTTATGTATTTGAAGACATGTAAAAGGCTTGGACTGTTTTTTTGGCCCTGTTTCCATGGAGAAATGACTATTTTAAATGCTTGTTCAGCCCTCTCTTCTTTTGCTTTGCAACAATATTATAGCACCTGATGATTATATACTGTATTCATGGCTTTCTGTGGAGGGTGTAGACGTCGTAGTAGTTTAAGTAGGAGCTAAATAGAAGATGACAGCGACCTCTGGTTGTCCTTCATCACCCCTTGTTCTACTTACAATCACAGCAGGGGAGGAGACATTGCAACAGTGAGATCTTCTTTACTTAATTCACTATGATAAATTACTCCTAACCTCTCGCTGTCTTTCTGACCTCTGTGGCCAAACTGCAATGTAAGGATTTCCACATACATACGTGAGCATACTCAATTCCCCTTCCTGCTCCTCTCCCTTTCCCTCTCCTCCTCCCCTCCGCCTCTCCCGCTTATTGTGTACCTCTTATTCAGATTCATTCGACACGCACACACACCCCGCATACAAACATGATCTAAATCTTCCCTTTGTAGTTTCTAATCATCTACCTAGCAGGCCCTATTCGTTCTACATGCACTGCTGCCAGTTTCCAGCCAGATTATCTGTTACGTGTCCTCTGCTGTGTCGATAGGAATGTTAATTATTGGGTTTATAGAGAGAAGAAACAATTTGTCACAAGCATACGCTGCTAAATTAGAAGGTCACGTCCGTTTTTTTCAGTGACCCCCGCGCTAATTGCTTAACCTCGTCGTCAGCCAATTCAGCTGCCAGAGCAGCTGACCGACCAATCATCCCCGTTTAACTGACACTCTTCTGAATCCCCGGAGGTGGCTCTAATCAACATGTCTTGTAAATTTACATTAATGAATAATAGGCCTGTGTATGGTTTCACAGAGTATTGAGCCATAAGAAAGGTGACAAACTGGGCTGCTATGTGGCGTGTAATTGCGATCTGCTATCTGAGTCCTCTATAGCCTGCATTCCACGTAATCAGATGATTATACTTGCATAATTATAGTCGCATAAATGCATTTGGAGGGACTCTAATTTCACATTCCATGTTCACCGCTTTGTAATTTCCATCCTCATTTTGAGATGTGAAGATGCTCAGTTGGTGAAGTTGTGTCATCGTAAATTGTTGCTGCAAAATCGTTCCATGTTTGGAGCGCACTGTATTCATGAATCTTGAGGCTCGAATAATTTGCAGAACCAAAGACGGAGTCATTTTTGCCTGATTATTGGGCTTCAGTGGACACATAGACACTTGCACACCGGCATGGCGTGACTTGCTGACAAAAATAGAACTTCTTCTTTAAAAATAGAGGGCAGGAGAGTCTCCCTCTCTAAACCTGATGTGACATCTTTTCACAGCGATTGCCCGGCTAAACCTGAGAGTGCTGAAAGCTTTAATGCTGAGCTGTGGGATCATATGATCCAGTCAGATACAGTAACTCCATAAAACTCAATCGGACTCAAGGCCTGTACTAGCGAGATTATCGCTTTTATTTTAAGAATCCCCTGACCCTGGAATTAAAGAGTTGATCTCTTGATCAAAAATAAGTTGCAGTAAGACAGGTGAGAAGTGAGGATGGGAAAAAAAGTTTCTTGTACAATTCTGGATATAAAACTTTGATTGGTGTTTAAAACTTTCACACCCTGATTGAATGTAATAAATCAAAGATGACAGTGCTTTATAAAGACAGGCTCTGGAGGATCTAGTGGACTCACTGCCCATCCCCTAAGACTGGCTGTGTCAGCTGTGATCACACAAGCTGGCTTTGACAGTGATCTTGAAGCAGCCCTCCTGCTCTCAGGGGCTGGACAAGCTCCAGTATTCTGACCCTCATCCACCACCATACCACCGCTGGGTTTTTTTCACACTCAAAATAAAGACTCACATTGCATCATTTTTAGATCCCATGCTTAAATTCCTCGACCGATAAGAGAGGAAACCTATCCTCAGAAAACCCGAACAAAAGCAAACTCGCATAACCCGCGCAGCCTAAGCATCCTGGGAAAATACAGGCAGCCCACACCCCACCACCTCATCACTCCCACCCCGCGGCATTCTGCAGCAGAGTTGAGGATGCGATCTAAGATAAAAACCACTTTCATTCTTGCTGGTGTGTTTGTGTGTTTGGTTATCAGAAAAAAGCCATACAGCACTCTGAATGTTGCTGGGTGTTTGTCTTTCATACGTGCACAGTATAAAACTATGGTGATGATGATTGTGTTTGAATGGGTTTGAGATAATGAAGCAGAGCCTTTATGTTCAAATTTTATCACAGCACCGCTGCCTGTGTGACTACATAATCCCAGCCTTTACACATTCACATCTGAGTTGAGAGACCCAAGTGGATTGGTTAAAGGCTATTTTCCTTGTGATAGTCTTTGATATCCATATAGATTTTACACATTCCCGTTCATCTCATCTCCTGCAGGCAATGATACAAAAAAGCTCCTTTTTTTTAACCCAAAAAGGTTTGAACTGTGTTTCTCTATGTGGATCTAAAGCACTTTTTACTCCATGGACATTTTTGACAAAACATTGCATCAGCATCTGACACATTTGTTCTTATCCGACTGCCACATTATCCTGATGTTAATCTTGGTACTGTTGGCTGTAATGGTGACTGTATCCATATATTCTAGATTAGAAACATTAAAGTGGGAGTTAAACTATACCCATCAACAGTGAAAGAATATTGGATTGGTCATTCACTTACTCCTGGTAGTAATAATATACTGACTCTGCTCTTTAAAGCCAGTATTCACATCCTGCATGCCTGGAGCAACTCTTTGTCATTTGCACTAAAAGATTAGGAACAGAGCTGCAACAGGTTATTTTTATTATTCATTCAGCTATTGATTAATTGTAAAATTAATTAAATCCCCGAATCTTGGAAATCAGTTCATTGTTAATAAGGTTGTAAATCACATTAATATATAATTAGGAATGACTGAAGTGAGATGAACAGACTGAAAACTTTGTTATTTGTTAGAACAGATGTTGACAAAGTTTTTCTTTGGGGACGTAATTTTTCAGTTGGAAAAAATTGTTATTTTATTTCTTTTATTTTTTTTTATTGAATCACAATATATCACAATGTGTGTTTGCACAATACTCAGCATATCGCAAAGCTTTTAAAATCACAATAATATTGACTTAAGCATTGAGATAATATACCGTAAGGCCTCTTCCACCCCTAATATTTGCTAGTAACATAAAGTCTGTCACAATATTATTTCGATTCGATTCTATTCAAGGTCCTGAGATCGATATTAGACGATAGCAGTAAATATCCGCATTGTCTTTTTCTAGGCTGCTAGCACTGTTTGATTTTTTAGACAGGAGGTGTGCTTGGACAGAAATGGTAACACAGACATGCCATGGTAATTTCAAAATAAAGGTGTAGATGAGAGTTGTGGCTCTGAGGTGGATCAGGTTGTCCACTAATCGGCAGATCTGCCGTTGGATCCCCGGCCCCCTCAGTCTGCATGCCAAACTGTCCTTGGGCAAGATACTGAACCCCAAATTGCTCTTGGCGATGGCTTTTCCATCGGTGTGTGAGAGCATGTGAATGGTTAATGTGTAGCATGTGGCACCATGTATGATAGCCTCGGCCCCCAGTGTGTGAATGTGTGTGAAAGGATGAATGTGATGTGTAGTGTAAAAAGTGCTTTGAGTGCTCGAAAGACTAGAAAGGCACTAAACAAGTGCAGTCTATTTATCAATATATATCTGTGTTTTTACTTTGTATTGATGATACTGGATTGTCGATCACTGACTTGATATATTGATCCATATCGAGGTGTCGTTACACTCCTATTGTAGTCAATAACATACATAAAACTATGAAAATTGTCAATCAGTTTGCCAGAAAATTCAATTGGACGATGATACAGAAGCAAATATGAACATGTGAGTAGCTGGATCCAGTGCATGTTTGGCATTTTTGCTTGATTAATCACTTTAATGATGAATCAAGTATCAAATGTGTTTCATCAATCCACTGATCATGTAACCAGCCAAGTAATTCAGTAAGAGAACCACAGAACCTGTTGTACTGTGCATTGGACCTTTGTAAAATTGAGGGAGGGACCACTGTAGTGCACAGTAGGATCATTCTCTGTTTGAAGTGCAGCTGTTCTTTTCATAAATGTGTTACACATAAACGAAAAGGAAGTATTACTCTACTTGATATTGCTCTCTTGTAACATAATTCTTGCACTGCTGTTTTCCAGTTTCAATTTTGAGAAACCCAATCTGAGCACAATAAAAAAGAAAATTTGCGAGTGGCTCTCCTGTCACTGTATCAAGCCATCAATTCAGCTGGACAGGGAGTGTCTTTAAAGTGACAGCATATGAAAGAGAAGCGGACAGAATATCGAGCCCGAGTTTCTCTTGTCTTTCCCAAGGGATCTTGTCTGGGCCTCCAAATGGAGCCTGGCATACAGTATCTGGCCCCGCTCTGCCTTGTAATTAGATCCTTACTGCTTTGCATTAAACTTGAGCCCAGAGGCAGCGTGGTCTCTCTGTCCCCTCACAGAGAACTGGTGGTACAGTTCTCACAGAATGATGTGGCTCCATTTGTGAGCCTTTGTTTTCAAAGACATGCTCTTAGTCTTTCACCACTGGTCATATATCTCTTTCTTGCTGAGAATTAAATGAGAAGATTGACACCACTCTTGTCTCTAAATATGAAGCTTCGACCCTTTTACTGTTAGTAATGGGTGTGACGTTTTGGGTCGGGCGGGGCTTAGCTGGAGGCAAAACAGTTCTTCACAGACATTAGCTAGCATTAATTTGAGAGTTCTGTTGGCTTGTTTTAGACAATGGAGGATGATGATACGAGTGGTGCATTCAGAAATACTCATTCTGAGAGCCGGAGCACTCTTGCACAAACTGGACCGTTCGTAAATTCGGAGCGCTGTTGGAATGTACCTTTTGGTAATCCAGAGCGCCGCACTCTTGGAGTGGCAGAGAGCACTCTAGTCACTCTGTCTGGGAAGACGGAGCAGCAGAGTGCCGAGCTCCATTCCTTCGACCAACAGGGCTCTCATTTTAGTGTAGAGCCTCAGACTGAACGCACCATGTCAGGTCACTCTCAGGGAGAGCGTTACTTAAAAATGTAAACACTGACCAAAGGGTTCAGATTGTCCGACCCATATGCTCTCACTCAGTGGATGGATGATTTGACAGGATTGCTGAAGGTGGGATGGCCGGCTTTGTGGTTGATTACTATGCCAATCTTACAAAGGAGGACACATAAACGAATTCCTCCAGTTTGTTTTTCTATTGAAGCTAACCTTACCTAGCTTAATAAAAAGTTAGCGTTACAGAGAAATATTCCTCTTAATACCTCTCCAACTTCTGATGAGGTGGACATGATAACCCTTAATACACATAATGTTATTCATCCCAACTACAGTAAATACTGTTTCCCTAACCTGATGTAAAGTGTGCGCTAAACATGTGAGCATTTTTTATGATGGCCTTCGTCCAGTCCTTTTGTCCTATCGCATATAACCATAGTTGTCCTCGTTTTCAATGCAGGGCAGTGGTGGCTGGTATATGATAAAATGTAAGTTTTGAGCCATGATTCCTTCTATCCTGGCTCCCAATAACACAACAAGACAAAATTTAAAACTCCTATGCAGCCCACAGCCCTGTGGTAGCGAGTTGTGTTTTGCCTCTAGCAGTGAAGTGATGTCATTGTGACGCTGGCCCTGAAAGAGTCTATTGTCGGCAGCTGTTTAGCTTACCTTAGCTTAAAGAGTGGAAACAGGTGGGAACAGCTAGCCTTGCTGTCAAATGATAACAATTTGCTTACTAGCATCTCTAAAGCTCAATTAATGAAGAAAGCTTTGTTTAATATATAGAAAAAGTACCTGTAAAACAACAAGTTTAGCCTAACTTGACTGAGAGCAGTGATTCCGTGCGAGTTTTGGAGATGATGATGATAGGTGGATTTCAATGTGATAGGACAAAGCCAGGCTAACCCCTGATTCCATTCTTTATGATAAGATAGTCTAAGCTAAGTTAGCAGTCTCCCTAGTTTCTTAATTAGCATACTTTGAGAGTTGTATCAATATTCTTCACTAACTCTGAATGAGCATATATCCCAACACTGCTGGAGAAAAAAAACAACTGGAGAAAATTAGCGGCTGTTCTACTCCTGAGGTAGAGGACGAAGAGCCCATTCCAAAGTCACATATTCCAAAGTCACGCTTATTTTTTGTACTTTGTTGCTTTGTTATCATGTCTAATAAACCAAATCTACCAGCACGCAAGCTAAACAATGTATATGCTATGGACAGGGCTGCAGCAAGAAGGTATTTTGGCCACCTAAAATCTATCAATGTAAGTGCACGCTATATTTGAATATTCGCCCAACTTTACCTTACATACTAACCAATCGACATTGTGATAGACCAGCAACTCTGTGTCGTGCTATGTAAAATGACAGTGGAGTCTGGTGGCTTTGATATATGAGCGTCAGTCTTTGTTGGAAAAGACTATCTGACAGCACAGACACTTAACCTGGTATTAAATTGTTTGTATGTATGTGTGTGTTTGTGTGTGTTTTTAATGTGGTTAAAAACGAACTAATTGCTGCAACGTCTGCGCTGCCCCTTCAGATTTTAATGTACGAGAGCCAAGGATTTGCTATGTGGATGTTATTGTAAATAAACATTGACATTCGGTCTATCTTACCCAGACTAGACTGGCTCCGTGAGATCTGAACAATGCTGACTGTGTGTGTTTGTGTGGTTTTATTATAAAATGACATCATGTCTGCCTTGAGTACAAAATTATGAAATGAGTTGCTTGTTACCAAAGACTTAACAGAGTCTGAAGCAGCCTGTCAATACTTATCAAAGGGAATCAACCTGAATGCATCAAAACAGATTTCCTCTCTGCTGTAATAGCTTGCAGTTGTTCACAGCCTCCCTCAGCATATGAAATTTGGATGTAATAGTCAGATAATGTTTTCACTCATTTCCTCACCAGCCTCTTTTGAAGCATGTTTTCGCCTCAGTTTCTTGCAGCGACAGTTTGAAATATCCCCTGGTGTGATGAGTTACTTTTATTCTTGAATTAGGGTAGCGTTTTTGTGTTTACCAGTCACTGCCAACCCACAGGAGATGTAGACCTTTTCTCTATCTCTCACACAGAACTCTCCTGACAAGGGAGATGCTAATAATTAATGACATTTTTTGAAATCTCTTTCAAGATGCTCTAGGAAACTGCACAAGGGGGGGAAAAAAAAGGAAGAACAAAAAATGGCTCGGAGCTTACGGCAAAAACAAAAATTCAGCCAGAGAATACAATGGGAGTTTTTCAGCTGGAGATTCAAGTTAGAGTGCTTTTTTTTTTTTTTTTTTTTTTAGAAGATCCACCAAAAACATCTCTGTGACCCAATTTGGGATCCAGCTCCATGTTTGAAGAAACACCAGTATAAAGGAGGGCTTAGCGTCTAAAAAAAATATGGTACCCATGAAAGATGTTATTATGGGGAAAGGTAGCTACACACAATGTAATTATGAGGCTAATTTTACAGCTGAAATCAGTATTGGCAATTTCTACATGATACTGTTATTTATGGTGATGAAAATCAAGTCTATAAAGAAGTGACAGGGTTTTTTTTTTCCAGAAAAGATCCGAGAGAACTAAAATGTCATGCAGGCCATTGATGGGTGGTGCAAGGAGCTTTTAATTTTACTGAAAACAGTCCAGCCATTTAAGTCATATAAATTCTGGAGGGACGTGTTGGGACTGTGACAAATCAAACTAATTATTTTTAAAAAATAATTATAAATGGCAATAACAAAAGCTGAAATTCAGTTTTTTTTCTTGATCATAACAAACAAAAAGGTTTCTAGGTTCACCTGAGCTTACAGCAACACAATGAGAGACAGATATTGAAAGGGCAGCCCCATTTTTATCATTGTTATTATTATTATTATTATTATTATTATTATTATCATTATTATTATTTTATTTCAATATCATTCTGCAGCTTTTCAGTATTGTTGCCAATGTTTTCAAATCAGAAAAATGTAAATTTTCATCAAAGCATTTATTGTTTAGCCTCAAAATGCTATTTTCCTGAGCCCTTCTAAAAACTTTTTTCCCACTGGACCTGACGGAGGATTCTGCATGATGTCATTGCTACATGTAAGCCAACATAAAGCTGTGGAGGCCACGTTAGTTCAGGTCTGCATTTCACACAAACAAATTAAACGGTTAATTTGGCGGAATACCACCAACTCCCTTGTGCTGTGAGGTAAAATTACTGTCTCTGTCAACGGAGTCTGATGGCTTTGAAGAGAGTGATGTAATGGCTTCAGTTCCCCATCAGTGAGAGCTGTCTGACGGAAAGGTAAAGCAGTAAAATAAGCATGCACTTATACTGATGTTGATTTGTTTGTTTTTTTTAGGTGAGCCTTTTTTAGGATGATAAAATATGTTTTGCCGCTGCCCCCGTCCACAGCCACCAGACTCCTTTGACAGAAGCAGTAATTTTACTTACTGCAGAATATAAGGAGTTAACAACTACATCTGATCGGTTAACATGGCGTCCACAGCAGCAGGCTACATTGCTTCTGTGCCCCAGTTTTCATGTTTTCACCAAACTGTGTGCTGACCACCATGTAATTGTTGGTATTGCACTGACTGTGGATCTATGAATGTGTTAATATAGTACAAATGCAGTGTTATACCAAATATCGTCTCTTAACCTGGTTACATTAAGGTTTAGTGGCACTGTGTTCCCCTCCAGTGCTGTAACCTATATCACTACTTCTTGGTAATAGTTAATTGGGACCTTCTGTTTAATGAACACAGAATAAAACACAGATGGACCTGCTTTTTAAAAGTACACAAAAGCCTATTTCGCCAGTAACTAAGTACATTTATATGCGGTTAGTGGTAAAGTCGTTCAGTTCCTTGTATGAGAAGTAACTGCAACTAATAATTTTCAGTAACTAGCACAACACTGGAAGGCACTGATGAAGTTAAGTGGAGTAGACACTGCAGAGTTATGCAGCCTGCAGGACAGCGGAGAGATGAAACAGATGGAGGGAGAAGCAGACGAGCAGGGACGACACTGCTAGGAAGACGGAGGGGGAGTAAGGGACAGTTTGGTACACAGTGGGCGCCCCCATAAGCTCAATATCCTCAGCAGCAATTACACTGTATAAACACTCACAGACATGCAAAGCTGCGGCCTTTGTACTCCTAAGCAGAGGCCTGTTTCATAATGGATTTCACAGGACATGGCTCCTGCCAGCCGGAGTATATTGAATTTCAGTAGCAACAGCAACAACAGCTCCTATATCACCGCTATTCAGTACTGCAGTGCAATGGAGCAGGACATGGCCCATGTTATTGGTTTTCCTGCTCCATCAGGACTGTGTATTTTCTCTTTACTGCTATAGGTGACATGTTTATGTAACTCTCCTGTTTAGTGCAGTGTATGTAGTGTATGGATGTTTGTGTGTGAGTGTGGCATGAAAGGAAGTGTTATATTTTGATGCATGGATCTGAAATGTAGGTTGACGGGAACATTCCTGTCACGGTGACAAAAATATTTGAATGATTAGGAAAATCCGACAGAACCATGTCCAAATGTAATTGGAAATGAATTTTTTATCGTCCCTGGTGTAGCTACACATCGTTCTTCTGTCTCGTAATGTTTTATTCACCCATTGAGGTGTTTCAACAGCGAAGTTTTTTGTTGTTGTTGTTGTTTTTACACCAGAAAATATAATGAAGTAAAGCTGCTGCTCTCTATTCCTTGTTGAGTCCATCATCCAACATACTACTTTTAGCACCTCTAAAGGCGTCTTTATTTCATAAAATGAAGTACAAATGTATCAGCTCATTACACATTTTTCCACTTTCCCATTTAGGGCAGACGGCTCTAAAATATTTAAACAGCGTCCATAACTAATGTGAATAAATTATCACTTTAATTATCATTAGCACACACAGATCAAATTAGACATAATTACTGACATAATAATGAGTCAGTTCCTGATTGAATTTATAAGATACCATGTTATGAATCATTTTACTAGTATGTTGTTAATTATTTGTGTTAACATGTGGTTGGTCTCTTATGTGAGCTGCAGATGGCTGACCCTCTTATAAGTCATAACAGCTGCTCTCCGTATCTGTTCTCCAATCTATCTCGGCTCCTTTTATTTGAACCTCTGTTCTTAAGGATTGATTTTGTGCATGTACACTTCAGTGGAATTTTAGGGTATAATAAGTATACACTTGCTCCATACTGAATTAATTGTCAGCTCTCATGAAGCCTTAGAGTTCTTGTGTCAGAATAGGGAAATGAGGAGTTTTAAAAGGTAAAGCTACAAATAAAATGGCGTCATTTAAAGTCAGCTTCTGTAATGTGTTGCATGAAAAGGCTTTACATTAGAAACAGAGTGCTGTCCATGGCATAATCACAGCTGGAATCTTGTGTGTTTGTGTGTGTGTTTTTCCAGGAGACACTAGATGGCACTATGGATATATAATCCCAGGGAAATCTTAATGCCCTCTCTTCCTCTTGCTCTCATACACAGCGAATGACAAACATGATTTTGTTGTGTCATGTAAAGAGGACAATAAGGGAGCATTTTCATATGTTTTATAGATGGAAATTAGAATCTGTAACCGTGTGTGTGTGTGTGTGTGTGTGTGTGTGTGTGTGTGTGTGTGTGTGTGTGTGTGTGTGTGTGTGTGTGTGTG
>JAPZEB010000026.1:18093311-18110232 GCA_029783705.1 Chaetodon striatus
GATTTTTTTACTTTGATGTGGCACTGCAGTGCAGTTATGAACCCCTTCACTTTCAGATGAGCTTAAAATTGGAGGAAAACCTTAGTGTTTCTGTGCTGTAGACTGTTGCCATTTGATGTATTCTGCATCCCACATCTGGAGACGTGCAGTATCTTCTGTGGACCAAACCAGTCTTCGTCTTGCGAGCTGTGTCCTTGCAAGTTACAGGCCAGTGTGGTTTCGTCTGTTCTTTAAAGCGTCCCAGTGCAATACAATATGATGTAGAGGACTAAATACAATGGCAAAGAGCAAAGTGAACCTGGAACGCTTTGTATTCACAAGGTACAGGTTAAATGAACTGCACTGCAGACTGAAGCAAACCAGTTTGGTTCACTTCAGAGGGATCTGAGTTCTCCTGGAGTTTTATGTCCAAAAAATGCTGAGTCACAGCTCTGAGTCTACTTAGAGGGCTAAAAAGGACCAAGTGTGAAAACACCCTAAATCACAATGTTGGGCTCTGTGGCTGATGACAGACAGCCATGGCATCGTTCACTGGTCCAGCTGTATTACACTGCAATTTTTGTTCAGTTGCTACACTAGGCAAGCCTTCACATCATTCTTCTGTAATAGGAAGTGAATTCAATATATAACGGCAATTTCTTTGGGGTGTTTAATCAATAATTTATATCATCTGGTGTTACTTTGGCTCTTTGACAATCAATGGGTGAGATCCTTCACTGAACTAAAAGTTAGTGCTGATGCTGAAGGCGTCTTTGGTCGGACTTTTATACACCTTGATGTAAAGGCATAAATCCGTTTTATCCTGGGGGAAACAGCCTTGGCTTTACCGCATTCCCTTAAAAAAGTCTGTTTCCATCTATTGTTAATAGAGCAACTCTGGATTTTACCTCTTGGGCACTTTAAGCTCTACTTGTTGCCTCTTGAGAGAAGTGTTCATGTTCTGAAATCTAGACTGAACCCAAAATTGCAGTGAAAACTTGAAATCTCTTTTAGTGGAGGACTTCATCTTTAAACTTTTATCTATCTTAATGCCCTGCTGGGATTCCAACTCTATTGGGCCAATTTCAACTAAATTTCTGTTAACAAATTTAAAGAAATGGGACACAAGTTAAAAATAGCTTGTCCCCATAATTTATGCCCATTTTAAAGGCAACATTACACCACCACTCTTCCATTTCTCGGTCCATTTACTGAATGTCCTCCCTTTTTTCCTTTTCCTTCTTTCCTTTTTTTTCAAATTTAATTTTGGTACGCTCTTGGCACTCCAGACCTCTCTTTATCAGTGCCATTGCAGAATTGAAATTTAAGCCTGTTCTGAGTTTATGTAATAAATCCTTAAACTATGACTCATTACAGCTAATTTAAAAGCACAATACTTCTCAGTCTAACTCAGGAGTTCAGGTTGCGATCACAATTTAGATTAAATTATCCAAAGCATTGCAAAGTGCATCATCATCTGTGCATGTATGCGTGCTTCAGCGACCACGCTGTGTCTCCCTTTCCTTGTGCCAGGGATTAACAGTAGCCTTTGCAGAACCCCGTCACGTCTACTTTCTGCCTACATGTCCGCACCGCTTGGCCTTCCTCTCTATATCCACCACAAGGCTCCATGCCTCATTGTGACCCTTCACAGGCTGCGTGCCCATGGATAAAGGGAGAAAATTACACTGAAATGAGCCTGAAAACATGCTCAAGCACCCCTCCACAAAGCCAGCCATCTGTAATCTTCTACTTGGCATTGTTCGGCACTGTAGCGCCCTCTCTTTTTCATCTCTCTCTTTTCTTGTCTCCCTCGTGCTGTTTTCGCGACACCACGCTGAGTACATTTAAATGTGTGCCACTTGTGACTGTGTTTCACACCAGTCGTTTTGCTGGAGGTTGGAGTAAGTCGTTTGAATAGCTGTCATGTTCCGGAAGAAGTGCAGAAAATGTTCACATCAGTCCCCCTACCCCGTCGAGTGACTGTAAATTGGGGGGATTTTTCAAGGACACGCAGAACAGCATTCATATTCATGCGTGGTGATCAAATGTAAACGATTACCCATAGGATTATGGCAGCAGCGACGTTTCCTCTCACTCCCAGATTTTAGGTCCCGTTTTTAGAACACTTTTTTCCTGGCTGTGCAGGACCGCAGTTTGAACATCAAAGCCAGAGCGACAGTGGGTTTTGGCTCAGTAATGCAACAAGAGCTGATATGATTTTGTAGTATACAGCTCATCTTCCCTGACTCAGAAGACTGTCCTTCTGTAATTACTGCTGCTCTTACTATTTGATTTGTAGCATTTCCAAAGAGCACTTTAAAGAGGCACATAATAGGATGTTGAAAAGCAGTATTGCTTTACAGTAGATATACAGTACATATCTTACAAAAAACATACAAGAAGCTATTTTCAGTAACATAACTTTGAGTTGGTTCGAGACCGAAATACACACATGTGCACATATATTGGAGCAATATTCATTTAACAGGTGGCAACCATATGCTATGGTGGGACTGCGCTGTATTGGGCCTTTTAATGATTGATAGAACACAGCTGAAGATTAGCTGACGATGCATTATTTATTGATTTGTCTTTGTTCCGTGAGCCCGTCTTCATCGCCTCTTCCTATGTGATGAAACAGTCAATGCCTGACTCTGCTCCGGCAACAAATCAATGACAGTCAGCCTGATCAAAGAGTGGGACACATCCCTAACACAACATCAGGCTACATATAAAATATTTAGATGGCGCAGAGGAAGACAGTAGAGCTAGAACAGGGCAAAACAGGAGCTGCAGGAAGCACTGCAGAAGGAACGTGATGACTCCCACTCAGCAACCTTCTCCTCCTGCTGGTGTGTTTGATGTCGGCTCGTATATGCTGTTTAAATAGGTTTCTTTGACTGTCTGTTCCCTTTCGCTTCTTCTCTACTGTTCCTTTTAAGCACACTTCCATCCTCTTATACTTCCTCTTCATCTCTCTCACTAATGTCAGACATCTGCCCATCCCAGAAGCCATCTTGGCCCAAATATGACTCCCATGCCCAGTGTGATGAAGGCTCACTAATCCATGTGTTCTCTCTCTTCTTTCATTTTTTTTTTCTTTTAATATCAAGTCCTGTGCTATTTTTTTAAATAGCACACTCACACATTGGAGTTTTTCAGAAGATGAGAAAATGGTGATTTATTTTTCTGCACAAAGTCTGGTTTGCACATCAAAAAAGGAAGGCTATTAGATGTTCTTTACAAATAAGAAGCTTATTAATAATGTAATAGAACTGAGCCAGTGTTAGCATGTTGCATTCAGGCTATGCTTTCATCTGTGATGAGATACTGTTCACCAGAGCTGTTTGCTCCCTTACTGAGGAAATAAACAATGACTCATTTCACACTGCATTTACATGGAATTAATATTATATTGTAAAATAAAAGTGTTGATCCTGAATGTTTTTTGGTCGATACGGTTACATGTGGGAACTAGAGTTCTGTGAAACTGGATTGTGAGGTGAAGAAACTAAAAACCTAAAACAAAGACAAGCATCCCATCAACTTGACCTTTATTAGAAAGAGAAAAACTTAAGCTACAATAGATTGGAGTACATCGAGAACATGTGTTTATTTCAAAAGATAACCCAGCAGCTGGAAGATGAGCCTGTGGCCTTTCTTTTGAGAGAGATTCTATTATATGAAGATGCTAGTTCTGCAGCCCAGCAGCTAACAAGCTCAGCTCAGAGTGGTATCTGACTAGCTGAGCTCCGTCTTAATGATTATCCAACACAGCTGTAGAGGAAGAACAGCCAGTGGCTCCGAGATGCCGATCCAGCTGGGTTACCTGCTAAATAAAACATTGGCTGATCCAGCAAGATTATCTGCTCAACACTTGTTGCGCTGCCAGTTTAACCACGCTGGTTCAGTTTCTCTCTATTTCCAGAATGACACTGACCCAATTATTAAAGTTTAGTTTGGTAAGAGAGAGCGAAGATTTATTGTTTGAGATTTGTTTTTCCAATATGGAACAGAGACATAAAATGCTATTTTTAGGGAGCGCTCTCGCTTTGGGGGGGTTGTGTTCTTTCTACAAGTGGGATTGGACTGGCTTTAAGAACAGAATGAGAGAAATGCTGGTCATGGAGCATAAAACATTTTTTCTTAGAGGCCTGAAAGATCCAACTACAGAGGTAGACCCCAGAGATAAGATGCTGAAATCACATGTCTGGGCAGCAACAATACTCTTACTGAGGTGGAGGAAGTACTCAGATCTTTTACATAGGTAAGACTACAATGTAGAAATACTCTGTTAGAAGTTAATGTCCTGCATTCAAAATTTTCCTTGAGTAAAAATACAAAATTATTAGCATCGAAATACAATAAGTACGAAAAGTAAAAGTACTTAACCAATGATTAACTAGTGGTGCATTAAAGGGCAATTTCATCCATTTTCAAAATTCGTACATGTTATTCATGTGGTCCAAGACAGTCCGAAAATATCAGTAAACATGAACAACTCTCTCCCAAATCCAAAATCTAGGGTGACAAGCTCAAATTTGTGGAAGTCTGGAGCTGCTCCATCGACAATGAATTGGGAAAGATGTTATCAACACATTCTCACTCCGACCGCGTCACATATCAACGTTTGGTCATGGACCTTCCACGTCCAGATACGATGTAAAAGGTACCCCGGGTGCGTTGGTTGTTGACCCTCAAGGATCAATAAAGTTTTACCTTATCTTTACCCATAATAATACATCATTATTTATTTGTTGATTATTTTTTGTATATTAATCTGAATCAATAAAGTAAGAAGTACTTTATTTCCCTCTGAAATTTAGAATAAAGTACCAGAAAATTTAAATACTCATGTAAAATACAAGAACCTCGAAATTGTACTTGTGTAAATGTAATTAGTTACTTTCCACCACTGCTTATATAACATAGTTACACACAAGTCAACACTCAAAGGTATACTATTCTCCTGAGACCCTGTGTCCTCATATGAGGACATCACATTTTGGGTTCACTTGACCTTATACTTCATTCTACTAAACTTAGACCTGTTGTCCTCGATCGTGAACACTTTTTTTTTGTCATGTAGTGATAATAAGAGCGCAATACACTAATCCGTGTAAAAACAAGATGGCAGCCATCTCTGCCAAGTCAGTCTGCAGCCGATCCCGACATAAAAGTGGTCCAAAACGTCCAAAGTGAAAGATTCACTCTTTGGCATTTTGCCTTTCTATATTTGTGTATTTTTGTGTCTCTTGAATGTGTGCCACGTGCGGTCTCGCACCTTTTTATAACGCCCCTAAATGTCCCAAACACAGACAGTAAGAAAATAAAGACAAAGTGCAGAATCTCCTCAGGAAAATACACCATCAAACATCTAGTGGGTCATAAGTGATGATTGATAGGGATTACTGCTGTCTGTCTATACCAGTGGTTCCCAACTGGTGGGTGCGGTCCAAAAGTGAGTCGCAGACCCATTCTGAATGGACTGCAAGTGACTCACTAACGTGCTAGAAAAAGAAGTTTCGCAGAATGTGTCTTTATACGATATTCTAAAGATAAACAATATGAATTTATAATTGCTCCAAAAGTATTTACTTTGGGGCATTATGTAGCATGACACTTGAAATTAGACTCATTGGAGAAGCACTGGTGCTTAACTCAAAAGCTGATGGAAGAAAATGTGCTCTGCAATAATGATGCCCCCAGTGAGAGTTTGAGCAGGGAGAGAGGAACAGCTGCTTGGTAGAAAGCCATTGCTGCTGTCTGTTTGGGTGAAGCACAGAAATAGGCAGAACGTGCAGAGTCTGCGGTGGGTTAAAAATGACACCCTGTTTGTGCAGCCTGATTAGGCCTCTGTTCTGTTTGCTCGGAGGAAGTCCTCTGCTCATGACTGACGCATCAGATTCTGATAAGATCTATCACATGTGTTATTGTCTCATTGTTGAGTAAAGTATAATAGGACATGTGCGTATGCAGTAAGAGAATATGTGGTGTAGTTTCAGTGTGTTTGAGAGGCTGACGCTGAAATGATTTATGATTTTTCGAGCCAATTTAGCATTAAAGCTGCTCTCCCAACTGAGTCCTCAAGGTCATACTGCTCTAAGACAGAATACCAAATATGGCAGAGGATCTTCTCTTTGGTATTTAAAAATGTGTGTACTGAAACCTAAAATGGGAATAATTCTTTACAAATTTAGATCAAAGCTGCCATTACTTGTCATATGTCATATTTGTTGGCTTTGTCAGTGCACTCCTCTGCTCATAAAATACAGACCAGCTCAGCAGCTGTGCAACTTATTAGCATAGCAGCCAGGCTAAAGATGACACTACTGTGAAAGGGTTACTGCAGTTCTGCTGCTGTGTGGCTGAATTCAGCAATGCTAACAGATTTTGAGCCTGACTTTGAGCCAACTCTGTAAAGTTGGAGGTTCTTAGTTAAAAGGCGAGCCCTGTCCTCCGAGTACAGATGCTACAGAGAGCCTTGGAGCTGATAATTAAAAGTGCATCCGACTGAGGAAGAAAGTCGACAGTCATTAAGGTGAGAGGTTCGGCCTTATTGAACAGTCTACATAGGGACTGAGACCTGGCCGTAGCTGGCGCCCCATTACAGAGAAGCTTGGTTATGAGCCACAAGTGCACACCACAGTCCAAGTTCATTAAATCACCGAGTCCCACTCATTAATTCCACAATGCTAAACTTGTAATGTAATTTAGTGCAAATGTCAAACTGAAGTGCTGCGCGCTCACTCACGTACCGTGCTACATTTTCAAAAATGTGCAGGAGGAGATGCTGACCATCAGCAATGAGTTTTACTACACCTCCAATAAAAGATCTTTCTTCAGGCACGCTCAGACGCATATGAATAACTTGTACAAAATCTCTTATAATCTTGCACTTGTTTCCGAGAGAAAATTAGGCTCAGGAGGGTTGTAATTCAGTCTGTAAAGGTAATTCATCAATGCGAACGAGTACCCAACAATCTGATTTCACAACATTGCATCACATTAATATAGGCCCATAAATTCAGTCAGCATTGCTCATGTTAATATAGGCCCATAAATCCAGTCGGCATTGCTCATGTTAGTATGTATGAGAGAGCATTGTTAGTGTCAAGACAAGACAGGAGGGAATGTCTTACACTTGCATTTAGGCATTTTCTCTCTGTGATTAAATAGGGACCCACCTAATGTCATAATCCAATCACGCAGGCAGGGAGATAAAGGACAATTCCACCTGATATGAGTAGATATAATAAATAGTCTTATAAAACAGAGGTTAATGAGCAAAACTGGTGACTTTAATGAAAACGTAATGTTTCATTAAAGTGTTGGTCTTTTCTTTTGTCAACAATGAACACTGTCTGTCTGTTACAGGCCTGATTAGTTACAAAAACAGCGTAGTGGCTTTTAAAAAAAGATCTTGTTACTGCTTTCTCACAGTGGGAAAAAATGCTGATGGTTGACGTACAGTGTTTGTATTCTGCTGCGAGTGAGGTCATGCCAGGAAACGCGGCGAGGATGTGTGAGCTTCCCTGGTGATACAAAGTGGCTCCTGTGTGTTGTGGTGTAGCTGATAATGAGCATTGATGTGTGTGTGGGTGTGTGTGTGAGTCTGTGTGTGTGTGTGTGTGCCGAGCTAATTCTGGAAGAGGCAGCCAACGCCCTTTCTCATAAAATGCTCGCCCCGAGACTTTTAAAGTTCTGTTTCCCAAAAAAAACTTCCCACCAAAACTATTTAAAGCTCTTGACATCGTGTCATCGCAAACATATGCAGCAAATTGGTTTCTTGTTATCTGATATCAACCACATGTTAAGTTGGTGGTGAGCAAATAAAAAAAGAAAAATCTTGAGGATTATTGACACTGTTTTTTAGCTTTCACTCTGTTCTGTTCCATCAAAGCCTTGACAGTTAATTTACTCTCTGAAAAATGCAAGATGCCCCACCGGAGGTTGAGTTGACTGAGCACAGCGACAGCCTCTGTTCAGGCCGGATAATTGAATATAGTGAACTAGTCATCACTCTTGTCCTTTGTATTTTATTTCAGCCAGACTGTGTCAGCAGTGTTCAAAACTCATTAGCCTGTGTACATTGCACCAGTGACATTTATCAGTGCGAGATACTCCCTTTTGGCATATTAATTGTTGATTTGTGATGGCCTTGAACAGGGAGCCATTTTAATTTGATCAAGACAGATAGGCTGTTCGTGGAATATTTAATGGTATTTGTCAAGTAGTAAGTGGGGTTGTGACCAGAGAGTGGCCACCTCCAGCACTTACACCAGTTAGAGGAATGCGGGTAGGAAAAAGTGAAGGACAGCTAATGTTAAGGTGCATTTGGGCAATTTGTGCTGCTGCTGAGTGGCCAACATTACGACTGTGGTTGTTCATTGGTTGTGAATATTAAGAGGGATTACTTTTGTATGAGTCTGTACATTGTTTTTTAGGAAAATCTGAACCTTTAAAGGAACACTTCACCCACAAAATGAATATTTGCAAATCAATTAGTTATGCAGTGTTACCTTAAATTCACAAAGAAAACTTTGTTTTTCTTGCACACCTCCACAGAAAATAGCGAACATATTCATTTACTGATTGATTTGGGACTGCAGTTAAATCAAAACATTCATTTACAAACTCTCACACAACTTGTGCAGTGTAATCTAAGTCTCATTTGTCCAGCCGTATGCTCAATACTTCCCAAACGCATGCATTTTCACGAAAAAGCCTTACTATTGAGGTTTGGCTTTGGAGAGAGCATAAATAAGTTCACTTTCAGTTTTAAATACTAAGGTTCTTTCGTGAAAATGCATGTTTTTGGGGAAGTACTGAGCATGCAACTGGATAAATGAGACTTGTATTATACTGCTCGAGTTGTGTGAGAGTTTGTAAACGGAAGTTTTGATATAGTTCTGTTTAGAGGTGGGCAATATGGCACTAAAATAATATCACGATATTTCAGGGTATTTTTGCGATAATATTCTTGACGATATGAGAAATTAGTAAAAAAAATTATAATAATTTAAGAAAATAGAATTGCAACAAAATAAGTGATATGGTTTTACAGTTTGCCTTCAAATATTCAGTAAAAACTAAACAAAAACGATCTCTCATTTCTTTAGTTTGTGAACAACAACAGTAACTCGCTGAGACGCTGTGCTGCTGCCAGAGGAGCCGCTGAATGAGTTCCCTCTGAGTGGTAACTCACTGAAAGAGTCTGAGAAGTCCGGGGCCGTTCATAAAACATTCAGGACGCCATTTATTCCATACTACTGAAGAAACCACAACAGAATCTGCAACAATTTCGCTTTTCACTTTATTATCGTGAACGAGATGATATGGCACACACCTAGTTCTGTTGTTGTTTAACCGGCCCCAATAGATCAATAAATCAATAAATATTCACTGTTTTCTGTGGAGGCATGCAAGAAAAGCAAAGTTTTCTTCACAAATTCAAGGTACCAAAGCGTGACTAATTAATTTCAAATGGTCATTGTGTGTGTGAAGTATTACTTTAAGATACAAATCAATCTAAAGTATATCACACAATCAGGGCTGTAAAGTGTTGACTTGCATCTGTAAAGGGAATGCTTCGTCCTTAAAGGCATACTTTCACAATAGACTCTATAAATAAACCTGACTCGACTTAATAAAAATATTGACATGCACACAGTATCGGGTCAGAGAGATCTTATTCACAAAGAGGCTTTTGAAATTTTATGGTAACGTCTTATCTGTTTGCCAAACCAGATTGTGGTCAGAAAGGTCTTTTAATCCGCATCAAAGGCTCTTTGCTGCTCGACACATGTTGCTCACAAAAGGTTAGCTTTATGTTCTCACAATAATCACCGGCCAAAGTGGAAAAAAAAAACAACAAAAAAAAACATCCATTCTCTGACACCAATTTAGAGTTTTACTTTTGAAGCAGTGCCGCCGCTAGACTCCAAGTGAAGTTGGAGAATTTCAAGTGTGACCTGTGGGGAAATGACACAAAACAAGATGAAGAAAAGGCGCATTATTTTGATCGGCTCACTTATTACATCTGAGCTTTTAACTGCATGAATCCCTTCACTTTTTGTCTCATGCTATGCTCCCAATTATCCCATTCATCCACTTTTTGTCTGTTAGGTTTTTCTCAGCAGGGGAAGTGACAGAAGCAAATATATCAACAAGCCAAACTGTGATGTCTGGATTTCTAACAGGGTACTCTCATCAAAGTGAAATCACTGTCTGTCTCTTACCAGAGCATATTTAGGACCTGCGGAGGAGGGACAGAATATCCAAGTTATTTATATTCACAGGTTGGCTATTTTTCTCTGGGTGTCCTCCTGATAATCTCCCTTTCTGAATCCCACAGGAGGAGAACTGTGGGCTGGAAACATAATATCAATAGAAAAACTAATGTTAACTTGTAGTCAAAACTAAAGTGAAAGAGGGTGGTAAGAGCAAATTAGAAGAAGGGAGAGGTGAACAAGTGAGAAAACAGGTTGATAACAAACCTGTTTCTAAGTTAGACGCAGTATTTTCCTATTAAGTCAGAGAGACCTCTTTGGCATCACCAGCTCTAACAATATATGACTGTGCTGACCCCTGGTTTTCACCGCCACACCTGTTTCTATTCAGAGGATCCAAATGTTCCACTCAGAGTAAAGAGTTTCCTTTTGTAAAAACATTGTGAAGAATAAAGGACACATCCACCTTTTACATTGTTAGATGTCATCAAATTGTGTTTTGGGGGTGTCCGTTGTGGGTTGCAGGAGGAGTATGGGGCTCAGGGGTATTGCTGGGAGCCATTCAATCCTTATATAACTGGCATGAGAGCTGTGTCTGTATTCTGGGAAAGGAGTAAGTGGGTGTTGGGTTCAGTCAGGGTTCTCCCTCGTCGCCAGTTGTCTTTGTGATCTTCATGGACAAGATCTCAAGGCGCACCCACATGGAGGAGAGCATCTGGTTTGGAGAACTCAAAGGAGCTTCTCTGTTCTTTGCAGATGATGTGGTTCCGTTGGCTCTATCTGACTGTGACCTCCAGCACGCACTGGAGCAGTTTGCAGCCAAGTGCCTGTTGAGGTTTGCCACGGTCCAGACCTTTGAATACAGCCACGTCGAGTTGGAGCTGACTGATTCATCAGGCATGGTGACATGAAACAACAGTTCCTTTGTTGAAAATAAAAAAACAACTATTGAGCGCTGCAGGGAGACTAATGCTGTTGTCATGCTGTTGTCAAGCATTGTCAAGTGGTGCACAGCAACCAATGAGGAATAATAACAACAGTGGCAAGTTCTACAGACAAGATAGATGCTGCCATTTAGGCTGTTGTGAATTGACATGTCCTCTCAATATTGCCCAGCATCGTCGTTTTAGTTTTTTTTCCTTTATTCCCATCCAATCTTAAAACCCCAGCAAAACAGTTATGTTGGCATGGCTATGCATCAGTGTTGACCTATAACAACATTCGGGCGCATACACTAGTCTCGAGTGATTGGCTGGGGAAATTTAAATCCATCTCTCTCACAGAAAGCTGTAAAAGTGGACACAATATCAGACTGAAGATGGAAACGGAGTCTAACAAGTTGATAATTCTGTGTGATATCAGGCAAAGTTCAAGATGCTGCCTTCGGTGCCCCTTAGAGGTTTTCACATAGACTGTATATAAAGATAGATGACCTGACAGGTCCCCAAAAGTGAGGCCAAAACTTCTTGCTCACCCTCTGGTGGCTGTCCACAGCTTAAAACCCCACCCCCTCCATGCTAGTGGATAGGATATGGGCCTTTAAACTCCAAGTATGCGTGAAATAAATGTTTTCCCGAAGATGGTTTCTAGGTAGTTCTTATCACCCTGATGTATGTTCAAGTGTTTTCTTTTTGTGATAAGTTATAACTGATAATTTGATGGTTAAAAAAGGGGGGGAATGAGGTCATGATTGACAGCTGTGTGTGCCAATAGGTATGCTTGCTATCAATGGCGCTCCTTGCAATTGGTTGGGTATTGGAAACTCGATACCAGCGAAGATATACAGCCATATACAAAATATACAAATATTTGGGCATCATTTTGTACAATGGGGGTAAGTGGAGATGTGACGTCCATTTTTATATGCAGTCTATGGGTTTCCTGGCACGTCCAACAGATAGAAGACCAACAACTCAGCTGGAAGATGTTGTTGGGGAGGGGTACGTCTGGTTTACCTTGCTTAGCCTGCTGCAATAGTGACCTGGCCCCAGATAAACAGCAGTAAATGGATTGATGGATGGATAGGTGGAAGGAAGTCATCAATCAGTAATGCATTCCAGGAGTTTCCTTTGTAATGATATAAATTACCATATAGATTGCAGGGTAGAGGAGGTTTCTCGTAAATGTTATTTATCCTGTCAGAGTCAACCCATTTAACCCAGGTACAGCTCTCATGTTGCAGGGATGGCTATCTTTGATTAAACTGGTACATGTTGGTGAAAACTAGGGCTGGGCAAAATTAAGAAAATCAAATATTGTGATATTTTTGACCACATACCTCAATATCAGTACTGCAAGGCTATTGTTGGGTTAACTATGGTACCATAAAATATCTGCATGATAGAAATATTCATCAGTAAGGTACATATAATGACAAAGGGGGTAAAGGCAAGTAGAAGAACAAGGAGAACAGTCTGGGAAGTTTAGGAATTAACATTATCTTAGTGTAATTTAGCCTTCAAAACCAGGAAAAGACAACAGTTATGATATGATTATATCCAAAATCTAAGACGATATCTAGTCTCATGTCACGATTTAAACATAATATCAGTAAATCCTCCTGAGACCCAAACTTAGTGTGCTTTTTTAAATTTATCCTAGCTATTTGGGATCAGTAGGACCTGATATGTTAAAAAAAAAAATAAACTAAGCATTGTCAACAATAATTAAGTCCCAATGTCTTCAAACAAGACATTGGGACTTAATTATTGTCCACTTTTGTGTCAGGATCGGCTGCAGACTAACTTGGCAGAGATGGCTGTCATCTTGTTTTTACTTGGATTAGTGTAGTGTGGTCGTACTACCACTTAATGGTACGAGAAAGTGTCTACTGACTAGGACAACAGGTCTAATTTAAGTAGAATAAAGTATAAGGTCAAGTTAACTCAAAATGTGATGTCCTCAGGAGGATATTGCCCATCCCTAGTGTAAAAAAAAAACAACCACAAAGCACATAGCTGTTTTTTTCAGCTCACTTCTTGTTAACCTACTTACATGTAGTTAGTAAGTTTTTACTTTCCTTCCTATGGCTCCAAGAGAATGACGGTGCTGATGTGTTGGAAGGTCTAAATAAAGCTCCTTAGCCACATATTTGAGTGAACACTGGCATGTCAGGGATCACAGGCATTCCCCCCTACTCAGATATGTCTTATGATTGGATTTCATTCTGGTCTGTTGAGGGAGGTGATGATGGGGTTTCCTCACGTCAGCATAGGTGCAAATTGGCATGGTGCAGAGCCAGAATGTGTTGATAGGAGTGTCTAGAGTTCTGCTTTAAACATGAACTCTGATGTCACTTGAACTTGGGGCTTTTACATCAGAACTATTTATGGGTTTATTATTAGAGACTAAACAGAGAAGTCCGGTTTGTAATTTCAATTAGATAAAATCCTTAAAGGAAAAACAAAAACTATACCATATGCTGTCTTCAGCTACAATATTTTGAAACTGTTTTCAGGGTAGAAAAGCACTGTATTCTTCTAATCCATGTCATCTGTGCAAAGCTGTAGGATTTGATGTGCATTACCGGGTGATCACATTTTCTGTTTATAACCGCTAAGTGATATGACAGCTCAAATAGACCATTCTCAGTTGTCATTATGTAGCAGTAGCAGATGGTTAAAATATGCTGCCATTGACACTAATCGCTCATTTACATTTAGATATTAGATTAACTGAGACTAACTTGCGGAACGAGTGAAAATTAGCACAGTGCTGATGATTACTTTTTATCAGGATGATGTCTGTCTGAAATGTAAAACTCTGAAAACTGCAAAGAAACGCTCTGAACCGTGTACAGTTTGCATATTTTTACAATATACACAGACCACCTTACCTATTAAAATATGTGAGTTTTTCATATTTGAATGTATTTGTGGAATTAACAAGGTTTTGCCTTCCTTTTTTTTGTCTCTTTTGTATGTGAAAAAGAGACTCCCGACTCACTTAGTATTCAGAGGAGATGAAAACTTGTTGCCTCACTTTGTCGTGCATTGACAAGCCTGTTCTCCTCTGATTGTCTCTTATTAGGCAATCATTATGGTGAATTGTGGCACATTGATGCGCATCAATGATTCAGAGACAGTGATGGTGGACATCAGAGGGAGGAGAGATTGGCAGAATGCAGCCATGGCTTTGTTAGCACACCTCATGTGAATTAGTTAATATGCTAAATAATGAGCTGTTTTGAAAATTAATGAATGCTTTCAGAGTGATTTATAAGCATAATTCATTATTCAGAGCAGCAAATAAACCCTAATTGAAAATGTGAATTAAGTGATCACACAAATGTATTCGGTTTATTGTTAGAAGAGCTTGTAACTCTGATTCTCATTATTTTGGGGCCACAGAGACCATGAAATCAATTCAAAACTCAGTATGAAATTCAAATCATGGTGAGCCGTGAATTACCATAAATCATATATTTTACCAAAGCCGACGTATTTTAATAAACCCAACAGGTGTAGCTATGTTCATGTATAACATCTGATATGCAGCAGCATCAAAAAGCTTGAGTGTAGCAACATATTTCTTTGTGTTAACTGAATACTTCAAAATTCCCAGTATCCAGGTATGAAGATTTCGAATCTGCAGGCACTTTGAACACAGCTGCTCGGCACGGTCTCTCTTGCCAAGTCTTCCTTTCCATCAGTCGTGGATGACTCACTGGAATCCCTCCTGAACCGGTTAGGAACAATAGCTTATTAGGACCCAGATGATGAGCCATGTGTTCTGTTTTCTCAGATTATTTTGCACTGACAAAAAAGTAACATCGCACCTGGCTGGCCCTCGAGTAAACAATGCACCGATTGTCCGTGTTGGGACTTCTTCTGTTGACGTGCTCCTGTTGCTTTTGTTTGGCTGCCTTCTGGTGTCAATATTTAACTCAAGCCTCTCTAAGGCCAGGTCTCACTTGAAATCCTGTTTTTCAAAGTATGAAATTTGAGACATGGGGGCGTGCCAGAGGTGGTGATGAAATCTTTCTGAGGGCTGTTGTTTTGAATGTGTGTTTGATTTCCTTTCATTGTTTTGTGGAAATGGAAGGTGTTTCAAAAGAATCTGTTGTCGCTCTTGGCTGAGCACAAGTCTGATTTGTAAGGCAGCTGAATTGTTGAATTGGATGAGCTGATGATTTCTGTCTTTTTGAAGTGGTAGTTGTTTCTCGTGATGAATCTAGAAGTGGGAATTATGATTACCATGTCTGAAGATACATATGCAGGGTTTATTACTGAGTCAGTGTGACCAGAGCTGAGATCAACAGCCAGAGCAGACTGTTAAAGAAATATTTCACTGCTGTAAAGCCGGTCTTATCATAAAACTAGGCCATCTATGCAGCAGAAATACTTTTGAAATTGGTTCTACATGACCAAAGAAAACAGAGAGGAAGGGCAGTGACATTCGCTTTGCTCAACAATGTTGCTTTACTGGAATGCTGCACCGTGACAGACCAGTAAAAGTTCCCACTGGTGGGTGACGTAGTGCGAGCTCGTCTATTTTGACACAGGAAACAAAATGGCAGTCAGTTGGTAAAAGAAAATCTCAAATTACAGCTAAACAGTGCACTAAAATATGTTTCTAAAATGTTTCAGGTAAGACACAGGCAATGCAGAAACAGCATCTTGGTTCATATTTGTTTAGTTTTACCCTTTCAGCCTCTGTTTTTACAATACAGGAACCAGTATGCATCCACAAATTCTCATTTTACAGGCAAACGGTCCACTAAAATATGTTAATGTAGACATTTTAGGCGAGAACTAGTTAATACAATAATATAATCTTGGTTAAGATTTGATCAGCACTGCCTAGTGTTTAGGGGTGGGAATCACCAGAGGATCCACTAAATGATTTTATCACGATACTTAAGCCACGATACAATATTACTGCGATTTTAAATATGCTGCGACGTGCTGTGTATTGCGATATGTTGTGATTTATTTTGTTTTTTCAACTGTAAATTATGTCCCAAGAGGAAAAATTTGTTAACATCAGTTTTATCTAATCTAATCTGTCTAATAACATAGCAAGTTTTCAGTGTGTTCACCTTGCTTCAATCATTTTTGCAGCAGCAGCAGCAAAATGTATCTGGTGGACTTCTGGCAATTGATTATATCATTCTAATAGGCTGTCTAAAGTTCAATAATACATGTAAAAAACGTTCGATACTTGGTACTGTATGACGATACAGTATTGCCAAACAAAAATATTGTGATACTATGCTGTATTGATTTTTTTCCACTAGTTTTACAGTTTGATTTGAATTTGGTCTGAGTTTGAGATGGAGAGTAGGCGAGGGACAGCTGGCGCTCTTGATCAGCTTCTATGATATTTGTGTCAATGGCAACAGGCATATGAACAAGTGTTAGTACAGTCTGTACCCCTTTAAGTGAACACAAAAAAGCCTCAGTAACATGGTGTTAAAAAGTCACTACAAGTGAAAAGAGCATATAGACAATAAAGGGACTGTTTCTGTGACACTGCATTTTGTGGGATCACATTTTCCATCTTATACATATACTGCACTATGCAGGATTTTCCTTAAAAACAGTGTATGTATGGAGAGAGTAATCCATCTCAATCATCACTTGTGACCCACTAGAAGAGTGTGGGAGAGTATTTTCCAGCAGAGACTCTGCCCTCTGTCTGTGTTTCCTTATTTTCTTCTTGTTCCATGTGCTTGGGATGTTTATGGGGTGTACACCCAAAGCGCT
>JAPZEB010000026.1:18110332-18123294 GCA_029783705.1 Chaetodon striatus
GCTTGGGATGTTTATGGGGTGTACCCCCAAAGCGCTCAGTTGAGGTCAAGGCTTTATAAAAAAAATAGCGACCAGGTGCCAGAGCCTAAGCAGGCGGCATCCAAGAGACAAAGAGTGTTTATAGACGCAAACAATCCTGCACAGGAAACCTAGAAAGTAGAAGGGCACCTTTGTTTATGAATAACTAGTTATTAGACAATAGGCAACATGACATAATATGTTACTACATATGGCTGTATTGTCTCTGGCTTAGCTGGAGGGATTATTTATGGAATCCCCACCTCTAGCGCTTATAGTACAACACTCAGTGTGTGTGTGTGTTTGTTGTGTATGTGTGTGTTTGGGTGACATTTGTAAATTCAGCATGTACATCTGTCGCGGACTGTTGCTAGTCATTGCTGCCACCCGCGGCCTACTGTGAAATAATTGTCTGTTTTAGACTCAAACATGGGGTTTCATGCTAATCTGACTTGTTTTCCCCATTACCCCCCTCCCCCCCAACCCTTCCCCTTTTCTCTCTTTCTGCTCATTATCTGTCGTCTGGTTTTCACCTCACTTTGTCCTCATCCTTTCTCTCTCATTTGTCTTTCTCTCTCTTTCTCACCATCTCTCTCTCTGTCTCCCTCTCCAGCCCGCCGTCGTCCACAGTGGTGCTGCTCGTTGCTAACTAGGCTGCCTCCAAGCCCACAGGTACGTCCCCTCCCCCCTCCTCTTCCTCTCCCCCCCCTCCTCCACTTCATGCTCTATTTTTAACTCCACTCTGCAGGATCCTTCCCCATGATTCTCCCTCTCCAACCCCAACTCACATCTCTGTCAGCACCTTTTTACCATTCCAGCCAAGTGGTAGGAGCCTGTGGACCAATACCTATTTATTAATTTATGCCCATGCTTGCTTTTCTTTTTTTCTCTCTTGATGAAGAAGTGCTGCCTCAACTTCATTTTGACTGTCTATGAGAGGGCACACTCTTTGTTTCCATAACATTAGATGCTCCTTTCAGCTGGTTACCTATCCCATTTTTACATCATATTGTAAGTGTAAATTAAGAGTATAATGTGTAAATAGTGGGGTGAGTTGAGGATAGGGGGGATCGCAGTAGAGGGAGGATAAGATCAAGGTCACGATCAGGACTAAAACCTTCAATGTTTTAAGTGCATGTACTGCGCCAAAACCTGCTGAGAGACAAACTGATTTAAATGACTGGATTAGCAGCGGATACATTCATTCATGTCTAAAATGGTTTGCTTTGTTAAGCTGCCACCTTGCCTCGCATGGAGCCTGGCAGCCATCTCGGCTCCCCTGCTGAGAGGAAACATAATGCACTTGTTGGACTGTATAGCCGGAGTCCGGGGCCTCGTCAGCTTCCCCCGTCTCAGCCTCTTGTCTCTTAAGACCGCTCGACTGGCTTTTCCCGGTGCATATCCTGCTGACAAGAGCTTATAACCTTGCATGAGTACCACGCTCTTGAAGCTTTCTATGTTTATGTGGGAAAAGCTTGTTGACTTTATTATATACACGTTGAGTGTTTGTGCAGTTCTCTCCCGTAAACAATTGTTGATGTTATTTACGCTCCTGTGATAGTAAAGAATAGCTTGAAATGGACTGAACAGTGGTAGCTAGAGTTTCCTCAGTGTTGTAGAGACTTTTGTATATAAGTATGTGCAGGTTTTAAATAATATTCGAGCTGTCAATCAATTAAAAACTTACTAAAAAATTACTAATTAATTGCATGCTCAGTGATTAAATTAATCTTAATTAATCACATGCATCAATTTTTGCTGTGGAAGTATTTTTAAAAATTAAATAGAAATGAATTTTGGCAGATGTGTTGTAGTAACGTGGTCTGTCACAGGTAGACTTACTCAGATTGCGTCTGAGCGCCTGGTCAAGTGTGGTTTGACAAGGCTGGCTGCTAGCGCTAGCATCAGAGCTAGCTGTGCCAGCTCGGGCTTCCACCGCTAAATGCTTTGTGTTGAGGTGATATTTCAGGCTTGAAGTACTCCAATGCTATGAAAATTGGATGGCGCTCCTGTCAGCGGTTTCATCTGAGCGTTTTTTGAATGCACATGTTTCATTCACAGGGCCAAGCAGCATTATCTCATCTGCCTCTATCATGTCACAGAGCCATTAATGACGCACTGGGTCAAAGCGCACCATGGAATGGGACTTATCAGCGCTAATTTTTTAACACGTTATTTATTCTGATTAATTATTTGAATTTAATGCGTTATTTTGACAGCCCTAAATAATATGTTAAGAAATCTAAAATTATTTTTGCAAAACATTGAAACATTTTTATGATAGAGAATCACTTATTTAGCGTCGTTTAGCTCGTAGATACAGCTCTATTGGTTTTCTGGGTGGCACAGCTGTCTCGTCTTACCTCATCACTGGGGATCCCTCATTTTACATTAATTAATTCATGCAACATTGATTGTGATGATTATTGGTTGTCATCCTTTGGCTTGTAAAGCCCAGCTCTGAACAAAGATTTGCAACAACTAGTACTTGCAATGCGTCACTCTGCAACGTTTTGAAACCCTGCAAGTTCATACTAATGCGGCCAGCCAAGACAGGGTCTCATCTTAATAGCAATGTCTCTCTGTACTTCTGTTCTGACTTGTAGCTTTTCAGGCTTATTTTGTAGCTGAATATAAATTGTAGCTTCCTAAAATATGAATGAGGATAGTGATGGTGAGATACTGGCTGCAGTTGCATTTTGAGTTGTGATGAAACAGCATAAACATAAACAAAATAACCTCAGCTTTAGATGTACAGTGTTCATAACAAATACACCACAATAATTAAAATAACCAGCACTGTTTAATCGGTCAGTGAGCGTGTATAAGCGAGCATAAGCAGCAACCCACTGTCCGACATGACACACCATAACAACCAAGGCTTACATACGTGTCAACAGCTGCAAGGAATGTAAATGTGATGGACTCGGGCTTGGCGAGGACAGAGGGTTGTTGTCAGAGTGCCACAGCGAGCCAACACACCATCTGCAGTTTGTAACTGACTTGGCCGGCTGACTGCTACAAGCTGATTGGCCGCTGAAACAGGTGACCTGCCTTACATTCTAAAACCTGTCACTGGCGACTTCACAAGCCGAGTCGCGGGTGACACCATCAGACGGCTCGAGTCAGGCTCTGATGGGCTAATTCACACCTTCGCAACTTTTCTCTGCAACCTTCTAAAAACTGTTTTGTCTTGTCGCGAATTAGTCGTCTAAACTGGGCTTTAGGCTTCAAGGAGGACTACAGAGAAAAACAATCTATTTTTCTTATGAAGTACGGGCTTGGTTCCCATGGTTACATGGTTTGTCTTTGATGGGAAGCATTTACATTTAGTATGAACTTGATCAAGGTTGTCTTTGATACAAAAGAGAGGAGGGACAGACAGAGAAAAGTAATGTAAAAAAAGGGAGATTGAGGCTCATTTAAAAGTCATTGAAGCCAGGCTTTTGCCTACTGGCACCCATTGTTTGATTTTAATGATGGTCTCTCAAGAACAGATTACTCTTTATATACCTGCTGACTTAAAAGATGAATTCCCATTCTGTCGTGTGATACAGACAATTGAGAGGGCCGGCCATGTCTGATGTAAACAACATTTTGTCAGCCTTAACAACACGGTCGACTCGATAATGATCCTCATCTGTGTTCCCAGACGTGCCATTTAGGACTAAGGACAGACCTGCCTGGCAGCATTCCTCCCTGATTTTCCCATGCAGAACCTACACAGGTAGACAGCTACGAGAGAATCCATTTGTCAAACTCACAGTCCTTCACGGCTATAGACAGCCGCTGTCAATGGGAGGCTTTTGAGTTATTATGTGCTTTACCAAAAGAAGCGTGCGGCCTGTTTTTAGAGAGGTTTCTAAAGGATTTTACACACATAGGCACTCGGGAATACACACACACATTAACTTCCTGCCCGCCTCCTGTTGAGGCACACCACACACTCTCCAAGTACTTAGCTTTTGCCTGTCAAGGAGGCACACTCTGCAGCAGATGCAATAGGCCAAGCAGTGGCATGCTGAGATAATGCACACAGTAACACTGCCAAAGTTGCGATGTTGCATGCAGAACTGAGTGCAGGCTTTGAATGAACGGCAATCATTTCAGTGCACCCCCATGCCTTGGAAATAGTGTTTACAGCCCTTTCAAATTTTAAAAATTGCTCAGTTGGAGCATGTCATATAAACATACCCTTTAATAATCTGGTGTAGGATGCAGGATGTCTTTTCACTGTGTTGGTCGTCTGCGCTCAGTGGTCAATACAGCAGGAACCCCAGTTTTAAGCAAACTTAAGCACTTTCGGTGATTGACTGATTCTGTCTTGGACATATTTTAGGTGACAGCAGGAGGGAGACCCAAGTAGCTGCATTAGCAGGAGCTTTGTAAATTGGCTCTCCTCTATGAGCCACAAGGGCCTCTCTGTCTCTCATCTTTCTGCTCCACTTCTGCTTCCCCGTTCTCTGCTCTCAATCTTGTTCCTCTGATGTCTGTTTCTCACTCATCTTCATTTACTCCCTCTTTTTTGAGCCTGGCAAAAGCATAAATAGATTATTAATACTAGAGAGGCAAGTTTTTTTTTTTTCGTGCCCTTTTCTCTTTCGCGCTCATTGCATTTCATTTCCCTTTTTCCTCCGCTTGTCTCATCCCTCCTCTGGTGTATGCCTTCTGACAGCCGAGGTACCCTGCAGCCTGCCTTGGCCAGGTATAGCGCTAGATGAAAGGTTTACAGCCAGAGCTCTCTTTCAAAGATGCCTTCTGCTGCATCCCTGCTCTCCATGGGCACTCAGTTGTCCCTGCCAGGCAGATGGAGATAAAGAGGGCAAGGAAAGGAGAGGAAGGAAGGAAGGAATGAAGGAAGGAGGGAAGGAAGTAACTATGAACGGAAGGGCAAAAGAGTGAGGGAAAGATTATAAGAGACAAACAGCAACAGGAAGTAAAAAAAGAGAGAATGAGATCTTGAAAGTTTGCCTTGCTCGAGATCCGGAAGTAGCACCTGGCCTCTGTAGATGATCAAAGACGCTCAGTATCCAGGTGAGTGCAGCGAGGGGAAGTGATGTGCCCCTGCTTTCACTCCGCTTCCAGTTTGAAGCTCCTCTTATACATCCGTACTCAGTCTGGAGGTCGCCACGGGACATAAAGGGGCTTTTGAAAGTGTTCCTGACATGTTTTCATCATCTGATGTCTCGGAGTCACACTGAGGTCTGGGTTCAGTTGGAGAAGTAACATCTTGTGCCTTCAACAAAATCCATTGAACCTGATCCCTCAAGGTGAAATTTAAATGGCTTGTTCCGCTTCAGAGCCCAATCAAGTCCAGGCTTGATGTCCTCATGTATTTAATCTGGATTTGTTTTATCAGTTTGCCACAATGTAAGCAAGCTGCTCTCTCTCACATTGAAACATATGGATCAAAGAGAAAAGCGCGTAACATTTTCGTCTGTGCAAAAGAGAAGTTTGATCTCGAGAAAAACAAGTTATTTCAAGGAATGTAACATGTGGGGATGACATTCGCTTGTTAAAGTATCTTGTTTTGGGATAAATTCTAAATTCCTTCTTATTCAGGCTGATCAATAAGATGTGCTGAGTCCCCACTTGAAATGATATTGGCTTTCCACACAGGAAATATGTCTTGCTTGTCCTCCACTATGTGGCAGATCTCCAGAGTTACATTCTACTCAAAATAGTCTGCTGCCTCAGCTCCCAAACTCTTTTACAAGCTGTTACTAGACCAAATCAAAACACAGCGTCGTGCTTGCAAGTCCAAACAGACATTTATTAGCTTCTGTCAGAAAAGTCATTGCCTGGGAATAATTGAAAACTTAAAGCATAAAAGAGATATTGCGTTCGCCATCAGAATGTAATCGATTTGTTTCTTTAAAATAACCATCCGTGATAGCATTCTCTTCAGTGATTGGAGGGAGGACAAGCGGGCTCTATGGTATACCTACATAAATCTTATCTGAAGACAAGCCAGATAATGCACTGTAGGCCTGAGCCGAGAGATTTAGCCTCTGGATGCTGCAGTGACAGGAGATACTGAGGGGAGGCAGAGCGGGCAGTAAAACAACTGACAGTTGGTCATTACGAAAGACGCAGGTGGGCCAAAAATCAATCACGCCGAGACTGGCCTGGACTCTGACAGATGCCTGACGTCTGCTTGATGAAGAGCTCTGCTGTTCCACTGAGTGATGAGGAGGAGGAGAGGGGAATGAAAGAGGAAAGAGGAGCGAGGGATTTAGGATGAGTTGGAGGATAAGCAAGAGGCATGAAGGAGGAGGAGGAGGAGGTGTGAAGACAATAATGAACCCCTGAATCAGGGAATCAGCAGGAAAGTAGCAAAAGGGTTGAAGTGCTGTATATGTAAATGAGTAGATATGGGGGGAAAAGTTCAGCAAACAGGAGGAGGTCAGCATTTCATGTAGTGAAGGAGGGAAAGGAGATCAAGACAAAAAGGGGTAGAAGAGATAAGGAGGGGGAGGCCAGGAGAGCAAGGCTTGAGACATTTTTGCCAACACCTGAAGTCAAGCTGTCATTTGATGCGGCTATAGCTACCGTAACAGCACTTTAACAGCGCTGCGTTCAGGTTTTAAAGCGGGCCGGGGTGCGTGTTTTGACAACACCTTTATAGGCTATTTCATGGTGTCTGCTCTAACTGTATGAGAAAATATCTCAAGTGTGAAATGCCACTGCATTATTGGCCCACACTCAATAACTGGGAGCACTTTATTTAATTTTTTTGTCAATTTTCTACTCATTTAAAAATGTGTATATCAAAGGGAATTTTCTGCTCCAGAATAACGTCTGGATTTTGAATGCACTTTTAAAGGTCGGCCAAAGTCCAATGAGATTCATTTCAAACAGTTTCTAGTGAATTTACTGAGGAACAATTTGAATTGGAAGACATTTATTTCATCATACGTACAGCTTAGTCTGCTCAACATGACGACTTTAGGGATTATGCGTGAAATGAAGGGTCAACAATTGGTGGCTCGCACCTTTTTTTGCAGTCTTTGTCATTTTAACCACCATGTCTGCGAGTCTAGGTAGCACAATACAAAACACATCATTGCCGAAGCTAATATCCTCTGCTGCAATCTCTCTCGGCAGATTGAGGATCTTTTTAATATACAGGATGCATTGTTGAGCTCGTATCTGTGTGGGACTCCTTCCTTTTTCCATAGTACAATGAAATGAAACTGGAGCAAATGGAGGGGAATAAATGGTCGTGACAAGCAACAGTACTGTGGCAAATGGGTAAACATGTTTACAGAGCATTAAGAGTACTTATCCAGTGCATCAATGTCAGCCTGAGTATTCCACAGCAAGGCCACCAGACAAAATATGAGCAAACAACTTTTAGATTAGTGTTTGGGCTGTCTGAGTAGAACAGAAAATGACCTACCTAAGCCTTGCTCCTCCTGCACAGTCATGGTGCCGGTGTCCTGAAACACCATTACAGCATCCTTTTCTGCAGTCTGTAGAGTTGGCTCCAAGCTTTCCAAGGCACTCTGATTAGCAGTTAATTCAACCCAATTGGCAAAAAAATGTTGGCGTTGTACATTTCTGCACACCATGGATATAGTACATTTGCTCGTTATTATGTAGCAGATACATGGAAACTTTATGCTTCAACAGATGGCTAGGGTTAGGCACAAAAACCACTTAGTTATGGTTGGAAAAAGATCATGTTTTGGCTTAATACCCAGGCCAGGGTATGGGTGTCCTTGCTGGAAACATGGCATTGCCTTGTTGCCATTACCACCCGATGTGGCACGCCATCCACCATCCCCTCCACCTCCCGGTGACAAAGCACGCTCATATTCTTTGTCACTTAAAAATGTTGATGAAAGGACGGCCCCCAACCAAGAATTTTCCTAGTCGACCAATAGTCGTCATTCAGGGCCCTTATTAGACTAGTCATCTGTTTTTTGTGCGACTAAGCGACCAATGAAATCTTGCTGACTAATGACCTTTCTGGTCGACTAATGTTTGGTCGACTATTAGGGGGCAGCCCTAGTTGATGATGAGTATGAATGCGGAAACATACAACGCCTACATTTTCTTCTGGTGACTGTGCTGGGTAATTTGCAGAATTATTGATTGTGACAGTCTTTGTTCACACACATACTATCATCAAAGGAGCCTCCGGCCACTTCATCACGCCCTCCTTTCAAAGCTCCTTAAGCTCAAGTGAACAGGTGGGACCACACCCCAACCCGGTAGGTACAGCCAAAGGGGAGATGTTCAGGTCAAGCGGAATTAGTGTTCTCACACAACACGCACGAATACGCTGCTCATACAGTGTGATGCACGTGGTGTGCATGTCAAGAAGAAAAGCCTCAAACTCAGAGTTGCCTTTTAAAAAGTCATGAGGTCATTTGCTGCTGAACCAAGAGTTAAGAAATTTAAAGAAAGTGACTAGGGCATGCAATCAGTGCGGGGCATGAATAATAAATTAAGGGAAAGATTGTGGGGGGGGTTCAGTTGCTCATCCCTTAGGTCTCAAGTATGCATAAATGATCCTTTTGCTACTACTACTACTACTACTGTATCTTACAGTAAACTCTTTCTTTGCGGCAGTTCTCCTTCTATGGAAATAAATGTGCTGATTGGCCTCGTTTTGGTCTTAAACCATGAATGTGGTCATATACTGGTCATTATTTATTGGATAGTCCTTAGCTGAAAGGACAGGAAAGGCAGGAGTGAGATGATGAAATTCAGGCTCCATTCTGATTTGGATGCAGCCATTGTATTCTTGGCATATGCTCAGTAACAAATGAGAGACTCCACAAAAGCAGTTGGTTATGTTTTGCTCAAATTGATTTAAGCAGAACAGTTGTTCCCATCAGCCACACTGCTATTTAACAGAAATCATCTTGACAATGTTAACAGGAATATTTTGACATTTATAATCCATTTGCTAAATAAGAAATTATGATTACAATACATAAATACCACTTTTGCTCACATCCATATAGTCCACATGTACTTTCATAGGTTTCAAAGGCAAAACAGGGATATAGACCGAAATGTAGGTGCTCTTTGGATTCGTTTTTTTGTTAAAAAATGTTCTTTGTTGGAATTTCCCAACACCAGGTACTTGTTGTAGGTCATATGTCACAGGTGCAAGCGATCGCGAAGGTGGCAGTACTAGTCAGGCACTTGTTCAGTCTGTGCTCAGTGTGACTGTGCATTCATCCCTGTTGATACAGAGTGAGCCTTGATTGAGAGAGAAGCAATGCCTCTGCTCCACCATGTCTACCACTGATAAAAACAGCATGTCATCTCCAGAGATGATACCTACACACCCTGTAACATTACTGTTTAACAATTCGAACTCTAGAAGTCTGCCATGGGACTACTTTGCCTAACATTTCAGAGCCAATGCTGAAGGCAAACGCGCTGACATAAGGAAGCCTGTATGCAGAAGGTGCAAGGGAAGAAACACTTCAAACCGTGACAGACACAAAGACCTCTCCAAAGAATGCATAACATGACAGGTTAGCAAATAAGCTAGCCGGCTATAGTCAGCTAGTAGAATATTGATTAGCATTAATAATCCTCCAGGACTGAAACATGCTCATGCTTATTTAACCCAAACAATGCGTAATGCGACTGCAGTTGGTTCAGATCGAGGTCAGGACACGTTCTCACCACAAACAATCCGCACCAGAGTTTGTTTGTGAACCACCTCTTCAAGAAGGTCTCAGTGATTGCTGTGTTCACACCTGCCCAAACAAACCTCACTTAGGGAGCAAACAAACTTGAGTTTGATTGAACCCAACCGAACAGGACAGGCGTGAAAGCACCCTAACATTTCTTTGTAAATGTATTTTGTGCACTGGTTTAGCATCAAAATGTGATCAAATATCAAGTATCGTGATACTAAACTTGGTAAAGTAAAAAGTAAAAGTAAAAAAAGTGGTATAATGACAACACCATTTGACATTAGCTCTCTATTTTTTTAATATGATGCAGATACTTTTTTACCACCCCTCTGTTTATGTTAATGAGTGCTGCACAGCTCCTAGCATACACTGCAGAGTCTATACTACACACACTGTCTGCTCCACACTATCTCTCAATCTCTATTTATGTCTCCTCCATAGGATACTCAATCACCTTCCTACCTCTCATCTCTGTCCTCTACCTCTTCTCTTTCATCTCCTGCTTTAATCAAGCATCCTATCACAGACCCAGGAGGACGAGGGATAATGAGATTAGGCCCGTACATGTTTACACATTCTGATTTACATTGAGCCTTCCCCGTCTTTCTCTGTCTGACCCATATTTTCTCTATCTGCCTCCTCCGTGTTTTTGCTTTTTATGTCTCCACTCTTCCTCACAGGCTCTCACTCCCTCTCTCTTTCCCACTTCTGTTGCTTGCCTTTTGCTGCAGTGGCATCGTGTACACACAAGCTTTGTTCACCAATAACCAGTAACGTTATCCACTCTACTCCAGTGAGGTTTTAATTCCTGCACTGCAGTGTCAGATCTGATTATTTCAGTTCACTTCTCGGTCTCAGACATAATCTGTCATTCTCGCTGTTTTGCTTATTTTGCATGGGGCTGCAGTTGTGTTGTAGGTTATGTAATAAAAATTCACTGGAGGACTCTTTTTATGGTGGAGCCGGCGCCGTTAGAAGTGTGCCTGTAAGTGTGTGTATGTGTGTGTGCGCACTATACACAGTGACTGATCATGTTGAGCACTTCTCCTCTAGTCATCTGTCATCGAAACTGTCCTCAGTGCAGCCTCCCTTCATGTCACCTGATAGTCTGAGAACCACTCAGTTTTTACACAGTAGAGCAGAGCTATCCAAACGCGGGGGGGAAAAAAAGTTATTGAGGCTTCAGCTAATGCAATGTGCAGAGTCCCAGGTTTTAGCAGCCAACTCTTGCAAGAGAGCATAAGGTCTCAGCAATAGGGGAAATGAAATTATAAGTGCTTAGCAGGAGGGCTCTATTGATCCAGTGTGACAGAGATAAGGTGAGTGAGCCAATTCCAAATGTCTGTAATCCTAAACGACTTCCGTGGTACCCAGGGGATGTGAGATACTCATTTTACATAATTGACCATATCTGCATAATTGACCAAACCTAAGCAGCGCTCTAATTTGGAATGTCTTTAAAAGGCCTGCTCCGTGATCCAAATGTAATCAAAAGTGGCAGACATCAAAACACTGAAACCTGCTATCACTCTCAAATTGCCTCCGCTCTTTTTTTTTTTTTTTTTTTTAATTTTTTAGTTTTCTCATGCAAGTTTGTTTATATTAGTAATATTTTTGGGCTGAAATGATGATCAGTTGAGTCACAAAAAAATGTTTTATAACTATGTAAAACAAAATGTGAAAATATCTGTAATTCAGAAAATAAGGGCTGTCCAATGAAGAGGAAAAAGTACTAAATTATACAGTTTAATATCAACAATTTTTATTTCAATCTTCTGTTTTTGTTGTCAGTTCTTCTTTAGAAAACATTTCTCTGCTCATTCGCCAAATCAATCTTTGTAATCTGTTGTGGATTTCAGATGGAAAAACGTCTCTAAGTAACAATATGATAAAGTTTGTGGGCTGCCATCAAATAATGGAGCACTGTGCTAGTAAACTCCCACGTCTTGCCCTCTACCTTGGCTGTGAAGTCTGGTTCAGACACACAAATGGGTTGTTTTCTGTACATCTTTTGCTTCGCGCTACTGTCTCAGCGAGCCATTTTAAATCCGCCCCTGCAATTCATTATAAAGTAAAATACATAATATTAATGGCTTTGTGACAGACACCGGCAATGCAGCAGCAGCGTGGGGACCCTCTGACTGTTAAGAGCTAATGCTTATGTGTCCCAGTTGGGCTGTATTTGAAGCAAACTGCAACACACACACACAAACAAGTCATCCTCTGGCCTCTGGAAACAAATCGCTCCACTAACTGGGATACAGTCTGGTGCGAGCAGGCCACCAGTGTTACAGTGAACCCATACCCAACTTGTTGCGCACCATTAGAGAAAAAAAAACAGCTCCTGTGATCCTAAAGATTGTGACAGCTGACAGCGAGCTGCGTGTTCTCATGCCGGGCAGCTACTTGAGCGGAAAACACGAACGTGACATTATGGAAACAAGTTTTTAAAGCTGGATTTAACTCCAGATTCCTTTAAAGGCCTCAGACAGCCATGCTAATATGAGAGCCTTTCAGATGAAGTTAGATGAGCATTACAGTGTTGTCATGAAACGCTGGTTTGGCTTGCTAAGAGAATGCTTGGTGTTGGATAGTGTTGGTGTTATGTTTTCTGCTATGTGTTGGATGTTTTGGACGGTTTATGATACATTCTTGTGACTAATAAGGTTGTCCATCTGCTGTTTTCCATTTTCCCTTTTTTTTATCTCCTTTTTTATGGCTCTGGTGATAGTTCTTTTTTTTCAGCTGCGACCAGCTGCGACCAGCAGCTCTAGAGCTCGCTCTGTCATTTGGGCGGTCCACAAATTTTTCGCCCCAAGGGGCTAAAATGTGGTATGAAGATTAATAGTGTGCGTGTGAAGGTGTTTGTGTTTATGTCAACTGGTTAAAAGGAGGTGTGGCACCGGAAGGGGCCTATGGCAAAAAGGTGCATAACTTCCAAATGGTTTCACAGACTTGCTTAAGATTATGTTGAAAGATTGGTCAGGAACCAAAGGACAGCTGATCACATCATTCTGCCATTTAGCTAACGTCTGGATGCATTCTTGTAAGTGGTCGCAGCTATGTGGAACTTGTTTTAATGTTGTATTAATTAGGGCTGCCCCCGGCTAAGAATTTTCCTAGTCGACCAGTAGTTGTCATTTACGGCCATTAGTGGACTAGTCGCCCGCCTGTTTACGATATTATACTAATTATTAAATGATATATTTTGGGTGGTTTGAGTTGAAGGTGTGAGAAAGAATAGTCTCAGTAACATTGTTAACACTGTGCTACATT
>JAPZEB010000026.1:18134842-18153173 GCA_029783705.1 Chaetodon striatus
TAAAAAGGCATTTTTCATTTGATCTGGACTTCAACACAAAGCTTTAATGCTGGATGTCGTGTAGCAGTCATGGTTTGGATTGCAAAATGCAGGTTAGGAGGGGGAAATGTTGCAACCAGAACCTGTACATTCGATGCAGAGTTGTAAAAACCAACTGGAAAATAATAGCAATAATAATAATTACTTTGAATGTTTTAACTTTTCTGCACTGAATGCAATAATCTCACCAAAAGAGGGTGTTAATAACACAGCACAGTAGTTCACTAAACAGAAGAAAACACCAGCAGACATGTAATTGGTCTTATTTTGTCTTTACTTTCCACAGTGCTGATTGAAATATTTAAAAAAAAAAAAAAAAAAAAAAAAAATGCCATCTGGGCATTTTTACATTAAATGACTTGTGACATTTAGCTGATTTATCAAGGCGTCTTCAAGCACTTATTAGATCATAAATTATATTGTGTTCCTCACCTTTACTCAAGGTGCTCAAAAGTCCTTGAAGACTTTTAAATAAAGTCTAGTGTTCAGCAGCTTAGAAATAAGCCCAGTTAGGCAGAACTTTTTTCATCTTCATTTCAGAGGCGACATAAGTCATACATCTAATTCCAAGTGGCATTAAAAGGTCTGGAAAGTCTTCCTCGTACCTTGATGAAACTTTGAAACAGTCTGAGGTTGGTGCTGCAGCCAGTAATATTCATATAAGTACACAGTATCGTCTGGTCTATCGCCTGGCTTCGGTTTAAATATGCTGTTAGTTTCCTGTGTTTCTGTTATTGTGGTAGGAAGAAATGCCATTATTTTTATTTGTCTGTTTCATAATAGCAGCGATACCCAAGAGGACATGCTTTCATGCTGGGTACAAAAGTGATGTGTTGGTAGCATTGAAGTGAGCATAATCACAGTATCGAATGCTCTTCACGCTGTTGTGAGTTGTATAAATCAGCTGCCAGTGTGTGTGTACTGGCAGAGAGCTCTTTTTCAAAATATATCTGCATATCTAAGTGAAACAAAACAAGCAGGATCGGTAACAAGCTTCGTATTAACCACAAGAGCAGTTGGCACAGCAAAGAAGGAAAGCATGGCTCTCTAGCTATGTTAAAGAGGAAGTGTCAAAACAGGTGGAACAGCCGTTACATTCCTGGGCTCTAACCAGCAGCCACCGCTTTAGAGGAGACTGACTCATCCTGTTGAAAACCATATTTGAAGAATAAAACACTCCTTTATTCTACTGTAAAGTTAAACTTACTTCCTGCAACAGACTAAGGGGGTATCGTAAATAGTTGGCAATAACAGGCAGCCCAGTTCAACCTGAGATGAGACGTAGATGCCTTCGTATTAGTCAAACAAAGACAATATAAATCAGGGAAAAATGTCATCTTTTATAACCACAGTTATGATTATTTTGATCGAGGTGAAATTATGCATGAAATGTATATATGAAAGCTGTCATAATTAGTTATGGAGTGCACAAAAACTGAATGCAGCTAACAGATTGCCAGGTCTTTACTGGGAAGCATCCATTAGCAGAGGAAGAGGTTTCTGTGTGATATAGAATGGATCAAGGCAATGAATGTGGGAGTCGAGGCAGACATAGCATGGATGGATGTATGGTGTGACAGATTGCCTCCTGTTTTTGTTTCCAGACTCCTTTGATCTCTTCATTGCACCGAGTGCAGGCATAGCCTGTCTCCCAGATACATTTCACAGTGCATGTAGATCAGCAAAGAGTAGTCATGCATGGCACCACATTGCTTAACTTTCTCCTTCTGGCCAAAAACAATACTAATGTGATTTTATGGGGATGCTGGTTGGGTGCTTAACATCTGCATCACCGATGTTTGAACTGGAGAGTTCAGACTGGGACTGAGCAGTTGGGCCCAGCTGGTCAACTGGCATGTAACCCTCTCTGAGTCGTAGAGCTGCAAAAATTAGTCGTTTAAGCAACTCATCGATCAAAAGAAAATTAGTCGCCAACTATTTTGTTAAGTTATTAATTGTATCAGTTATTTTCTGTTTCAGGCTTCTTGAATATGCTGATTTTCTTGGTCATTTATGATCATAAACAAAGAGTCTTTAGGTTTTGGCTTTGGGTTTGACAAAAGAAGCAAACTTTTGGTTTTAGGAAAAAATGATGAGCGTTTTTTACTTTTGTTGCTGCTGTATAGACTCAAAGGTTAAGCGATTAATCGTGGACATAATTGGCAAATTAGTCGCTGATCTCTTTGGGTTTTGGGAAATAATGATGAGCATTTTTCCCAATTTTTTTCTCCCTTGTAGAGTAAAAAAAATTAAATTAATCATGAAAATAACTGACAGATTAGTCGATAATGAAAATATTATTAGCTGCAACCCTACTGAGCAGAACAGAGCATACATATAGTAAGAGCTGTGATTAAATCTAAAAGAAACCTTAATTTAAATCAATGACTACTTGTATGTTGTTGGATTTCTTACAGTTGTATTCAAATGTAAAGGCTTGTGCACTAAACTATAGATGTCAGCCTATGTATAAGGTTCGCTGTGCTTACTGCGGTCTGGCAAGAATCAATAGACATTTGCTTTAGCTGAAGGCATCGACAACCTAAATGACTTTGCATTTAATTTGTTCAATATTTAACCAATCAGAGCTGCAATCCAAATGCGGTTATCATTCCTATCATCATCTAATCCACATCCCATAATTTGCTGATTGGTCCGGCCCCCTGCTGTTCCTCACAATCAATCCTTGCCGGATGTTTTCCAGACTAATATCTCAGAGCAGAAACTGAGCTTGCAAGATTTTCACTGTCTTCTGCAAGGCAGTGAAGCTATATGTTAGGAACTAAAATGGATTGTGGGCCTGCTCAGGAAGGAAACCTGGGACGTTAACGGACTCACTGGAGTACCACTCTTGATAGATGATACAGATCTCAGGTTACTTCCGAATGCAAAACATGTTTTAGAAAATATTCTGTGTGATGTCCTCTGTGAGACGGAGTGCCAGGAATGGATCACGTGATATGACCCATTGCTCATTAGGTAATAACCTTACATGTGTGGAGGCCAGGGGTCGCTCAGATGACCAACTGGCAGAGAGCATGTAATGGTCCAGTCTCTGTAGGTAAACCAGTGAAAGCCAATAAGCTGCAGGCAGAGGCCCAGGCTTTAGCTCGGGGCTACAAGCTGCACTGATTCCAGATTCAACAACCCACTGACCTGGGAAAGAGGGGTTTGGAGACAAATAATCTGAAACACATGAAGCCTGAAATATACTGCAAGAATGAAGAAGGACAAATATCGCTGTAGCTTATTTCACCCCTGTCTTTGCATTTCTGCCTCTGCTGATACTTTCTTTCCTCGTCTTTCTTTTCCCCGTCTCCCCTCGTCTCATCTAACACAAGTGCAAACCTTTTCAGTTGACAGTAATGACGGTGTGATATACACAAGTGTTGTGCACGTGGATAACCAATTACACACACAGTTCCAGTATAAATAAATGATCTCGTGGAGCATGTGCGCGGCAGATTACAAGCTTCGCTCCAAAGCTCTGTCACAGTAACAGGTGACTTGTTTACACATTTTTACTTCATTAAAGGTTTATTGGCTGCGGTGAAAGGCTGAAAGTGCGGAGAGTTTGGATAACATTACACAGCATCAGTGTGCACTGGAATCCCATGAGGCTAAAATCTAATTGTCTGCCATTGCCCCCGCTGAAGCTTAAATCTATTGGCTTGAGAGTGGTGCCATTTGAAACTTAATCAGCCAAGAAGCCCTCTAGATTGCACCTTGGACAGATGCATTGGCCGCAATAACAATCTCTTATTTTAAAGCTGCATTCACACCAAGAATATTGAAAGATCCTGAGGTGTTTCCCTCCACTGTTTCAGTTTGATTTAGGAGGTGACAGAAACAAAAATGGCTTTAAATGAATGTACTCAGATGCCTCAATATGTGACTCAGTCAGTTAGCGGGAGGGTAGGTTTTGGAAAGGAGTGCAGATGCTGGGCTCAATAAGGAGAGATCAACGTGAAATTAATATTGATATTTACAATGAATTAGATTAACACATGTAACAGCTTCTTCAGTTGTTTGGTTAGATACTGTTTGGTGATACAGGAAATGTGTGAATGAGAGGAGATCTGAAAGCGTGGGAAAGCAGAGATGAAAGTTGAACAGAGGGAAGATTCGATTTAATTTCTTCTGTGGAATATTAAAAAATTGTAAACACGTCATCTTTTATGAGCTTAAATCAAATTTCAGCTAAATGTAGAGACTCATTTTGACTGCCTGACTGCCCATAACCTTGTAAAACTAAATCTAAAATGGCACTCAGAGGGCAAAGACCTACACCAAGATCAAATGCCGTATCTCGCAATGTTAGCGAAAGTGAAAAATAATTTGTGTATCTGCCTTATGATTGGAATCCACTGCGAAATTGAATGGCTACAGAGCGCTTTTCAAGGTACTCAAGGACACTTAACATTAGTTAAAACAGTCATAATAAAGAGTACAATAAAATAACCACAACATTAATCACTCATTAAAAGCTTTGGAAAGATTAGTTTTAAGTAGTGATTTAAATCGGGAAAGGTCGTTGCAGTCTCGAGTGTGTCCAGTGCTTGGTCTTGAGTGGTGGAGTCAGGGGGTTAGGCGGAGGCTGGGGGAAGGAGTGTGGTGGTGGAGCAGGTCAGTGAGGCCTGGGTATGGAGGGCTTTGTGAGTGATGAAGAAGGACTTTGAATTGGATGCGTTGTGGGACAGGGAGCCAGTGGAGCTTCTGAAGGACAGCGGTGATGTGTTCGGGCAGATGAGCAGCAGAGGTCTGGATGTATGGGGGTATATTTAGGAGTTTGGATGGTGTGATATAAAGAATGCTGCTACAGTAGTCAATTCTGGATGTGATGAAGGCATGGATGAGAGTTTCGGCAGTAGTGGGGGAGAGTGACGGCGGAGACGAGCTATGTTTTTCAGGTGCAAGAAGGCACTCCTGGTGATGTGATCTTTGGCCCTCATTCCACCCTTTCAGCAAGTGTCACGAAAATCAGGCCAGTAGTTTTTCAGTAATCCTGCTGACAAACCAACAAACAAACTGAACCAAGAACATCAACCATAATGGTGGAGGCCATGAGGAAGCAACTTAAGAGTGCTTTTGTTTTGTAAAACATTGCATGCTTGTAATTGAACAGCTCTGGGTTGTGGTTTGAACTGAAGTAACAGAACAGTAGGTGTGATCATGATCTTAGCTTGTCCTGTTGCTCTGACGTGTGCAAAACACCAAAAAACTCGGGGGTTTAAAGAATCCACCCAGACAGCAGGAGAGAGAGGGGGCTTTTCCACCCCAGCCTCACAGCAGCAGCTGAGCCGAGGAGGCGTCCAACCTCCCACCAGGCTAGTTAACAGCCAGCTGCCTGTGTATACTCCTACAGCGACGCACGTGTTTCCCATGATCTCACCTGCTGGCACCGGGAGCTTGGGATCAAGCCCAGTCCTGCCGTCATGCTGCCCACCCCAGAAGCCTCTCTGTTGGTTAGAAGGCACCACACCTCCTCTCTCTGGGATGCAGGAGCCACGGAGGTGGTGGAGGGTGTGACCTAGTGTTGAGGTGCTGAGGATGTTATATATCTGATGGAAGATTCAACAAAATGCACACTATAAAAAAAAGTACACAAGAATAAAATTTCCAGCTTCCTTCACACATCACTGCATTAGAAGATAGTTTTCATTAAGATATCTAACTATAGTGGAAACCTGTTACTAACGCTCACTCTCTTAATTTCCGGGCCATTTAACGGAGCTATAATGAACATCTCTATACTAATGCCAGCACAGGCTAGGAAGCAGTCGTAATAAAAATAGTGGGATTGGGCACGGAAAACGGTGGCAGGGTGAGATAAATAACTATAAAGAGGCAGTGCGAGAAGGTAGGTGTAAACAGGAGGAGGCGTGAAAAAAGATTTTTGAGCTTCAAGGATGTTTGGAGGATTATGGGGAGGGTTAATAGCTACACATAGCAGAGAGCAAAGACAAAAAGTCATGGGGGTAGAGGAGGGAAAAAAAAAAACCCTCGACTTACTCATGCTCTCACGTACATACTTTCATCATACACACTCATCCACCCAGCAGGCATTTTTAACAAACACCTTCTCTCTAAAAGCAGCTCCTCTCTCTTGCTGGTTGATTACAGTTACAGCGATCTCTAGGAATTTTCTGATATTCTCCAAAGACTCTGATCACCTGCCAGTGCCTGCAGGTTACACTGTAACACTATTAGTTCCTGATAAATACAGAATTGCCCCAGTGAAGTTGACAATTTTATCAAAACCCGTCATTACTGTGAGTAGGAGTTCATGTGAACCTGCCTCTAGCAAAAAAACCCTTGGACTGAGCTCTTTTATGAAGTCTCCAGGCCATCGGTTCAGTTCAATATTGATGTAGCAGTGGGCATTGTTAACCTTCACAATTATTCTCTTTGGTTTTGCAGTGCCTTGGGGAACAGCTATTTTTAAAATGCCGGCAATGTTGGGCAGCTATTGTTTAACTAACAACCTATTGATTTGTGTCGGCTTCAGTTGAAGGGATACAGCGAGGGGGGAATGTGTTTTCGTTTTCTCAATTCACAAACACATTATTCAAAATGTTTTAGAGAGTATGTTCGAGCTCACTCCATCTTAGTGCAACCATATGTAGCACTGTTTTTTTTGCCCCAGTAGGCTTTCACATTAGAAGTTTGGATGCATATATTTACATATTTCTGTGGTATTATACTACCTGCCTCTTTGTCAGTGAAGGTGTCAGCTCCTTAAAGGAGTGTTTCACTACTGCAAAGATGATCTTCTCCTAAAACTGGGCTGTCTGTGCAGTGGAAAGATGGAAAGAGTTTTGAACTTGCTGCTGTATGACCAAAGAAAAAAGAGGAAAAGGGCTGTGGCATTTTTTGCCTCAAGAGGCAAAAAACTTACAATTACCAGAATGCACGGTGCCGCACCGGACTAATAAACGTTTTCACTGGGTGGCTGACGTGATTGGAACTCGGCCATTTTGACACAGGAAACAATATCCTCCTGAGACCCTGTGTCCTCATATGAAGACATTACATTTTGGGTTTACTGGACCTTACACTTCATTCTACTTAACTTAGGCCTTTTGTCCTTGTTCCTAGAAACACAAAACCTGATCACGTTTAATGGTTGAAACTTGTTTATATATGATTAATGACTGTTGTACTTTAATATGTTATGCAGACTTTACCAATTTTAGCAACAGTAACAAGCTGAGATGCTTAGAAAGTACTTGCAGAACACATTGGGAATTTATCATCAGCTTGTTGAAGGACAGTGGGACTTTATTGTTGTCTCGTTTGAGGACGTTGGGATTTTATTATCGTTGACAGTGTTTAGTTTTTTATACTTACCAAAGTGGCTAGGAGACATAAAAAATGCATACCAAATAAAAGTTCGGCTCTCAGGAGGATATGACGGCTGGCTGGTAACAAGGGATCTGTAATTACAGTCAGCAGACAGCATGGCCTCCGCTTCCTGTTAACAAATTCTCATATTACAGCTAAACAGTACACTGAAATATGTTCCTGGAGACCCAAACTTTTGTTTGGTAAGCATTTTTAATTTCTCCTAGCTTTTTGGGATCAGTAGAACCCAGTAAGTACAAAAAACAAAACACTTTCAACACTAAAAAGTCCCAATGTCCTCAAATGAGATGAAAACAAAGTCCCAGTGTTTTCAAAAGAGTACTTCTTAACAGCGTCTCAGCTTGTTACTGTCGCTAAAATTGGTCAGATTTGTGGCCATATGAAACTACGAACATTATTAATCATGAGTTTCAACCACAAAATGTGATTAGGTTTTGGACCTTGTTGATTTTTGTGTTGGGATTGGCTGCAGACTGACTTGGCAGAGATAGCAGCCATCTTGTTTTTACATGGATTAATGCATTGTGCTCTTACTGCCACTAGATGGTACGAAAAAAGTGTCCACAAATGATGACAACAGGTCTGAGTTAAGTAGGATAAAGTGTAAGGTCATGTAAACCCCAAATGTGATGTCCTCAGACAAGGACACAGGGTTTCAGGAGGATATATTTGAGTATTTTGAGATGAGAGAGAAAGAAGTGTGGCTCTCTTTCAATCCACTTCTGTGTCCATGGTGGCGGGCAAACGTACACACACAGTTGACATTGTTATGATAACAAGCTGGTTAAAAATTGGTTAAGTATCCCTTTAAGCTTTGAGTGACTGCTTGCCACTGCGGCTGACTGTGTTTGCAGTGATAATATGTTGCGTATCATTGCAGCATCATTGTTGCTGCAGCTGCAAGCTCAGATCTGCCTTTGGACAGTCGTGTTGTGATGCGGTTGCCTCTCCCAGAACGTACACACGGGCAGCCTACAACATGTCTCCTATCAATATTTCACAAAGGGTAGAAGAAAAACAAAACAACAAAAAAACCTCAATCCATCAAACGGCTGTCTGAGCTCAGATCAACAAGATTTCCCATCTCAAGAAGGAGCAAATGATTGTTTATCAGTGATAAATAAAACTAATCGAACAAATAGAGCTACAAGCCTCTGACATTTGGACGCATGGAGCCTGCTGAGCCAATCGAACAGCAGCCAAGGAAAACAATGGCTCATACGCTCCCCCCTCGAAGGAAATGCCAAACATTACAGTGCAGTATAAATAGAAGCCTCTGACTTTGTAGAGCAAGAGCACGAGATAGAGGACAGGAACCCCCTCCCTGGGGTCACACCGATGGCAAGGTCTCCCACCTCTCCACTCTCTTTTACTTTATTGCTCTTTTTGTTTTTCTCTCTCTGGGTGTGTGATCTATTTTCGAGCTGATTTCTCTTGCCCTCCCTGTGTGTTTTTTCCATCTCCTGTACGTCTGTGTTTTTTATCTTCCTCTCTCCCTGACACGGGGTCATAATGAATAACTGAAAAGCCTAGTAACACTTCACAAACACATCCTGCTTTATTAATGGCACCATCTACATCTACAGTGGAGGTGGCAAATGGCCTTCCTGGATGTATTATGTTTGGGGCCGAGTGTACGTACTTTGATCCAAGGTGAATGTCGTACTTAGAGCGAGAGAGCTTGTGTTTAATGGCTCTTGGTCAAGCAGCCTATTCTCACTGCTGTCAGCCCAGTGCGGTTCAGTTTAATCTAACAGTTATGAGAAATTTCCCTTTGCATCTGGATAAATGCAGGCAATGTGCATCCAGACGCACGTGGTCCTACAACGTGCAGCACGAGGTGTGGCAGTGAGGCCTTTTGCACCGAGGGCACCAGAGCTGGAATGGAAAATCCATCTAGGGTTTAAAATATTGAAACGTCGATTTCATTTTGTCATTTCACACTGTTTTTTCCCCCCTGCACCTCTGTTGAGAAAGGGAGGCAGGGAGACGGAGTCGTCCCCAAAACGAGGTTAGTTGCTCTGACTGTGTGTAATGAGGTTACGGATGATTCAGCCGAGACAACTCCAACAAGTCTTTCATCTTTACTATCTTTTGTATCAGGCGTATAAATGTATTTCCCTCGGCTGGCAGGCTGTGCAGACAGTTTGGAAGATTGAGCCCCAGCTGCCGGTGTAGGCAGATTTAGGAAACAGCATGCACATGAGGTGGCGCGCACACATACACACAAGAACACACACATTCCCCACCAAGGCATTCTGTCTTTGACTCTTTGTCTTCCTTTATCTCAATCTTATCACCACAAACACTTGCCGGATCTGTAGCTGCAAGATGATAGGTTTTTCTCCTCCTGAAACATTTTGGTTTGTATTTTACAAAATGACTGTATTGTGGAGGCAAAACGTCCGAACTCTTTTGTCGTTTTCAAGTAGACAAATCCATTTTAGCTCAAACATGCTTCTTAATAAGGACAGCTGTCGGGATTGTGGATGCTTTCGAAACCCTGGTATTGACCTGGGTATCTGCCTCCTCAAGAATCAATAACGCCAGCTCGGGCGACATCACTTTCTAATTCAGTTTGGCAAGCTACTGATAAAGTGGCTGGCGCCTTACGGATCAGTTAGCTCCTTTAGAGCACAAATGCGATGCATTTAAAGACGTCAGCTGTTTTCCACAATGGGAAAACTTTTCAGGAATATATCGTCAATCTTCATACAGAGGGCTATTGTTTTCTTGACAGTCTTTCCAGCCTAATATAGGTGTACAGGATGCAATTTCCCACTGAAAAGAGCCTCTTTTGGGAAGCTGAAAGTGCCGTTTATGTGGTGCATAGATTGCTTTTTCACACGATGTGGAGTAAATTTGCATATATATAGAAAATACCAGTAAAAGGTAAGCCATTAACTTGGTGCCATGCTCTTCCACTCATACATATACACACGGAGTCAGATGAAAATATAGAAAAATTGAAGCTGAATATGAGTCAACTGTAAACACAAGCAAGTTTGTTTTCTGCAAGGCAAGACAATAGATTTCTCAGATTTCTGCAGAGTGTGCTTTTTCACTCTATCATCTTATTTGATGTCGTTTCAGTTTCATCAATAGGTGTAGCGGAATCGTTTTGCTCCAAAATATTAGTGATTGAGGAGTTCTGTGGAGCTTATTCATAGGAAAACAGAATCAATGTTGTAGCTGTTGGACAATATTCAAGGTGAAGTGGCTTTGAAAATTTTAGTCAATATTCTTTGTGTATGAGAGCAAACCTTGTAGCTTTAATAAGCCTCGGCAGCCAAATTGAGGCTTCAGAAAAAGTATACCTCAAAGTTTTAAACTGCAGGGAGACAGACATGTGAAAATGAATTTATTTTGGTTTCTAAGAACAAACATATTATTCTGGATCCATCTCCACCTGCCTTGGCCATTCTGAACTAGTAATGTATCCAAGTCCTCTGAGCAAAATGTTTGAAGAGAGGAATTACATGAAGCTGTCCACTTGACCACAGTTTATCTACACACCTGATTTTCTGGGTCAACAGTTCACAACCCGAACACTAGCCACTGGGCCTGAGGCCCGCGTACCGATTCCATTTTTGCCTTTGCTGACAGTTAGCGGTAACTCTGTTCTCCCCTCACTCTTCATCCTTTCCTCCCTCTAGCATGCTCAGCCGCGTCTAAATATCTAATAAGCTGTTCTGCCAACTTCTGATCCCGGGTTTGTTCTCACCTGGGCAAATGCACATGAATAATGGAAGTGGCATGGAGTGAGGCAGGGGCATGGTTGCTCCTCAGTGTTGTGTTGAGGCCTGATAAGGTTCCCCGCCGCAGCAAAAGAGCCTCAGAGAGCTGATGAGACGGCGTCTGACAGTATTAACTTTATTACCCACAGGCTGCCAAGCTGTAACAGGCAGGAGCATTAAGTGGAGGGTGAAAGAGAGGAGGTGTGTTCTACTCACTGTCACAACCCTGTGAAAATCTCATTTCATTCCGCTTTCATGTATAAATGTATTAAACCAATTAGCAAGTCTGGCTTGGCCTTGCGCTTGACAAGAATTGATTGTTTATTTCATTTTCAGTGTCTTGCATCAGCAAATGTCCTTCACACAATAGAGCCCCCATCAACACTGCTGACAAGGAGCAAAAAGAGTATGGGAAACAAATACGGCTGCGGGAATGAGTGTGGGTGTATGCAGCCACACACCCAGCTGCACCCACAGTGGCAAGCCCGGAGAGTCATGTGACGCTGTAATAGTGTAAGACACACCTGCATGTCAACATAGACAGAGTCAACATTGGGCATGTGAGAGAAACAAAAAACACACCCAGAAGCAAATGTGTACACAGTGGCACTAACACATTATCCCACATGCACAAACACAGCTAATATATAAATAGGGTATAGGGTATAGGAGGGCGTAGTGGCAGCACTCAAAATCCCATTTAAATATAATGTAGGTGAAAGAATATGCAGCTCAAACACACAAAACCAACGTCCTTTTGTTTCATAGATGACTGATATGGACAATTAAGTGTGACACACATTTGTAAAATAAGTGTTAAATCTTTCATCTGTATACAAAGACGTTATGTATATATGGTTTATACAGGAAACATTACAATATCAGCCTGTCATCACTCCATGATTACATTAATTAACAGTAAATCACGTCAATGCCAAAGCTTACTTTGGATGACATCCAATACATCAATAACTCGACCGACACACCTGAGCCAATATTATTCCTGCAGAATTTGCTTGTGCTGTTATGTGTTACATAATAATAGGAGTTTCCGTGTGATCCGCTGAGGTACGGTGAGGTGACCTGAAATAACTTGTCCCCAGACTCTCAGCCCATGTTTCCCCATCATGAGCTAACATTGGTAACCAGGGAATGGGAAAGCTAACTGGTACAGTGAGTCACAGCTCACAGCTTTCATTCTCCACTGATGTGGTGGAGGTGAGCAGGCTGACCTTGAAGCCTGTCAAATTCTTGCGAGGCAATTGAAAAGTGGCTTTTGTTAAACATTTTTACATGAAATGTTTCACTTACAAGGATTCTTGCAGTCGGCCAGATTTATGTGTTTTGTAACAAATACATGAGATATATTTTTAGGTTTGTTGGTGACGACTGTTTTCTGCAATGCGCCAATCTCTAATTATTAAGACAAACATGATATAAGGCATGTAATGCCTTGAGGTGTGTCAAAATGTTACACATCAGTGTAGATTTCCTCTGAAATTGGTTTTGTAATAGGAGCTGTCTCCAGTGTAGCAGTGAGAGGGTTAAGCTAAAGCCAGCCTGCTCAACTGCACTGAATGTGAAATGGAAACACCGGCTTGGCTGCATTACTGTTTACATTCTATGAATAGGAATCACATGTTTGATGAAACCAGGGCTGCTCCGAGGGCTGCTGCAGAGAGAGGGAGAGAAAGGCATGAAAAGAGAGTGAAAGAGAGAAAAGATTGGGCGGGAAGTGGAGGCGTGAAGAAGAGTGAGAGTAGAGGAAGAGGAGAGTAAAAGATGAAGGGAGACAGCGAGACTGAAGGGGGTGGCCAAAGGAAACCTGGCCAGTTTATCAAATGCTAGATCGTTCTTTTTTCTCCCGTGCAGTGGCTGCACTGAGACACATGGCTCCTGTCAGAGACTGCACGGAAATGTAACACAACAAGTTTAATGTGCTGCTTGATCCCACTTATATAATCATATGTACAGTTTGGTGAGTTCTGGTCAGCTGGAGGTTCTCTCGTTTTTTTTCGGGGCTGACCTATTTCCTTTTTCCAAAACCATAGTGGCAAATTAACTGTAGTCTCTTGGTGTCTGGCAAAACTCAGCAGTGCCTGGTCCTGACATGTGTCTTATGCTTGTGGGTATTTTTAACCCCAGTTGCAAGAATGAATTGCCCTCCAAAAAATTTCAATCCAGTAATGTGACTGCCGACGGCTGAATCCACTCAAACAATGTCTTGTTTCTCTCCGGTTTAAACGCTCAGCTGAGGCGATCAGGGTAAATGCCATGTTGAGGGCTTGAGAGTTATGTTTGCAAACACGGCCCCTAATTAAAGTACTCATTCAGCAGTGCTGCGTCAGGGTGTTTTTATTAGTCATTTTAATGTGTGCAGCCTTGATTAGTACCTGTGCCCCACCAAAATGTGTAAGGGTCTGTGATTTACCAACATTGCACAAACAGGCCAGCCATTTTCTCTGCGGAGAGACGTGTTGGCTCCAGGTACGGTATTTAGTTACCTCATAAAATGATGAATAAAAGCTCCTTTATTGCGAGGCTGAGAGAGAGTGTGAGGCTGAGAGAGAAATCAAGCCGCCATCTTGTTGTGCCATGTTTGAACATTTTTCCTGCCCCATAAAAATTTCAAGATTCATTTTTCTGTTTTCTTCCAGACAGCTTTTTAATTAGTAATGTGTTACTGTTTCACATGAGCAAGCTGTTGGAGACAGCCTTTAATTTGTTATTAGCATCTTTAACCTTTTGCCTGTTTGGAGATATTTGTGGAATGCACGCTGCATAACAACAGGTCCACAGCAGATTGAGGTCACAGACTACAGGCTGGGCTCGTCTATTGAACAGCATCTGTCTTTGTTCAGCCCCGAAACACTGTGGAGAATCAACCTGATGGCTACCATGAATGCGGCTGGCCTCTGGGAGACCCCTAGCAAACAGCTATTGTACTGGTGAGCGCTTGGGTTAAAACATTTAAGCAAAACATTTTGTGTTATCGCCCTCATGTCAGTTTAAACACCAGTGAAGTTAAGCTAGCAACTTCCTCTGGACTATAAGTTTAAAGGAATAGTTAGAGATTTTTGGGAAATACACGTCTTTGCTTTTGTGCTGAGAATTAGATAAAAGATTGAGACCACTCTCACGTGTGTACTGTAGATGTTAAGTTAAAGGCAGCGGCATGTTAGCTTAGCTTAGCATAAAAACTGGAAACAAGGGAAAACAGACAGCCTGGCTCTGCCTAAAGATAATGACAAAATAATCTCAACCACCTCCTCTTAACTTTACTGACTGGCACATAATCATTTTTGTTTTAATCTACAAAAACACTAAAGCTTAAAAACTACAAGTTTTGAGTCGTCTTGTCATTGTAAGGTTGCCAGGCAACCAGAGTAGGCTCCAGGAAGGGACCGGGCCCAGCCCATGGTTGAATTAAGAGAACTGAAAGGCAGGACCCCGGTCTTTCCCATAAAAGTTGCTCAGTGGTGCAGGAAGCCAAAAAAGTTCTATTTCCATGGTATGATGTTGCCGGGATGAACGTCACTGCTTCTGAATCATTGGGCCCATAGAGCAGGTGCACTGGAGACTTCTGCTGGCCATGCCGGCTACTTGAGGTTCAGCACTAAGCTAACTTGAAGACTTTGTTGGTCAAATATATGCTTCCGCAGGCTGACATCGAGGTTTGTGTAAATATTTCTTTTCACCCGCATGAGTGTTGTGCAGGGTTTTTTTTACCTTTGAACAGGTACAGGCTAGCTATCGTTATCCTAAAGTAGTTAATGGTTAATGGTCTACCGGGACTTCATATTTACCATACAGACATGAGAGTAGTAATCATCTGGTCTTCTCATCCAACTTTCTGCAAGAAAGGAAAAAAACGTATTTTAGTTATGTGTGAGTTGAAACATCTGTAACATTCATGTGTCGTCACATGCTACACTAAAACTCCTTTTCCTCAGCTTTCTCGAGATGAATTTAATTAACAAGTGAGTTGTTAGAGTTCTTACTTGTCCTTTAATCTTCAGGGAAGTTTTGTGCTCATTTGAATTTTCTCATCACCTGCAGTATGTTAGAAGACAATGAGAAAGGTAAATTACTTCACTGCCTATGGCGTCAATTATCTAATCTTTAAACTGTTTGTTTTAACTAATGTCTTGATCATTTCTTACCCACAAACCAAAAAGCACTTTGCTACAAAAAACATATTTCAGTCGTGACAAGTGATGCATTTTCCCAAAATGAGAATACAAATGGGGTTTTTTCTAAAGCTTTAATGTATAAACATGACAATGTCTCAGGGTGTGTTTTCCAGAGACGCTGCAAAAGGAAGACCGCTGGCCCCCTGCCGCTGTTGTTTACTGTCGTCTTGCTCTCCCGAGCCTTTAAACCTCAACTGTGTGATTTTCTGCTCCTCTTCCTTTACGGTGATAAGCCTATGATTGACAGCCTCCAGTGAGATAGATAGATTCCAGGTACACTTAGGGAAGAGAGAGTAGTGGGAGTGCAGATGGACGGATTGGGTGGGAGTCGGAAGTGGGGGGGGGGGGGTGAGGGGTGGCAGATACACTGTGAATCTGACAATGAAAACTGGTGATTCACTGTAGAGTCTCACAGAGCTTTGACTGAGTCAGTTGCCACTGATGAAGGCCACTGGTACTGGAGTAGTGACCAGTGTGTGTGTGTTCTATGTCAATGTGTTTGCTCAGGTTAAAGATCCACATATGGATGTGGACACACGCATGTGCCTTGTTAATACCCATATAATCCCCACCTTGCACTGAAGCATAGCCTTTCCTGGAAGTAATCTTTTATTCTGCTTCCCAACCGAGGAACAGGTCTCTTTGATAGATGTCTAACATCTGGCTCTGGTTGCTCCTCAGCAAGTCCTTCTTATCTTTGAAGTTAAGTGTTTTCAGTAAGGGAAGGATTTATTGCTTATGTCCGGTCAGTATCGGCATATTATGGGCTCAGTATTTTAAACTTGTCAAGGTTTGAAAGCAAAAATGTTTTCTTTTTCTTATTCTTTTTTTTTTTGACTGGATTAGATAAGATTAGATGTTTAATGATCCCAGTGGGGGTAATGAGGTAATCAGGTAATGAGTATGCCACTTGACCCCCTCCACCCACACAAACACTGCTGTGGGTAAAGTAACCCCCCCTCACGGCAACGGTACTCCCTGATGACAGTGGCCCCACAACAGGAAATTACCCTATGCCACACCACAAAAACAGTTCAGGAATGGCCTGAAGGCAGTGACAGAAGGCTAAAGGTGTTGACCTGGCCTCCAAATTCCCCAGACCCAAATCTGATTGAGCATCCATGGGACGTACTGGTACCTCTGAGGTACCCCTAATCCACAGTGGGGCCTCCCTGGAGTGGACATGTCTCTTACATATCAAGGAATGTACACAGGACTTCTAGAGGGTGTCCTGTGGTGTCTGGCACCAGGGGTGCTGGCTTTGCATCATTTGAGACCTGTCAGTTGTGAGGTGGGGTACCAGCACATCCCAAGATGCTCAATGAGATTGGTGTGTGGGAGATTTGGAGGCCAGGTCGACACCTTGAGCTTTGTGTCAGTGAGGGGGGGTTACGTAACCCATAGTGGTGTTTGGGTGGGTGGAGGGGGTCAAGTGGCGTCCACATGAATGCCATCACCAAAGGTCTCCCAGCAGAATTGTAACAAAATGATCAATGTTACTCACTTCACCTGTCATTGGTTTTAATGTTTTGACTGATCGGCGTATAAAATATATGTGCAGAAAATGGGGAAATGGGATAATAAACAAATAACCAGGTTTTAAACACTTTGAAACATGAAAATGTAGACGTAGGATCACCAACATCACTACTCAGGAATGCAAGAATTAGAGCTTTTGTGCTCTTGACATTGTTCCTTTATTAAAAATTAAATATAACTGCTGCAGTGGGAGTGCACTTGTGTCTTTGGCTCAGAGGTCTAGGTGTGACGATTCGTTTCGACCGTTGCCCCCTCATCCGAACATCATAAAGTGTCCATTAAGCTCCCGATTTGGCTCTGCAGCTGGTGCAGCTACAATTCATGGGGGAGCAATTTGGTTTTTACAAGTGGATTGTTTATGCAAGGATAATCATCTTTGTTCCACAAATGCCTTTTCTCTAGACTGATGCATGCGTCAACAAAGCGAATTCATAGACATGCAGGCATACACCCAGGGGACAGTGTGACTGTGCTTTTAAATAAACAGCCTCTTTTATTGTTTCGATGTTTGCGAGATTATGAAATGGCAGAAACCGTGACATCAGTGTTTTCTATTCTGGGGCATTCCCCAAGGTCATCTCTCATAAACTGGTGGAGGAATTCATTTCTGCTGCTACACTAGATACAAATGCAGTCAGTGCAATCACAGCTGCCGGGTACACACCGAGTCCTAGCATCGGAGCCGTACTGGGCTTGTAAGCTTTGGAACATTTTAAATATTAATAGTATTTTTTGACAGCAATCAGCACCATTTGTGGCCTTTAAACTTTTGACCTCTATAGTAGCAAGGGTAGCTGCCTGATTGCCTTTGTGTTTAACACCAGGCCAGGCATGAGATGCATGATTGTGTGCTGCACTTGTACATAAAAATCATACAGGTTCCTACTGGCAAAGCAAACACAGAGAGGGACTTTAACTATTTAAATAAAGTAGCCTATTGTGTGAGGAAACACCACAACACGAGCGTGCTACTTTTGGATTTGAATGTGTCATTATCTAATTCATCAAACCATCAGCTGAAATGGCTTTCTGCTTATAGATGTGGACTTGCACCTGTTAAAAGGATGTCTGAATCAAAAGTATAAAGCCTAAGCAGATGAGAATTCACAGTCTGTGTGCTGTAAAGAAAATTATTTATCTATCCCTGCCTCTTCAGACAGGCTAATGACTCATCAGTGATGTCCCTGTTTTTTTTTTCATCTGTTTTGCAAGAAAGCTCTGAGTGAGACCTAAAAATCTTGCTACATTAATCAGCACAACAATAGATCAGAGTGAGTGCCTCACAGCTTTATGTCTGCGTGTGTGTGTCTGCTTTGGTTTGTGTGTGACTGTGTGTGTATGCCTGCGATATGTGTGTGTGAGTGTGTGTGCGTGTGTTTTTCCTCAAGCACCAGCTCAAGCTGTTCTCATTCCAGATGGGACACTTCACCTTAACAATAATGGCAGATGAAGAGAGAC
>JAPZEB010000026.1:18158851-18170702 GCA_029783705.1 Chaetodon striatus
ACAACAACCCCGCCCACATTTAAGAGTACTGTTTGCAGTGGAAACACTAGGGTCTAGGTACCATGTCTGAAGGGTTATTGTTGGTTCCAGGGGTACCAGACTGAAAGTGTAGGGTGGAAACAGAGCTAAACTGTCAAAGCAGCTTTTTAAGTAAAGTGTACCTTACAGAAACATTGCATCCAATAGTCAACCTTCCACCTTCTTTTTCTTTGTCTCTCTTTCTCTCAAACACATACATGTGGGGCGCCTCATTAGATCACTGGTTGGAGCGTATATCATTAAGAGTCCTCACTGCAGCGGCCTGGGTGGAGTCTGGCCCATTACACAGTAAAGCAGAAATGCCTTAAAAAAAACAAGCACCTCGTTTCTATCTAGTGCACAGTTCTGATGACTATAATGCTGTTAGTTGTATAATTATAATGCATAAAGTTGCTAGTTTGCAGGTCATTTCGTGTTCGGGGTGGTTGATTTATGTAGGCTACCATAACAGATTATGTACGGGTATTATTAATACTAGCTTGTAGCTAGAAACTGTAGCAAACTGTAGCCTGTGGTAAGTGCTGTAACTCTCAATTGAGCGAAGGAAAACCACTGAAACCTGTAGTGTGTGTATAAAGTGCAGGGAAGGGGTTATGATAAGGTTGGCTTCAGTGTGTGATTGAGCCATGATTTTAAAAACAGTTTAACTGTCAAACACTACACTTCAGCACTATATAATTCACAGCTCTCGTGTGTTTCAGGAATTATTTTCTTGCATGTATTATGTGTTTGGAAACAAATCTCTGATTTTACTTTCCCCAGACTTTAAAATCAGGAATGGGCAAATTTATGAGTTCTGTACAGTTTATTCAATGATAGTAGCCCAGGAACAAAATTGCAGGAAAGGTCCTAATTATAGGTCTATTTAATCTGTAACTGGAGATACTCATACATGTCTTTTTTCTTTTTAATGCAGGTAATTGGCCAGCTTCCGTGGGATTTGATGTCACCTCTAGATTGGTTCAACTGAAGATGGAAACACTGGAGTCTGAGCTGACCTGCCCGATCTGCCTGGAGTTGTTTGAAGATCCCCTGCTCTTGCCCTGTGCCCACAGCCTGTGCTTTAACTGCGCCCACCGCATCTTGGTGTCTCACTGCTCCACCAGCAAACCCCTCGAGTCTATATCGGCCTTTCAGTGCCCCACTTGTCGTTACGTCATCACGCTGAATCACCGCGGCCTGGAGGGCCTTAAGCGCAATGTGACGCTGCAGAACATCATTGACCGCTTTCAAAAGGCCTCCCTTAGCGGCCCCAATTCCCCCACTGAGAGCCGGCGTCTGCAGCCGCAGCGGCCCTACACCGCCACCATTAGCGGTACAATAGCTGGAACAATTGGCGGCGGTGGTGGTGGCACAAGTGGAAGTAGCGCCCGCGGCAGCCCGGCCACTTCCAGCCACTCCCACCCGCACGCCAACCACACCAATCACGCCAACCACACCAACGCAAACCACAGCCCAGCTGTTGTTGCGAAAATGGATCCACGCATCAGCTGCCAGTTCTGCGAGCAGGATCCGCCGCGTGAGGCTGTCAAGACGTGTGTCACGTGTGAGGTGTCGTACTGCGACCGCTGCCTCCGCGCGACACACCCTAACAAGAAGCCGTTCACCAGCCACCGCCTGGTGGAACCGGTGCCTGACACTCACATCCGCGGCCTGACCTGCCTGGAGCACGAGAATGAGAAGGTCAACATGTATTGCTTGGTGGATGACCAGCTCATTTGTGCCCTCTGCAAGCTGGTGGGGCGCCACCGAGAGCACCAGGTGTCCTCACTGACTGAACGCTTTGATAAGCTCAAGGTTAGTCCCCGCGTCCTTTCCAGTTAACAAAGCATGCGATAATGTCATATCAGCAACAATTTCTGTGTACTGCTCCTGTTCTGTGTTGTTTGACTTCTGTGTTAGTGAAGCAAGGTAAGTCACCATCTGGAGTCGGAAATGATTGAAAAAGATTGATGATTTACTGTTGAGCTTGAAGGCTCATTTCCATTCTCACAAAGAGTTTCTCATTTATAGCCTGCAACATTCATTACGATATCTTTGTTTGCAGTTTGCCAAACAGCAAAATCTTTAATCCATCCATTCCTACCTTGGGAATGTTCTTTCTGTGCATTTCTGTTGACTGTGAACTTTCAGCGCTGCCACAATTGCATCATACACACTCACACCAGCCTTTGTTCAACAAGAAGGACAGAAAGACAGATGGCAAACAGAAAGAGTGAGAGAGACAATTGGGATGGTGTGCTGGTGAGAAGGGCAGAGAGAGACGGAGAGCAATAGGGAGGCCGTCATTATAATAGTCGATGAGCTGGCATTCCCTGTGGCCACTGAGCTTTCAGAGGCTCTGCGTAAAGTCCAGGACTGCTGAATCAGGGTGAAAAACAACAGAGAGAGGCACTAGCTAGAGCTAATTCCACCACTAAAGACCTAAAGCAGCCAGCCGCATCAGCTGGCCTAAAAACTTTTACCATGTGTGTGTATGTCTTTGATGTATTCACACACTTCATTTGTGCTACCTTTTTTCAAAATGAAACATTATCACAGAAGCTTGCAGTGTAACTGAATTTACACCAGCATATGTTAAATTACCTGAATACTTAAATTGAATTATCAATTTGGGATTACCTCTGTGTATTATATTCAACTCTCATAGCATGATAAGGGCTTAAAATGTGTTCAGTTACTCAGTGTATACTGGCAAAGCAACCCAGTTGCCAGAAAAATGTTGCCATATTATGCTTTTGCAAGCCATGTTAAGTTATATTTGCACAATATTATGTGGCAACTAGGTTTAAACTCAACATTTTATCAACCCTTCAGTTAATGTGTGGTTAGGTTTAGGCAAAATAACCACTCAATTATGGTTAGGAAAATATCTGGGTTTGGCCTAAAATACTCACTGGCAGGAAAAGCAGTGATGTGTCTGTAAAAAAAAAAACATCTGCTTTTTGTGCCACTATCTTCGCCAACTGGTTGCTACAAAACACCCAAATTTGGAACCTAAAAAGCCCCTGGGAAAAACTGACAGGTTGCTATAAAACACCCATGTTTGGAACCTAAAAAGCTGCTGGGAAAAACAGTAACAGATTGCTACAAAACATCCATATGTGGAGTCTAAAATGCCACTGTGAGAAACAGCAAGAGGTCACTACAAAACATCCATGTTTTGACCCTAAAAAAACCATAGGAAAAACAGTGACAGGTTGCTACAAAACACCCATGTTAGAGCCACAGAACGCTGATAGAAACACAGCAGTGACTCGCTAAAACACAGTCATTTTTTCTTGTGTGTTGGTCTCAAACAGCGATCTACAGCTTGGCAAACTATTCCGCCTAGGTGACACATCATCCATCACTCTCTCCACTTCCCGATTAATAAAGTCAGCCCATATATTACACGTTAGAAACATTGATTTGATACATAAGAAACTTGCAAATGTAACATTTGCATTTGTGGTCTGCAGATACATACAATGTGAACATATTCTTCTGGCAACTGGACTGTGCATAGTACCCAGTAATTACTCTGATTAAGGCCTTATGACACTTACCCTGCAAATGAGCGTCCTTATTGCTACAATAAACCAATCAACAGAGTAATGGTCAGTAGTATACTGGGGGATGATTTATCTGCGATAATAGCAAAGTCCTCTTGATTCCCTTTGTTTTCTTTAATGGTGTGTAACTATGTGTCTGCACAGACAGCAAATCCAAAACTAAAAGCAGTAAAATCTCCATCTGTGTTGAAATTCAGATAATGCCCCGACATGAATTTTCGATGCAGCTCTGGTATTTGCCCTGTAGTCTGGTAGAGATAACTTTACTGTTGCTATCTGAAAATATAATGGGTGAGCGTTGCAGGTGCTCTGGGTTTTCACTGACGCTGCATGGTGTAAAAGACAGTACATATTATCTAACTTTTAAAAGCAAATCTCCTAATTGAAGACAGTCCTTTGTACTTCATACTGTAAATCTCCAAAGTCATTTAGATTAAGGAAATTCCATTGATGTTTTCTGTCCCTGGGGTGCAAGGGTGTTGCCACGGTGTCAAATGAATAGCATTGTTTAGCACACAGAGAGCAATAGATACCTGAGAGAGCACTACTTAGGCAATTTTAGGGCCTTATCTGTAGAAAGGTGTGTGTTTGTACCGTAGCATCATGTTCTTTCCCACAAAGAAAGTACATTTTAATGGTCTAGTGTTTGGGCTTATTTTTGTCACTCTACGTTACACAAGTGTGGGTGTGAGGATATGTTAGAAGCGTTTCAAGAGACATTGTTAACGTTCCATGTACAACAAAAATCCATCTCATTGGGTCTGGAGGTGAGCACAACAGCAGCAGTGATTCAGTGAAAATGCAATCCCACATTGTGTATTATTGATAATATCCACTGCCAAAACTCTCAGTTTTGCACCAACATGTCAGCAAAATTCCACCTGCTCAGCACCTCTCATCGACTTAACCCACTGGAGCGGAGAGTTTATTTTCACTAGCATTTACCCTTTTTTTTTTTTCTTTTCTAACATCCCTGCCCCTCCTCTGCCACTATATTCTCTACAGACTGTGGGAGAGTTTACTGTAAGTAGCTAACTAGCTCTCCCCCTCCTTTTCCTCTCCACTTCATGGCTGGCTGTGGTTCTTTTGAACGTTCCCCAGCCAAGGCTTTGAACTTGCTTGACTTTGAAATCCCCAATCTACCCCAAATCTGGGAGGAGACCAGCCCCAGTCCGAGCTCCAGCTCAGCTCACCAGTGGCAGTGGCAGCTAACTTATAATCTTCTTCTCACTCATGGCAAGGCGGAGGAGAGGAAGTCCTTTTTGTGCATAGCTAATCATGGAAGATGTAGGTCAAAAAGGGGTGTGTGTGTGTCTTCCACTGCATTCCCCCTTTCCTCTGTGTCTTTTTAATACCAGCATTCATGGGAATGCTCTTGGTTGTGTTTTCAGTCATATGTAACTAAGGATGTTATTGACTGGCGTCCTACAATGACCCAGTCAGCTCTTCTAATTGGCCGCTCGTCAGTTCCGCTAAGTGATTGCACTCACTTGCCTCAGTTTGACCTCTGCTTCACTCCAGTTGATCTTTGACCTCTAGATTACCCTTCGCATTATTTCCTCTGTCTGCTGTGTACGCTGGGAGCTACTCTGTCACTGAATGATTTCTCGCACATTAAGGGAAAGGTAAGCTTCCCTCGGGCAAGGAGGGTGGATATTTCAGGGGAGAAAATGCCAACAAGTGCCAGCGCTGTTAAAGACAGAATGTGCCACAGCTGAAACTGCATGCTGGGATGTGAGTTAATTCCCCAGGCAGCTGCTAAGCAGAGCTCTTTGCTCAGAAGGAAAGACATTTGTGTCTTATAATTGGCAGACCTTGGTAATAGTGTTTTACTTTGATATTCTTAAAAGACTGCAGCTTAAAGGCACTACACTTTAGATTTTTATTTGTTTTCACACAATCAGATTCACTGAAACCACTTCCAGCTAAGATACATTCTGTTGTAGTAGTGAATGTCTCATCACCTGCTGCTTTGGAAGTGTCTGTGGCTCATTAGAGTGTAATTTTGTGGCAGCCTAACATCCCCCTATCAGAGGCTGGATAGACAAAATTAAAAAGCCGAAGTGTGTTTTTGCTCTCAGCACAAAATTTTAGTGTGGTACATGTGTGATGTAGCACTGGAAGGTGAAAAAGTGAAACATTAAAGGTGAAATTGCAGCAGTGTAGGTGAGAATGTCTACCAGATGGTTCAAGACTGATCACAACTTAAGAGTTGAGCATTCAGGTTAATTTGCATTTATTAATACAAAATGCAAAGTAGAGGTTTTGCAGAGGTACTTCTGATATTTTTTTTTAGGTGAATGGGCTTGCTTTGATACATATGCGGGTATACTGACACTAAAAGAGGCGAGAATAGTGTTGCTGTCTTATGAGTGTTGCCAGGAGAAGAGGTCCAATTTCCAAACCTGGAAGATTTTAACTTAGATTGTGAGGGTTTTTTCTGTCCTTGTCAAGGGACGGCCTTTTGCGTTTCTGTTACTGTTGGCATCTCACTTTGGGTAAATGCACTTACTGTTGCTGAGAGTTTGATGAGAAGATTGCTCTGTCATTCGACAATACATGGCTGGAAGCAGCAGTCAGTTAGCGTAGCTTAGCATTTAGACTTTCTCTTAGCTGAAAGCAAGCAAAGACATTATCCAAAATACCATACTAGCATGCTATGTAGTACTCTAAAACAGTGTGTGGGATTTTTGAAAATGTTTGAAACCTTTGTAAGAAACCAGTAGTACATAAATAGCACACTGTTTCCAGTGAAATACTACAGCATGAAAACACTGGACACTACTGTGGCATAATATTCCACTATTCAATGCTGCAGGGCGACAACATTCATAGCAGACAATGGTGAACAGCAGCTGAGGCTGATTCACTGTTGTGGTTGGAATGTTAACTGAGTTCACTCAGGAGCTAGCTAACATTAATTAAGAGGCTAGTGTTAATAGCATTGTGACATAATTAAGAGGGGACAGGGGGATGTAGCCAACATGATCATGCTTGCTGTCAGGTGTTGTAGATACCAGAAGAGCTTGGTTACCATGGTTATGTTTCTCCAACCGTCAAGGAGGCTCTCAGGAAGTGACATTACAGCTCAGTGCGTCCGAAAAGGAACATACTACTTTTAATTCACACAAAAGGATGTTTGAAAGATAGTACTCATATTGGGTATCTACAGTATAGCTCAGTGTACAATTTCAGATGCAGTCGTTTTCCCACACACAACCCAACATAAAGCGGCGAATTTGATTTGATTTGATTTCACTTTATAATCAGAATATTTTTATTAAATTTGTCTTTAGTCCCAGGACATATACTGTTTCACATGAATGCAAAAATACAAAACACAACGTTAAACCAATCAACAAAACCATACTACAGTAACTATGTATCACATTAGACCTTACGAAAAGTGGATGCAGTGCAGACAACTTCATCATTGCCTTTTACAGTCAGTGTTTGACCCAGCTACACTGAGGCCTACTTAGAGCTCAAACTCTGATTATTTTAACAGACTAAGCAGATGAGATATACCTAATTATTAGTGAGATTCAAAGGTGCTAGTAGGCGGATTTCATTAGCTTTGGACAGAGCCATGCTAGCTGTTTCCCCATCCTTCCAGTCTTTATGCTAAGCTAACTAGCTGCTGGCTTCAACTTTATACTTCTTCTTTATCCTCTCGTCTAACTCTGGGCAAAAAAGTAAACAAACAAATTTTGAAATGTTGAATTATTCCATTATTAATGAACCTCTTAAGAGAGCAGAAGCTTGTGAAGAAAAATATGCAAGCCAGCAATATAAGTTCTTATCTATTATCTCAGGCTTTCAGTGATTTGTTCACTGACTCATTTGTTCATTCCTTTTGCCACTTCGGGCTTATCTTCCCTTATCTAGATCGTCCACATGTCATCTGTCCAATTTTACTAAATTTAGTTTTTAATTTTGTTGACTGTGTGTGTGGCAGTGTCCTCTTTATGTCTGCTCTCTCATGAGACATTGTCTGTATAGTCACTTTATCTCACTTGCTCCCCGGCACTCAGAAAGTACACATCTGTCCACATTAGTCATCCTTTGGTTAAAAAACACACCTGAGTAAAAAAGACAGGTAGTAAGGAAGAAACTGAAAGAAGAGAAGAGATGAGGAAGAAGCTGGACAAAGACTGAAAGAAATGGAGAAACGATGATAAATGGATCACATCACAAGTATAAGAAGTCTTTCTCTTCTCTTCTCCATTACTGGCAGTTAATTTACTGACTCTCAGGCTCTTGAGGGTTTGAAGTGTATGTGCTTTTAGCATCAAGTGCTAATGAGCTGACATGGCAGCAAAGCCTATAGCAGGGCTGCTGACTTTTGTGACACTCAGAGCGACACTCGAAATAAGCGGCAGATAAACTTAAAGACTCCGGATCTTTCGACTCTCGGTGGCGTCACGCGTGCACTAACCCTACAGCCGTGGGATTTGTCGTTGCGTGTGTGCGCGTCTCCAAGGTCTTGACAGGTCTCACGCATACTTGTACCAGATGATAGTCTGTTATGTACATGAGGAGAATGAAGAAATATGCAAAACATTTCCAAGCGATTATTGGATTAATTCCTGTTTTGGGAGAGAAGTCATAGCATACTGACACCACCACCCCCCTCCCCTCTTCTCTCCTCCCTTTTGCTCTCTAACTCTCCCCTCTCTTCAATTCCCTTAGTCCCTCCAGCCCTGCTTCTTTCCCTTTATCCCCACCGTTTTCTTCCTTCACCCCTCTCACCCCTCATATCATCCACTTCTCCCCCATCTAAGCTCCTTAAGGCACTGTCTAACTCTTTTTTCTGTGCGATGTGTGCATCACGTCTGCTCCTGCTGCTGACTTCACTCCCGCTGTATTTACACCCATTTGCTTTGCTAAATCCAGAGGGAAGCTTGTGCATGTGTGCATTAGGACTCACGCAGACACACGAATTGGTGTGCATTAAATCACATCCACAAACTCACTTGTACTCCCTGACTGGAGATAGACTTCAGCTCGTCTAATCTGATTGTACGCCAAACACCAACAGCAATGATTTTAAGGGGAAATTAAAAGGCTGCAATGTCAAGCACTCAACCAAGCTGAATTTTTCATGCACCCCAACTCTTTCTTTCTTTTACACTCACAGTTTTATGATCCCTTTTCCCTCATGCACAGACCCTCCCCACTCTCTGTGCTGCTGTCCTCCCCCTCTGTCACCATATTTCTCTCACTTTCTCTGTTTTGCATGCAGCCACATAAACACCATCCTTCCCACCTGCTTTCTGTCACTCTGTTCCTCTCTCTCCTCCCTCTCTTTCATTTGGCCCCTGGCCAGTCTGCCTTGTTTTAGGTAACACCACTCCTCTCCGCCCGCAGTCGCCCACAAACCCACATACGCGGCAGCATATTGTGAGAGGGAGACTCACAGCCCTCCAGTGTGTTTGTGTGTAGGAGGGTATATGATTGCCTTCAAATATGTGTGCCCGTGTGCAGTATCTACAGGTGTGGGTGTGTGCCTGCGAGCACATGTGGGTTTGCATGTGTGTCGAAGCAGACGCTATTAGCTCTGACATGTGTGGAGTGATTGGGAGCTGAGTGTGAGACGCCAGGGGAAATCATGGCTCTATCTGGAGAACACTGCGAGATGGAGCACACTTAGTCATGCTGACGGAACCACCAAGGATGTAGTAGAAAGCTTTTAGTGTCTGTGTGCGCCACTTCTGTGCCTACGTGCATTAACATGCCTATCAGGTAGTGCGCATGAATGTGTGCGTTTGTGCACGAGCGAGCGCCTGTGCTTCACTACTGTCAATGCATCATGCATGTGTTGTGAAAATATGTCACGCCAGCCCATCATAAAATTTAGTGGGTCATGAAAAAAAAAAAGAAAGCTTATCAAATCACTCCCAGGCACTGCATCATGCATATGCACAATTTATGCAGAAAGAAAGTGGAAAGCTTTTAAGAGCTTTGGTGTCAGCAGTGATACAATGCAATGCAGAAAGAGGGATATAACCGACATTACTCATCCCTGAGTTTTGTGTGTATGTTTGAGAGAGCGATGTACAAATTTATCCATTCCCATTTATCCATTATCCATTGAAGCCTCCCCTCACTTTTCTTCCATAAAACGAGAGCAGGGCTCACTTGTGTAGCTGGATCCTTGTTATTCGCAGTTCAGGCAGCAGTAGTGTGATACTGGCTCACTGCTATAGGACGGTCCATGTGATCCACTGAAGTGGATTAGCCGTAGTACACTCCAAGGCCCCGATGGGACAGAGCACACTTTGCAACCTGCAAATGTTAATTGTTGCTAGGCAGTCACTGAATCACCTGTCCTTAGCTTAACCGCTATTTTGCTGTAAAGTAAACTTACAGATCTCTACCTTAAAATCTGCAGAAAGAATGGACAGATTGAGGGCATTTGTTCTGGCTCTGATTGAGGATGAGAAGCTGATCCCAAATAGTAAATTGGTCACAGAGAAACGGAGATCTGTGTGAGTACATGAGCCCCTGAAATCACAGGGAGTACCACCAGCTGCTTCGCCTGGATGATGGTCGGTTGAAGGCGTTTTTTTAATGTATTTTTTTAATCTGCCGTCAATCATACGGCCTAATTATGGATGGTAAAAATGTTAAATAGTCGTTGAGGCGACAGGTTGTTTAGATATGTCTTGCAGCTTGTAGGGCGACACTGAAGGTGAACTACCGTTAGCTTTGCACAAACTATAGTAAAGCTTCCTATTTTCTTTATTCTGACACTTCTTTTCTGCACTTACCTCACTTCCTTTACCTCACTTCTTTTCCTTCCCTTTCCTCAGCTCTGATTGGTTCCCATTAAATCTTTGTTCACTCATTTAACCTGATTGAATTTACTTCTTCACACCTATTTAAACACTGAACACCATTTCACTCATTCTGTCTTCATCGTCTCATGGGGCGGCTGATTCAAACCCATGTGTTTTTGCTCCGCCCCTTTATGTTTAACTACAAGTTCTTCAGTTTGAACATAAATCTTGGTGTGCAAAGGAAAGTTTTAGTGACTGTGCGTTCTGATCGATGCCCATGAGAGTGGACCTCTCCTCCTGGACCTCCTCATCCTTAACACAAACCACGTACTCTACCTCTTGTTGTCATTGCCACGACAGAAGCGCAACCTCTCACTATATTTGATTAGACAGTGGGAAAAAATGCCAATGATCTTGGCTGCTTTTACCACTCTGAGTTGAAGTTTTTTCAACTTAAAGCGTGCAGTGCACTCCAGCAAAAACAGGAGCCGCACAAAACTGAAAAATCAAGCTGTGCAGAATGCAAAAGTAGCAAGCAAAATTCTTGTCTCTTGTCAAAAGCAAGTACAAAAGGCTGCCCAGGCTGCTAAAATGCACTCCATCTAATTTGGGCCAAAGGACACTGCTTAGGCATTCGTCTGCGAATCAGTGTTTGGTCAGCATTTTTAAATCGGAGGTCCATGACTCAGTACAAACTTTAAATTTTCTCTGCAACTTCTGCTTAAAGGTGTACTATGCAGGAATTGTTAGCTACTTTAGTAAACAGTACCGCCAGGTTTTTTTGTTTTTAACTTTGTCTATTTTAGTAATTTTTATTCCATCCCAAACACAGCGAAATAAGAAGAAAAGAGGTAAATCAGGCAGAGGACAGAGTTTCTGCAGATAAATACACCACCACACATTTCCAGTGGGTTCATAAGTGATGATTGATAGGGATTACCTTTATATGAGTCTATACTTTCTTCAGGAATATCCTGCTCATTATACCTTAAGTACATGTCTTTTAAATAGCTTCCTCATTTAAACTCCACATTCATTCCCACTATAGAATATGTGTGCTTGGTCTGCGAGCCTTAAAGAAATTCCTCATCATTTTAATGTCTCATGGACTAAATCTTGTTTTAGGGGATTTTTCACGCTCCCAAGGATAAAATTCCTGGGTAAACTCTGCTTTTTTGGTACAAAAATAGCCAACTTCAAAAACACTTGATATCAGCACAAAATATTTCGGACCATGAGCCTCGGCCTGTATCCCAATATTTGCCCTCTGAATCTGTGCTGGTTGAACCTTGCTACATTTCCATTCCTGTCTTTCCTTTTCATCTGCTTTTTTGCCACCTCTTTTTTTGGCTTTTTACAAGGCTTAAAAAGTGGAATTCAGGCACTTGAAGACTTGTGCTGCGTGTATTTTAGTGTAAAGCTGTAAGAAGCTGACAACATGGCAAAGCTTAGCTGAGCCTCTGACTCTTTTGACAC
>JAPZEB010000026.1:18206065-18216105 GCA_029783705.1 Chaetodon striatus
GTCCTGCAACAGTGCTTTGAAATGGCCGAGAGGAACCGAGTGCAACTTTAAGACCTTAAGCAGAAGATTTCACATATAAGGAGCTGCATGTACGTACATTTGGTACAGATTATAAAAACATGTTTAAACATGATTAAATGTGCAGCCCGAGCACAGCTTGAAATATGGACCTCTAGATATAAAGTAAAAGGATCTTTAAAGTCTTTAAAACATATTGTCTGAGACCGTACAGGATTCTGTGCCATTTTATCTAGTGGATGCTTGACAGGATAAGTGAAACTGTGACTTGGTGGTGGCACTAGAGGAAAAGTCGAGGGATTATCAAAGTCTTTAGGGTTCATCTCCTGCGTACCATGGAGGTCTGTGCAGGATTTCATGGCAATTCTTTCAACAGTTATTGAGATATTTCAGTGATAACCAAAGTGGTGGACCAACTGACAGCAGACAAAGATCCATTTACTCCTTCAACATGGCTGTCCAGGTTTATCTATAAACACATATATATTATCATCCAGGATAATATCCAGGATGATTAATCTGTGATTAATGTCCTGTAGGTAAATCTGTTAGCATATAAAAGTTTACACGAACACTTTGTGGTCTTAAAAGCCATTCTTTAAAATCATTGTCAGTGAAGCATTTCCAATTATCACCTCTTTGTGACATAACATCCTTGATATATGTCAGGCAGTTTCTTTTACTCTATCCATAAAGCCTCTCTTCCTTGTTTTAGAGCTAGGTGCCACTCGGGTGTCATAAATCTCTGGGAACTGTCCCAGAATCTTGGGACGGCGTCAGAGATAAAGCTGTCAGACTGAATCCTTGCATCTGTTTGAGGAGATCATGCCTGAGAGACAGCGGTGAGACGAGTGGAGGGGAGGGGAGGTGTGGCGAGAGACAAATTGAAGTGGTCAGTGAGGAGCAGACAGAATGGGGACCAGAGGTATAATAGAAAGAAGTGGACAAAAGTAAAGTGGGATAGGAGGCAGGAGAGGCTGATGGGAGTGGAATGAGAACAGAATTGATTCAAGATGTGAAGGTTTGGGTGTCAGCGAAAGGTTAACAGCTGTTCTGAACCTGGACTAGTCCTCACTAACTTTGAATCACAGCCACTTTGGCTGGAGTAGGTCATTTTGGGAGCCGTACATTGTTCAGCTGTCTGTGCTTGTTGTTTGCAGTTGGAGCTGCCGGATGTCCACACGCTGTAGTTGGTGGGTGTGCTGCAGGGCAGTGTGTTTGCAATATTGATAAACCACAATATGGCAAACGTATGGGATATTACATCTGAATAAATAATGTTCAGTGCATTAAAATGTGTTTTTTCACTGTAGGTTTTAATTACAGTTCACTTAGAATCTTTAATCTACAGTATTAATAGTATAACAGTGTCTTGTAAAACACAATATGATCATGTCATCGTGACACATTGCCACTGAAAGTCAGTAGAAGCTAAGCTTCAATCATCTCCCGCCTCAGTGTGACAATAGATTAATGAAAATTATTCATTTTGCAGCCAAGGAATTAAGGCGCCAATCACGAATCCCTAATTCATGTATGGCTGGGCAGTGTTATACAGGCTCACACTTCATAAGCGGGAGTTTAAAGAAAGTTTAGTTCACATGGATTAAAATGAGCTACTTCTCATTCATAGTTCACAATATGAATTTTGAACCCTAAAAATTTTTTATTTCCGTTCATGTTCATAGTTACTTCTGGGGGTTTTTTTGTTTGTTTGCGTGCTTTCTTTAAAAAATAAGATCTTGTGATTATAATTTTCCTGCAGATATTTCCAAAAACTGATCTGATGCTTCAACCTGATGAGTCGTTTCAAATTTGTTGCCTGTTTAGTTTTGTTTAGTTTTGTTTAGTTTATTTAAGAAGGGACAGTACAAATTATTAAAGACACACGGTATAAAATGCCAGGATGAGCCAAAGGGCTATTTTTCCTCTCTAGTCCCTTGGCCAAGCTGTTACACAAGGCTACCTGAAAAACAACAAAGCACATAAAAAAAGAAGCAAAACAAAATGACACAAAAAGAAAAAGAAAACAGGGAATACAGTTTAAAAGACTAATTTGAACACATCAACAAGAAATCACTTTAACACGATTTTTTAGTCACAAGAATGTAATGATCATCAAATGTGGGAATCAGTGCTAAAACATGCTAAAACTTAAAAGCACGAGAGGCAGTAGTGATATATTTCCATGTAGAACAACACTAGCAGGACATAATGAGCAGCAGCTGACGTTAGGATTTGTTTTTCACACCCTGGGGGCACAATATGTATAACAATGTGACATTACCTGTTGGAATCTGTACTGATATGTTCATAAACTTATTCAAATATAGATATGAACTGGCTTCAGGAGTTCTGGTGCCTACGTTGCCATTAGCATTAGCCATGGTGGTGTTTTGTTGCCATAAATCCTCGGGTAGCGTAAAAAGAGCATTGTTAACTGTCCTGAGAGTGAATGAGACTCATGTTGCAATCAAGCTCTTGTTGCGCATTAATGCACGCCACTTCAGACCTTTATTGTGTGTCATTCACTCATTAGGTGTCTGTCTACTTTAAACAATCTAATAACAGCATAGAATGCCCCAAAATAATTGTTAAAGCACTTATCTTTAGTTACATATCACTGGTATGATATGTACAAATAAAAAGTGTTTAGATAATGATACAATCATGAAGACATGAAACTTCAGACGACACAGTTGTGATTTTGTTGAAACCACAACTAAATCAATGTCACATCATGTGTATTTTACCATTATAGCAACTGTATCATATATTGATAGACATCTTGTGAATTATTTAAATACCTGCCGTAGTTATTATGTTTGTTAACTTTGGAGTCTCCACAAAATAAAGTCGTATGAGTTTTAACAATGCTTATTCACACAGCACAAGTTTGAAAAGATTCACAGTTTAAGAAAATAAATTGGGATTTGTCATGTCGGAGTGAATGAGTAATTTAGCATTGTGCGCCAGGGTTTGTGATGTTATTACTGTGACAAATACACAAAGCTTTATCGAGACTGAATGAGCATTGCAGCATCATTAAAACTCAAACACACGCACACACACACACACAGTTCAGCTCATCTATCTGGAGTCAACAGATTTTCTCAGAATCACAGAACAGTGAGAGATTATAATGTTAAATCACAATATCGGGGGAATTTCAGACTCGCCTCCTAATTTGGACTTCAGCCCACCTCTGTGTGATGGACAACATTTAAAATGACTCGGCTTGGCCACACACATCAGTCACGTCGTTCTTTGCTGAAACAGCACAGAGTGGGTGGTGAATGGTGACTGACAGTCATTTGAAGCCAGAATTATTATTAGTTTTTGGCTATACAACTCATTTTATTTCATTTCAGCTTGTAAGTAATACAGCGCTCGTTTTCACAGTGTAAAATTATGAGGGATAAATTTAATCTTGACAGAATGCAGAGCTGAACTCAACCTAATGATGTACGAGAGCATATGTTCCTAATGTAACCCTCCAGAGGTGGAGGACAGGGTGAAGTCTTCCTGATTTAGGGTTTGTAATGGACAACTTTTTGGATTTAATGACTCTGCTGTCAGATCACACTCTGTGGGCTACATTGTGATCATAATGGTCTAGATGGGCTTATTTAATACTATTCAGTTGCTAATTATCTCTCCATTTCATTTTCTGTCGTAATAGAGAATAATTACAACTGCTGATGCCAACACGTGTCTGTGATTTTTTTTATTCTACTTGATGTTATTATTGTTGCCTCATCAGATAATGAGAGGATGATACTGACTGGGGTGCTCTTAAATGTCAGCTGCATTAGTGTAAAGATAAATGTGCAGCCCAGTGAGAATACGTGTTCATTAACAGGATGAGTTTATAAGATGTGACAGATCTTGTTGGCTAAATTTGAGTACAATTATCCCAATATGAAATGGTAATCCCAATTAGTTTGCAAATAACATTAACCAGTGAGATCTCTACATCACACTTTAAAGCATTTAGAATTAGCACACAGATTGTGTTTATCTTTTTTCCTTGAGTCCATCTCAGTCAGTGTTTTGACTCTTTTTCACAACCTCTGTGACAACAGGAGCAGCTGGAAAGTGTTTGACACTGAAAGTGTTTTCAATCTTGCTGTGGTTGTTCTTCACATACTCCAATAATAGACCTATACTTTAACATGGAGCTGGCTCTGTGATTTCAGTGCACCTGCAGAGGAGCCTGATGAATAGGGAGATGCGCGGTAGGTGACAGTGTTTTTGTTAGCAGGGAGTGGATAATAATGTCAGGAGCTGGCAGAGGACGAGGAGGAGGGGGGGAGGTTTTGAGTGAGGTGAAAGAGGAGGAGGACAGAGATGAAGATTGTTTCCGTAACTCTAAGCTGCCAAGTAGCTCCGTTGTAATTCACAGTGATCCTGGACGGCAACATTTATCCTCTTTAATTACTAACCTGCAGTCATAAGATTGCTCTTTGCAGAATTAATTGTGTGTGCGTGTGTGTCTGTGTGTGTGTGTGTGTGTGTGTCTGTGTGTGTGTGCATGCATGTGTCAGTGTGAATAATGAGGCTTAAGTGGATCGCCGCGTTGTAATGAGCTTTGTGGAGTGATGAGTGGAACTTGGTTGTTGGGGTAAGTAGTTTGATAGTCTGCAGGGTGACACAAAGTCACAACCCTGTCAAATTTAGGGTCAAGGCACTAATCAAAAAGAGATGAATGACTCTGTGGACATATAGTTTCATACTGTACTCAATGCGAGATTGCAGTAATTTAAATTAAAAGACCCTAAATTTATCAGTAAAAAGAACAGAGACAAAATCAACAGGTGGTTAAGCTATCTATAGTGATATGGAATGAAACTCATTGGAGGAGATACTGTAACTAGAGCTTTAATCAGGCCTGAAAAGTTGAGACTGACAAGCCCGAAGCCCGACAAAATTCTGTCCGAACCCGAAGCTTCTATGCAAGAACAACAGGAGTCATAGTAGTAAAAAACGCCAAGGCCTTAGGGTTTTAACATAAGCACAATTAACATCGATATGTAAAAGGTAAAATAAATAAGCTTGACTAAAGCCTTGGAACATGAACAAAATCACTTCTATATCAAAAGAAATAGCCCAGGATAATGAAATGTAACAAAAACATCTATAAAAATAGATAAACAGAATGGTTTAGTAGCCTGTACACAATCTGTCCCAGACAAAGTCACTTTTTCTCCCGCGCTAAACTGTAATCACCTGAGGCCAGTCGTCTTTTCACCTCCTCAGCATCCATTTTTTTCTTTGTGCCGGCACAGATCTCAAGCTCTAACTGTAACTACCGACAAGAGGCAATCAAGTGAAATCAACTCTCTTATTTGTAAGTTTACAGAAAACTTTTTGTGATTTCATTCAGACTTGGTCTCCTGTTCTTGACTCTCACAGTTTTAAAAAGCCCCTTCAAATCCAAAACATTCAGACTATATTGGATCCTCAATTTTGCAGTACCTTTCATACTGCCATTGTGAGCCTTTTTGATGGGATTCAGTTTCAAATGAACATACTTTAATGCGTCCCTAAATAATGTTTGTATTGTCACAATGCAGCTTTGATTTGAATGTAACTTTTGTGTCACTCACAGCAGTGTTGTACTCAAGACTAGGGGTCACACTTATAAAACAATACATCGGATCCATGCTAAAAATGTACGTACAGACAAAAGCCAAAAATGCGTGCACCAAAAATACTCAACAGTTTCAACTATCAGGCTTCCACCTCACCATCTGCGTCGTCAATTTCCCGTCTCTAAAATGATTCTAAACATGGGTCAAAGTTTCTCCCATCAGATCTGCTTTATAGATTACAACTTTCGCGTGAAAAGTAGCATACACCTCTTCCAGGAATTGTTTTGTGTGTTGCAGTGTTTATAGATGAGACCCCTGGGCAGGGCCAATCAAGACAAAGACCAGACCAGAGTCCCACACTGCAGGACAATAAAATGTGGAACATACAAACCATAGGCACTCCTCAAATTGATCTGAAAGATCCACATTCCCATAGAAACACCCGCAGATAACAAATAGAGATTCCTCTTCATTCACCTCTTTTATTGCCACACTGTATATGTGTGTGTGTATGTGTAAGTGTACCTGAGAGATGTTTTGATAAAATAAACAAAAGGCATTGCAGAGGTGAATTTCATATATGGGAATTTTCCTTTGTGTCCTGTGAGCAAATAAATACAAATAAAAGCTTACGAGCTGAAATCAACTTAACCGTCTTCATTCAATGTACAACCTCAGTGAAATGCGATTGTGGTCTTGACTGGTGTTGAAATAAAATCACAAGCCCTCTTCTGAGACGGAGAGAAGACGGAGTAAAAGTACAGCTGAGTCCGAGACAAACCTTCAGAAAGTGGTCGTGAACGCAGTCTTGAAACCGAACCATTCGATCTTTGGTACCGCATCACTGACTTATAGATTTCCACACCTACTGAGAGCAGTGAAAGGGTCGCACAGTGTACTCTCTGGTGTATTGGGTTTGCCAGCTCAGCATTACTCTCGCTACAGTCAGTGCACAGCAGAAAACACTCACCAGAGGTTTTTGTGACAGCCAACACTGTAGCAGTGAGCGAGGCAGTTAAAGCAGCAGTGTTATTTGTGAATTTTAGTGGCCTTAAAGGCCATTGTTGATGGTGAGCCTCTGTTTGATGTGTTAGTGGAATTCCTCCTCTCCAGTGTGGCTTTTCTGGATACTTCTGAAGCTGCCAGTTTGAGTGAAAGCTTCCCACAGTCATCGCGCTGGGTTGTTTTTCTTCCTGAGTATATTCTGGAGTAAATCTGTGATTTTTCTGATGTTCTGAATTGGCTCCCGCAGACAAAATAATGGTGACTCCTGTCATCACGGTGGCGGAGTTGCACTCACGCTGCAACTCTGTGTGAGTGCAACTTTGTGGCAACTTTATCTTAGATGTTACGGGGGAACTTTTTTCTCTATCTCTACATCAGTGTACAACAACATGGTGTATAGTTTGTATGTGGGAACCCTGATAAAGTACAACTCTCGGAGCACACACAGCAGCGATAAGGTTTCTCTCTCTGGTAGCCAATCATAACACACAGTGAAGTTTTTGCCTCATTGAGAGGAGTTTCTAACTTAAGTTTGTGTTTACAGACCTTGAGATTGAATTTGTTGGTGAAACAGCCTCCCGAGCCAACTCAGTGGTAAACCATTAGCCTCTAAGTTGTCCCTCAGCAGCGAAGCAGGAGCAAAACATCTGAACTTTTCTCATTTGCAGCCCTTCATTAGCTCTTTCGGAAGCTTTTGGTGTTGTTATAATTGTATTTTACAACTGGCAAAACTGTTGGTCGTGGTTCAGCGTTCCAATTCAGCAAACACCCTTAGTGTCTGAGTAACACCCACCCACACAAGTTTGAAGTTGCTGGCTGTTCATTTAGTGTTAGCCTGAGATGGTGAACTGATGATGAGTTGCCTTGGCAACTTTGGTCCTAAAATAATCACAGAATCTATTAAATCGGCGCGGTGTAAGCAAATTCTGTCAGTGAATTAATGAGTGTCTACACAGGCCTCTTTTTGGGAGCTTTTTTAATGAAGAGTTGAATATTGCAACAATCCTCAGCCTATTTCTTGTTCATAATGAGTGAAATAAACATGTTTTAGAAAAAAGGTGTAACTCTATGAATTTCATGCAGCAATTTCTCAGCATATTATGGACCCTCCTGTATAATAAAATACTGGTGTTACTCACAAAAATAAGTGGTGGTTTAAATCCAGCAGCAGTGCTTTTAAGAGCTGTGTTGGACTTCCCCTCCAGCAAGGAGTAGAACCTTTTAGAGAATGACAGATGAAATTTCTCATCACCTTCAGTGCCCATTAAATGGGTAACTGTGGACCAGTTGGTGATCTATTGTATGCATTCCAAGGATCCCTGAATCAGTGTATGCTTTGTATTGTAAAATGATTTCCCGTCTTTCCAGTGACAGTTAAAGAGTTGAAAATCACTTATCTCAGTTCATCACGCACTAATTCTAATCCAGGAGCACATCTTGTTAGAGGCGGCTTTTTCTTGTGTGCAGAATGCATAATGAAATTGAAAAACAAATGATGTGCTCTGCATGTAAGTGATGATACGACTCGTTATGGCTGCCAATTTAGAAATATTAAAACACTCCCCACAAACAGCGAAAGAAAAAGTGACTATGTTGTTTTTGTTTGTAATGTAACATATGGCCAGGTAAGTGTGATTTAGTGAGTGTGTGTTTGTGTGTGTGTGTGTGTGTGTGTGTGTGTGAAAGCAAGCCTCATGTTCACGTGTGTACCTGCTTCCGTCTCCAGGTGAACACAGCCATGCATGAAGCCAAGCTGGTGGAGGAGTGTGATGAGTTGGTGGAGATCATTCGCCAGAGAAAACAGGTCATCGCTGTGAAGATCAAAGAATCCAAGGTAGAATATTCCTAGCATGCCTTTATTCTTTTTCAGTTTCTGGCTCGAGAGACATTTTACTACAAGAATATCTAAATTCAGCTGGAATTATGGAGATGGGTGGCTGTGGGTGAGAAAGGCTGTGGCATTTGCTTTTGCTCAAGAGGTAAAAAAACCTACAACTACTAGAATGCACTGCACCAGGCCAATAAGCCCCCTCGCTGGTGGGTGATGTAAAGCGAGTTTCCTGTCCAAAAGCAATATGGTGGCCAACTGGTAACAAATGATCTTGAACTATAGTTCAGCAGTAAGCTTAAACATGTGTCTGAAAACATTTTTGTTGAGAAGCAGGCAATGCAGTGACATGATTTTGGTTCATAGCTGATCAGCGCTGCTTAGTTTTACCATTTGATCTCAGTTTTTTCAGCCATAGTTTTTAAAATACAGTAAACAGGTGTCCACTTCCTGTTTACAAATTCTCATATTACAGCCAAACAGTGCACTTAATATATTTCTGAAGACATTTTAGGTGAGTAGTAGGCAATACGGTAACAGTACCTTGATTTAGTTTTAGGTCCTGTGTCCACCAAAGCATTTTTTCCTAGCTGAAAACGCCAGACACTCGGCAGGAAGTGCTAAGCTATAGGCATTTTAGAGCACTTAAGAGGCGTGGCATTTTTGCAAATGCATTATGTTGCTATGATACGGTATATCCACAGAGGTAAACATGTTGGCACAAGGAAGAGTACTTGCTTTGGATGAGGGGAAGGCTGAAGCATGCAGGGATAGAGGACAGACCCACCGGTCTGTGTGGGTTCACCAGAGAACACATATCAGCAGATTTCTCCCCCATCGTTGTTGTTGTTGTTGTTCAGCACTTGTACGTGAAAGATGTGACAGTTTATCTTAGCTGTACATGCCCCTCCTTCACTGTGACTTAACGCTGGTGACAAGTGCAGTGTTTTTACCCAAAGTCGAATATTTTTCAACTCTTGGCACTCAGAAAAAGAATGCCCAGCGTTTGTAGTGCAGCGTATATACCACACGCAGTGCTCCCGTTGCAGAGCATTAAAAAAACATGCCCGCCTCAGTAAAAATGCTTTGGTTGACACGGCCCCTTACCCTTTGATCTGTGTTTTGTCTGAGTTTTCGAGAGTTGGTTCGGATGACTCTCTCTCTTGATCTGCTTCTGTACTCCTTGAGTCTGTCATAGCGAGCATCTGTATTTCAAGCATCAGCCCACGAGCAAGAGAAAATCCGATGGATGACGCAAAACACGTCATCTGGCAGATTTGAACTGGGAGATCTGGGCGCTAGTGAGATGGAGGGACGTTTACCATAGTTCATTCACACATACGACCCACATTATTATGATACAAAGCTGGTTTAAAATCAGCAGAGTATCCTTTTAAGGGTATAAGGACTAGATGTAAATGAATGTAAGTTAGGTAATTTGGTGATGTTTCAGCTCTGGTTCTGTCTCCTGAGAAAGATACAAAGATGTTTGACTTTCTTCACCAGCTAGTGAATAACTTTGTGTGCCGTTAGGTTGCGGACAGGTAGTGTACAGCCAGTTTGACCCTAGATAATGGTATTGATGGGGGTGCTGA
>JAPZEB010000026.1:18245164-18256507 GCA_029783705.1 Chaetodon striatus
GTTTTCATGGGTGATTTTATTTTGAAAATTGACCGGATACTCTCGTCTTTTCTGCGCCTGACTTCCTGTTTGACTCACTTCGTCACACGGGGTCCGGCTGAATCGCGCTCATGATGGATCCGGTGGACATCGGGGGTTAGTAAGTGTGTGGAGGCTGGCTGCTCTAATAAACTTTTCATACGGTTTACTACAAAAAGTAACCCCCCTATTTTCTAAGGCTGTGATAACGTGACCAATGCGCTGATGGGAGTATACCACGAAGCAGTCCCGTGCGGTCTTGTCAGGAGGCAGATTGGGGTGGTGGATGGGTCATAAAACTTAGACTTTCCACCAGGACATTCCTCTGAAGACATGTGTTTGGAACTGAGTGAACTTTGAATAATTTTAAAATACTTCTTCACCATGTTTCTGGTCCTGGACCTAACCACAGTAACTTGACTGGCCTAAACCTAACTTCCCTACTTTTACTTTAACCAGTTTGGAGGATATTGTATCAACTGTTATGCATGCATTTTCACAAGATATCATACCAACTGTTCTATGAGGATAGGTTAGTGGAGGTCAGGATAGCAGACGGGCTTAGAGATATTAACACAACCTTTCCCCAGCCCTAAATCAACCCACAAAATTAATCAGTCCCTCCAGAGTTTCATAGGGTGTTTTGAGGATTGCTGTGGCCTGGAATGCCTAATTTCATGACAGCTTTTCTAAAAAAGTGTGATGCATGTTGCAATGAAATGTGGGGGCAAGTGAAAATTACAAAAATAGTTGTGATGCTGTCAGGGATTTGGAGATCATTATTGTGACATTCAGTGATTCCCACAGAATTAGAATCTATTTGTTATGTTTTGCTGGAGTGGGGATAGGGGAATCACTGCTGATCAGCTGTTGCTGCTGTTTAACACAACGCTTAAGGACTGTCCCCGTGAGGCATTCTTCTCCTGATCCTAAGTTAACACAGCACAATGTGATCTCGTCACTACAAGTCATATTTTGCAGCAGTTAACATCTTACACCAAGCTATTAAAAGCCTCTTTTACACTGCCTGTTCAACGGAGGAATTTCATCCCGTTATGCTGCCCCAGCCACAGGGATTGGCTGAATTTGCCTTCATTGCTTTGATCACAACATTGCGAAATCCTGATGGAACTGACTTATCAGGGCTCAGAACACCAACATATTGCTTTTAACTATGCACATGATGGCTACTCCACACTCCCTGTTGGATAGTTTGTTCTGCGAAATTATAGCATACACAAGAGCTAGATGAATTAATGCACATGAACTCTGAGCGCTTTATATCAGAATGTGAAATAATGTCAACCACAAACTGAACAAAAACACAGCCCTGTCTCTTATAAATTACATTTATATACAACTACTTTGAAACAACAAATCAGTTTTTGAGGGAAACATAATGCTGAACGAATTACGTTTTCTACAAGGAAATGTTGATAATTAACGTATCTGGCAAGTCACGAACATGTTGATACCTAACATATCAGCAAAATTTTCACTGACAACATATTTTCTTTTCTGCCAAAATCGGCAGTCTGCAATACACTATCCACTCAGAGTCACTACAGCTGTTTTATTATTCATATTTTTAAACATTTTTAATGATTGTTACTGACAAAATTGCAAGGTCCTGCAGAAACACAGTCTTCTGTAACCTCAACTAAAGTGCTTTGTTGCCGAAACCTAACCACATCTGTGGTTGTGGTATTCGTTGACAGGATCTCAAGGCACACCTGTGTGGAAGAAAAGGTCCAATTAGAAGACAAAGATGATTCAGAACTGCATCCATGCTCTTTGCAGATGATGTGGTTCTGTTGGCTTTATCACACTGTGACCTCCAGCAGGCACTGGTGCAGTTTGCAGTTGAGTGTGAAGCTGTCAGGATGAGAGTCAGCACCTCCAAATCTGAGGCCATGGTTCTCTGCCGGAAAACAGTGCATTGCCCCTTCCAGGTTGGGAGAGAGTTACTGCCTCAAGCAAAGAAGTTCAGGTATCTTTGGGTCTTGTTCAAAAGTGAGGGTAAAAAGGAACATTAGAAGGATAGGTAATTTGGCGCAGCATCTGCAGTGATGTGGGTGCTGTGCCAGACTGTGGTGGTAAAGAGGGAGCTGAGCCAGACGGCAAAACTTTGAATTTATGATCCCATCTTCGTCCCCTTACCTATGGTTATGAGCTTTGGGTAGTGAATGAAAATATGAGACTGTGGGTGCAAGTGGTCAAAATGAGTTTCCTCTTTAGGGTGGCTGGGCTGAGTAGAGCCGATATTCCAGGTCAAAAGGGGCCACTTGAGGTAGTTGGGGCATCTCGTCAGGATGCCTCCTGGGCATCTTCCATTATAGGTGTTTGGGCATGTCCCCCAGGGGTAGACCCAGAACATGCTGGAAGGATAATATATCTCATCTGGCCTGTGAACCCCTCAGGATCCCCCAAGCGCAGCCTACCACCCTTGCAACCTGGCTCCGGATAAGCTGATGAAAATGGATTGATTGACGGACCTGCCCACAGAGGGGAGTCTGGATGTGAACCTAGGATTCTGGTGTCACAGTCCTTTACTTTGTATATCCACTATCCACTCCGACCTCCTGAATCCAGCACAGTACATAAATCTAAGTTTTTCATTGCCTCAAAATGATGTCTCCGAATATAATCCATGCTGCAATTTTGTTATCACGATGTACGCAGTGATACACAAACATAATTTCTCGGGGACTGGGTTAAAAGAAAATAATAGAAAGTTCTGATGTCACACCATTTGTAAGAATACCCACAACACTAAAAAACTGTTGCTATTATACATCTCTTCATTTTTGAGATCCCTGCATGTTTTCTAATCAAATCCAAAACATTGCACACAGAAATATGTGCTGTATATGCCTGTGCAGAAATGTGGGCTAGTGCCAAAACCAGCGCTAGAATGTGTGTGTGTTTGTCTGTGTGTATGCATGTGTGTAATTTCTACAGCTGTTCTGTCAGGGGAGAGAACCTTACAAGACTGCTGGTTGTGACAGAGGCATTGGTACAGCACAGACATATGCTGCGTTTTTATCATAGCAGCTCACTGAAAAAAAACAAAACAACAACAACAAAAAAACATGCACACCACACACAAACCCGGTCAGACAAAGTGGAATGACTGCATTTGCACACATTCTCTCAAATGAGGGTTCACATGCTTGTACACACACACTAACCACACACTGCTTCATTTATCAGTGGTGCATTATTTATCAGCAGCAGCGTTGCTACTCCTCAAGGTATTTACAGCAAGGAATACATTAGCAGTGAAGAATGCAGGATTGGAAAAGTGAATATTCCTCCAGATTAATATGCACATCACAGCTCCTACTGGAATAATTAGCCAAGTTGTACTGGTCCCAATAAACACAGCTGGGATTGGTCTCTTTAAAATGTTTCACCAAATGCAGACATTCATGAGAAATCTGTCAGTCATGGATAATTATCTTTGATCTGATCTAATCACTGCAGCGCTATGTGAAAATGTTATTATCTGGGAGGATTACATTTCACTAGTTACCAGTCTGGAAATGAATTACAACAGAAATTGGAGTAATTGCAGAAATTGGAGTAATATAGCCTGGAAACAGTGGGACTCAACTGTCTCTAGGTAGAAACATCCCAACACTTCATTTCGTGTATCATGCGTCAAACCAATGCATGATACACATATTTACCATTGATACTGCTGGGGTTCCCCGCTCACCTCAGGAGAGCCGATTGAGTTATCCTCTCTTTTGTTGGTAAGTGAGAACACAGCTGTCCATTGTGGGGGTGTAATGCAAAACATAATAAGCTGTGTTAAGAAATTAATGTTCCCAGGGCAGTAACTAAACCTGTAACATTTTCAAAAGGTAATGAAGGATAAATAAATATGATGTTTATGAGTCACTAGTGCAGCACTGCTTCTACATTTTGGAACTGAAGACTCTCAAAGGCCACGTAACCAAATTCAAGAAGTACAGATAATTTTAGCAAACATGCAAGGAGGGGACCTAATTAAAACACAGGGAAGAAAAACTCAAACAGAAAATATCAGCAGAAACAAGGTGACGAGGAAACAACTGCCAATGTGGAGCTAGTAACCAGGTAACAAGTGTAATGAGACGTGTCTCACGAGGAATTATGAATAATGTAGTAATATTTCAAATGGCAAAAGTGTTATTAATGCTGCTGCTATGTTGTGACTTCTCAAAGACATTAAGAGTGACTACTACTAATGCTACTCTTACTACTGTAATACACTGTTTTCTAATTTAAAGAAGGCTTTAAAAAATACTTAGAAGGCATTTTCCAGCTAAATTAAATCTAATTATTATCCATGGTTCAAAACATGCGGTGGTTCTTGATCTGGGGCCAATTTCTCAAGCTAAAAGTAGCTCCTAAATGGCTGACTTATGATTCTGAAAGTTAGAACTGACACAGCACTTATTTTTAGGAGGTTTTGGTGTATGAGTAATTCACAAAGCATTTTAGTTCTGCAAGTCTGAGAGAAGTTAGAGGTACTGTGCAATCCAGTACCCATACTACCATACTATATAGTATGCTGGCAAACAATGAGTATGTCCTAGTATGTTGAATGCTGCATGCCAGAAATACCAGGATGTTCTACTACATCTGGTCTGATTTTTAAGTATGCAAGCCAGCATGCTTTCCTGGCTATTTGGAACCACAGTCCTTTGCGCAGTGGAAAATACGTCACATTGCCTGAGCTGTAGACAGATGACAGCTGGACAACCTGTTGAAATCTGTCAGAAGCCTCAATGACAAGTAATCACCGGACAGACTAATAACCAGTTAATAACAGAAATATTAATTGTTTAATTCTATCCATCCATTTTTGTAACTGCTTGCAGGGGGGCTGGAGCCTATTCCAGCTGACATTGGGGGAGACTCGGGGTACACCCTGGACAGGTCACCAGACTATCGCAGGGCTAACACATAGGGACAGAGAACCATTCACACTTACATTCACACCTACGGCCAATTTAGAGTCATCAATTAACCTATCCTCTTGGGCTGTGGGAATAAGCCGGAGTACCCAGAGAAAACCCACTCTGACATGGGGAGAACACGCGAACTCCACACTCCCTCCTGGGATTGAACCAGGAAACCCTCTTGCTGTGAGGCAACAATGCTAACCACTACAAAAGGGCAAAAGTGTTAGATAACACTTACAGAGAAATGCATAGGTTCTGTAATTATACTAGTGTGAATATAAAATGTTGGAAACTACAATGTATGCAGTTTATATTTATTGCAAAATAACAGCATCAGAGCTCTCCAGATTGACCTCCTCCTCTGGCGAGCTTGGTAACTATCCCTTTGTTTGATCTCCAAGGTAACGGATATATGAGCAAGAGGGTCATGGTAATTAGGGCTTAATGATTGTGCACATACCGCATGCAGCGGTATATTCTTTTGAAGGGGAGCTGCAGTGACTACTGAAAGTAAAGAGAAAAAGTATGCAATTGTTACCACCCACCCTTAGGTGGCCCTATGGGGTGAAGAAAACTAACTCCAAATCTGACTCAAAAAAACAATCACATGAACACCTTTTAAAACACCCAAATCCATGGGATTTATTAGAATCAAAGCAAACGCACAAGAAAACAAAAATCCAATGGGGAGAGGCAACAGGACCAGCAGTCCCCACACCAGAGCCTCTCTCCTTTTGCTGCTGGCACAGGAGCTCTTAAACACCTCCTCCATGCCAGGTGCACTGCACCTCGTTACCTGATGCAGCACACCTGGGCAGATCTACAAGCGAGGGAAAAAGGCACAGCAGAACGGAACACATACAGCCGTAACAGGGAGGGAATTACCAAAAGGTCTGATAAGTCTGAGGAGCAGCATCCAACATGTTGTTTGATGCACAGACAAGTAAACAAAGTTGCAATGCCAAAAATGTGTTGAAAATATAATTGTGTAATTACATCAAGGCCAAAAGCCCTTGATGTTGTCACATTGTCACACTAATTTTCCTGACAATGAAACACAGACACCACAGATCTCAGCGTACACACACACACACACATACACACAAAACACGTCTGCTGGCAACAAAAAACACACCCGAGCATATGCACACATTCAAAACAATCCAACCACTAAACTGTACATCTCAGCCCAGTAATGACACTGTTTGCGCACACACACACAGAAGATGAGGAAATTGCATGACATCAAGTCTAATTGGACCCATTCAGACAAGTCGGACAACATGTCTGTAATTGTGTGTTGCTGCTGGTAGGAATGTGTCTCCTTTTTCATCTTTGTTTTTGACTGTCCTACTTGTAAACTGTGCTGTTTGGAGGATTATCTGAGGGATCCCAGCTGAAGCATCTTTGCATGCAGAAACAATGTGACGCAAGTGGAAATACAACTAAAACTAATTTAGCAAATTGAAATATATACAGTGATACATACAAAAACAAAGTTTGTCACCACAAACATAAAACAGACAAACACTCCACAGAGATCCAATCATGAACTGTTACCAAACAGAGCATTTTTGAGAATAAAACTAATATAAAAACTGAAATGAAATTTTAAAAACGAAACAAATGACAAACCGATGGGAACTGTCGTAAATCAAAATAACTCTTGCATAAACCCACCATGCACACACACACTGTTTGCATCAACGTGAGTCAGTAGTCTTCAGTGGTAGATTCGTCGGCCTCTGTGGCACTCGGGGTTTTCCAAAGTCCACAACATCATCAGTGTTGGAAAATAACTGAAGAGCAGCAAATGCTTTGGTTGAGTGTTAACAGCCAGGTGGTATGAATTCAGCGTATCTGTGGAAAGGGCTGCTTTAAACACTCTAACCAAAAACACAAATACTGTGAAAATCAATGACGTGCATATTCGATAAGTTGGAGGTTTGTTTCCCAAATGTCAGCATGATTATATTACTTTGTATTTCTCCCCATTTTCTGACAGAGCCTGGAGGCTAAACTACAGCATATCATTTAAAACAGCAGTGCTTAGGAGAGGGGCAACATTATCACGTCTGAGTCCCAATAAGTATATTGCAATACCTTACATACAACTGTCTGACAATTATGTCTTCATGATTAGAAGAAATCAGTGTTGACTGTTGGTAGGCGATCAAATACAAACCACACATACTTTTGTCTGTGGTTTGGTGCTGGGCAGGTGGTGTGCAGAGGCGTTTTTGCTGAAAACCACTGCTGCTGAAGCAAAACTGAAACAGCTCAGAAAATAGTCCCTTATTATTCAGTCTGTAAACAATGATGAGGTACATAAATGTGCACGCAAAATGGCAATGGAAGTGTAGCAGATTGTATTAGCTTATCAAGCTATGACTTGACTTGACTGTGCTCCTTGGGGAGCCTTGGTCTTTCACAAACTTTCTCCAGCCGGTTCGGTGTTCTTCTCTGCTTCCTTCCAGGATGTTCTTGATTCCTTGAGTTCTGCCTCGACAGACCTTCTCCAGGTGTTCTTTGGTCTTCCTTGCTTTCTTTTCCCCTGTGGGTTTCAGGATAAGGACTGCCTGGTGGTGTTGGAGGGAGGTTTCCTCAAGGTGTGCCCAATCTAGCCCCATTTCCAGCATTTGACTTGTGCTTCAAGTGGTTCTTGTTGTGTGGTTTGCCAGAGCTCTTCATTTGTAATGGTATTTTACCAGTATATTCCCAGGATGTGTCTTAAGCATCTGTTTGAAAGGCTTGCAGTTCGTTGGTGGTGACTTTTGTGGTTGTCCATGTTTCTGCCCCATAAAACAAGACGGATTTGACATTTGAATTGAAAATGCGGAGTTAGATTTTTATAGAGGCGTACTTTGAGTTCCACATAGGTCTTAATATTAGAAAGGATGATCTCGCTTTCTTTTCCTATTTCCTATTTCCTATCTCCTATCCTGTTTCCTATCTTTTCAAAACAAGATTTTGGCTTCCCACAATTAAATTAACTTGATCAACTACAAGATTGACCGGAATATGCATGCTCCACTTATAGAAAAGTCAGCTACATATCAAATCAGACAACTCCTAAACCAACAGCCAGCCTTTACTTGATTTACCTTAATACTTACTGCACCATTTCCTTTGTCCCCTATAGCTGAAAACAGTTTTTAAAAATGAAACTACATGTGTGTGACTCATATTGATAGATTTACTTCTTCAGGAACCGCTGGGTTTGGTGCTGAGTACAACAGACAGGTAGAAAAGTGTTGAGAGACTAGTAGAGGTATTGTTGGCTTGGGTCTTTTTAGGGATTTGTTGATAACAGGCGTAAATAGAGACAGTACAGGCAGGGCAGTCGCACTGGGATCCATGAGGTGAGGGCCCCACAGAGAGGGGGCCCTCCAACTATATGTTTGGCAGAAAATAGGCCCTTGTGAGTAATTTAGATTGCCACCTTAGGAATATGCCTGTGTAAAGAAAAACTATATGCTGCCATGTGCTTTATTTGCCTTTTAAAAGGCAAACCCATCTCCGTCATGGTTTTCTTTTCTTTCCTTTTTTTTTGTAAAAATAATAAAATATGTTATGAAATATATGCTCACTCTACATGAACTATCATTAAGGTTTAAAAAAAACTTTAATTAAATGAATAATTATTTTCTTTGGTATTTTTGTCCTATACATATATGCAATGATGATTTCTGGGTGATATGTATGTCGGTGTTATTCAGTGTGAAGTCTCTATTTGATCATGTGATGATAACATTATTCGGTACCTAGTTTAGGCGCATAACAAGTAACCAGCACACCTTAGGGCCCATCATAAAAGCGTGCACTGGGGCCCACTGTAACTACCTTACACCGCTGGTTAATTAATATCCTTTAATCTGTTTGTCTGATCGTTTCTATTTGTAACTGTTCCTCATGTTTTAAAACATTACATACCTAAGCTTTTGGGTGAACTGTCATTGATGCAAAATGAAGTCACCTTTTCACAATCAACAGCAGAGGAAAAGACATTAAACAGCAATATATCACTGTGGTCTGTCACGTGGCTTTTGGGGCTTGACAACACAGAGTTTTGTGATGTGTTTGGTAGCTCAAAGCACCGTGCTTCATTCACTGAGCAGGTGGAAATGCCAGCAGGTGGAGGGGGAGATTGGGAGTGTGTTAAATGCCAGTTGGCTGGGAGGTTGTTTAATGGGGGGGTTTGGGGTTTTTTTCTTTTTTGTTTTTTTCTGATTTGTTTATTTTGTTCCCCAAGACAGTCAGACTGAATTTGAGCCCAGCACCTCACCAATGAAACACTGATATTAATCGATAATGCTTGCACGCACCCTTTTTCTGCAGCACAGTGACAGTATATGCATTTATACAGCAGTGAAGAGCCTTTGTATCAGGAAGACGGGAGCTGAGTTTTAATGAATGATTCCATTTTACTCACACAACCGATAGTACTGACAGTGACTCTTTCACACGCTTTTACTCTAACGAACCATCACAGAAACTTTCCTTCCAAAAACGGCTCCTTAATCACAGTCAGACCCAGAAGCCTTACTGAATTTTTCTAGCACTGGTCTCTGAAGACTCTGCCGAGTTCATTAAAGGGTGAGGTTGGAAAAGATCAGTGACTACTGTTTGTCTTTGCTCTTTACTACACAAAGACAATTTCTGTTTTTGTGGAGGCTGAGTACAAAGAGACAAAAGAAAAACCCTGTAAGAGGTGAGACAACAAAATGTGATGCCAGGGATCTCTGCTGTGCACCTCATACGCCTGCTGTGCTGCAGCCATGTTACATGAATGATGCATTTTTAATCCCGCCAGTGTAAATCTGAGTTTCAGTAGTCAGCACTGCTGGATTACATGCCACATTACATGTGGATCAGTCAATTAGAAGCCATGTGGCGCACACAGCCATGCATTTTAATGGCATGGAATGATGTGTAAGTTCAACAGAGATGTAGAAACCGGTGAAAAGATATAAGGTTGTGTCGGAGCTCTAGAGAGCTCTCTATGTCCCTCGTGCTACTGTTTCTACTGCAGTAATTGTTTAGTTATGCAGTAAAATGGATCCTTTTTTTTCCATCTCCCTCATTACAGAGGCAGCTCAATCTATCCCTCAGCAAAAATGTGAGCTGGGGAAAAAAAAGAGAAGCGTGAGTGAAATTGACTGAATTGAAATAAAGTCGATTACCCAGATGCTATCCCACTGCTAGTATTCCAACAAGGACCCGGCAAAATGAAGTTGGAATGAAATTGCTTTTTATAAATGCTCCCCCAACAGTAGCCCCCTTTATTTCTCTCCTCTTTTTTTTCCTTTCTTTTTTGTGTCTTACACGTTTCCATTAAAGACTTCCCAGTTCGTAACAATGCACAGCTTCAAGGCAGTCAAACAGAGAGCACTTATCACCTCTGCAGACAGTTGAAAACATCTCTAATTGCTACTGTATTACAGAGTGGGAGTGGGACTAATCACAGACACTGCTAAGAAACCCACTCTGTGGGATATAGTATCTGTGCCATTATCTTGTCCGGTCTTTATTTTCTGTAATATACAACCTGACAGCACAGGAGAGTGTGTGTGTGTGTGTGTGTATGTGACAAGATGAAACTCTTTAGAAACAAACAGCGTCACCTCTGTGTTCTCTCCATGCAGCTGCTGTAAAATGATTCAGAAGTTTCTTAGACATATACATCTACTTTCTTCTTATGAATTGGTCTTCTTGCTGATATATTGCACCACACACTGGTTCTTTACGCCTTTAGGCCAGCACTGTAGCACTCCAGCAGAAATCAAATTTGGCATGTTCTCTGAGTGCTGCTAGCAAATACCTCTATACTCGCTGTGACTTGAGGTCTATTCATTTCATGGCAACTCTGCAACATGAATGATATTCAGTGGTGGAAGAAGTAATCAGTGTAGAGTGTAGTTATGTTCTGCATTTGGACTTAAGTTAAAGTACAGAAGTATCAAAAGTAATGCAGAATGACTTCTTTCATACTGTTATATTGTTATGTATATTATGATTATATTATATTTGTGACACATTTTCTGTGACTCCTGTGTCTATAATGCATTATAAACATACTTATAATGGACTAAAGGGTGCTGTCAGACCGAGGGTTGTCTTGCTTTGGTCTGAATCTGGGACTAATTTTGGTACAAAGGTGCATAATTACCTAGAGTTGGTTCATGTACTCACGGCAGCATTAACAAGCGGACCAGATCAAATGCCTTGTGCGAGAAAGCTGCTCTTGATTGGTCAGAAATTCCATGTGGGAAAAAAATCCAGGAAATAAGCTTAATGTTGAAGAAGAGTACACTTGCAAGATAAATGTGACACTTTCTAATGTCACAATGGAGGGACAACTACGCAGGTT
>JAPZEB010000026.1:18295264-18317678 GCA_029783705.1 Chaetodon striatus
CACTGAAACATCATAAATCAAGTGACTGACAACGTGTATGACTTTGAGTGTTGTCACAGTCAGAGTTTTTAATTTGACACACCTTCCAACCGGATTTGTTTTAAATGGTCACTGTTTTGTAAAAGTAAGTAGCTCCAGTGAAAGTGAACTCTCCTTCTACACAATGGCTGTAGATAATTTGCTGATCATGGCGTCAGTCCATCTGTGGCCCCTTTGGCCAACAGCGGCAGATGTAACATGAAAACTCTTTATCCTATGATAAAACACAGAGTCCACTGACACAACTGCACTTCTAACATGTCCGTCCTGAGCCAGGAGTCTTTGCCATGTTCTGCCTGCTGTCTCATATCGCTGTCGATGAGAAATCAACTCCCATGTTGATGGAAGGATGGAGCCAGTGACTACGTCTCCATGATCTACACAGAGAAAAGTCTAAATATAACTGGGTCCTTCATATTTAGTTGTAAGAAAACTCGGACAGTGACCTGTATGGGCTTTAATGATCCGTCATTGCTTTCTACTGTGAGGACATTCTCCTGGAAGCACCAGAGGAAATGGACCATGTGTTTGTGTGTCCATTTGTCCTTGACGGATGAGAGAAACAGGGGGTTTTAAGAAGGATAGGCGGTGCAGAGCGTCCCCACAGAGACCAATCAATATCGCAGGGAACTTGGCCTTGAGTGGGGTTCATATAGAAAGTGGAGAGGATGGATGCAAGGGTGTGTGGAGGGATGAAGACACACCAGCACAGTACACACAATACAGAGTGAAAAGTTATTTTTAAGAGCATAGTTGTGTTCACAAATGCAGCCCCAGTAGTAAAATCAATAAATAACTACATTTTACATGCATCATGATCACTCTCTGCGCTGATGTTTTATTCCACCTTTTATTTTCTCTCACGGGAGTAAGAAAACCTGGAATAACTGAGATGCTGTTACCAATGAATCTTTCATGCGCAAAGATATATATTTTTTCCCTTCAGGGACGACTCATCTGCACTCAAGTTCAAGTGAAGTGCAATTACGTTATTTTCTCCTTGGGACCAGGCATGCACATAATACGTCTTTGTTCGTTTCCCATATCATGTTGACACAAACACTTTTTTTCCCCCTCCACCTACTGTATAACAGCAGCAGCACTTAACCAGTAAAAGATTTACCCCGTCTTCCCCAGTTAGGAGAACCTGTTTGTAAAACGGACAAAGATGCTCGTCTGTCCCAGGGGGAGTTGCTAATTTCGGAGAGGAGCGCACAAAACAAAACAAACCGTCTCGCACATGAAAGGCCTCATGAATATTTAGAAGTGATGATCATAGTGGACTATTATTATCATCATTACACCTCGCTTCATGCAAAATATGTAAAGCCTGCACACATGCGGAGCTCCAAATGAAAGATGGCCTAAACTTCATTCTTGATGCATCATTTTGTTTTTTTTTAAGTAAATAAGCATGAGTATAATTCTTTTCTGACTCCTTAAATAACAACTGTGAAGATGCCTGCTGTTTTGCAGCGTATTTCATCATCATTTTTTCCACTTTTAAATGAGAGTATTCAGAAATGCCCTGAAAGCAGAGAGTTGAATTTGATGTTGGCTACAAAACATCTCAAACTCTGTTAAGTAGTAGAAGTCACTATGGGGGGAAAAAAGGAATAATTCTAAGTGTACTTCCACTATTCCCTATACTACAGACCTAAATTGAACACTAAGTTGAGCATACAGAGACGTTTCTTGGGTATTATGTAAGCTTTGATGGAGCTTTTTTTCCCCTGCTAAGATGAACATTATGATGTAATGAGCGTCCTGCTTTGCTGCTTGCCAAACTTTAGATGTTAAAATTCTCTTGGCCGTCAGTTCTGCTCTCTTTTGTTATTAAATTGTTATGTTCTGTAAAAGAGAGCAGAAGAAGATAATAAGTGTCTGAACGCACTCCTTCATTTACTTATTCACTTTGCTGCCAAACTTCTACAGTACGTGAACTTCCAAAACTCCTGTAGTATAGATTTTTTTATGGGCCTTTTCTGACATCTAGTGGACAAGAGTGAGTTTGCGCTTTGCTTTGATTCCCCCAGTGGAGAATTTCAACTCAGTTTTGCCTCGCAGTAAATAGGCTTTACTGTTAAAAGCACTGTTGCCTCAGAGGGATACTACTGAGTACCAAAAAGGAACCCAAGGCATGAAAAGTGAATGTAAAATGTTTTACCTCCATTAAAAACAGTTAAATTTATGTCACTTAAAAAGTATTTATGTGCACTGAAATGTCTCAAACTACTCCTGCACCATAACCCACTTTTCCGATGCCCACGTCTATTGTACAGTACAGTATGTTCCCAGCTAGAATCGCCACTGGGTGACAGTCACTACCACGATTAACATCCAGCCTAGTCCTCTAAATGTGTTTCATAGTATCATCTCAGCGTTTCTAAAGTGAAATGGTATGAAAGCTGACCTTGTCATGATGTGGCAGAGGGGATGTTGGATGCTGTGACACTTACAGTAGGCAAGATGCCTGCCAAAGCTGCAGACCACCGTGGACCACCGTTCGAGACCAGCAAATGTCAAATAGTTGGGAGTCACTGCTATGTTTCCAGCAGCTTTTTTATTTGAGATATTTTTTAGGGCTTTTTTGCCTTTACTCGATGGGACAGTTTTTATTGTGAAGGGGGGGAAAGAGAGGTGGGATGACATGCAGCAAGGGGTCACAGGTTGGAATCAAACCCGCAGCCGCTGCGGCAAGCACAGAGCCTTTGTACATGGGAAGCCTGCTCTATGGGCACCCCTCCAGCAGCTTTTTAGCCCCCAAACCTGGGTGGTTGTTAGTGACCAGTCACTGTTTTTCCACCAGCGATAGTGCCACAGAAAACGATTGTTTTTTACTGAGACACAGCTGCTTTTGAGGCGGGGATTGTGCCCCCAAAACTGGGTATTTTAAAGCCAAAACATGATCTTTTCCAAACCATAACCAAGTGGCTTTTGTGCCTAAATACAACCACATGTTAACCACAGCACTGTTAAACCCTACAGTTTTGAAGTATCCTTTACATAATAACATGCAAATGTAACATATGTGTGGTTTGCAGAAACATACAATGCCAACATTTCTGTAGTGATTCCAGTTGCAAAGTCAGGGCTTGGGTTGCTGGTGGCACCAGTGGCCTTCATAGTGCTTAAAAAGTCACAATTTAGATTTATCACCAGTGCGCAGAAGGACTTTTGCAAGTTCCACTCAAGATTAACGTCGGGGTACAAACACTTAGCGCCTTAGAGCTGATGAAAATGTAATTCCAGAAGTGTCAGCCAGAGAACACAAAAAATATGAATGGGTTTATTCCAATTATTATAAAATTTCCTTGCACCTGATTTACTGAGGGGATAACAGAATATTTAATCTTATTTAATCTTACTATTCAATCACACTATTTACCTGTCAGTGAAAGTGTGTTTTTATTAAGGTGCAAACATAACAAGTATTTAAAAATCTACCTGGTTTGCACCTGCCTTAGTAAACCATCAGGTGAGTCTTTATTTTTATCGCAGAAATGACAATTAAAATCCAACATACAAACATATTTTAACCCAAGTATTAAAGAAAGTACATATGAAATATATTGTACCTTTACAGGAGTAGCCTATTAGATTATTAGACTATTAGATCAGTCATATTTTACTGAAACATGGTGGCTTTTGTGTCTCCAGCCTAAACTGACACTTAATTTCTGCTGTAAAATCTTCAGTCACCATCAAACTGTTGTAACTGACTATATGTGAGAAGTTCTCGATGAAGGAACCAAGTTTTTCCACTTTTTATGTTTATAATGGATGAGCCTTTCAAACTCAAAAGACTGGAGTGTCGCTTTGAAGAAACCGAACACACTAAGTTAGAAAATGTATTTCATTAACAATGGGGAAGGCCAGAATAATCATTTCTAACCACAGTGTCTTCTGTGAATATAATTTTTACAAATGAAGTATATGAAAAGACAGTCTATTGATTCACTTTTGAAATATGCCGGTGCTTTGAGACAGCAGAACATTACGACTGAATCATTTCCGTAATTTTCTCGTTGCTTTACAAGACCATTTGTCATTTCAAAGCAGTGACACTTGGCTCTTTTCTGCACGGAAAGGCCTCTGAAATTATCAATTTAAATTCCAAAACAAACTGAGTGGCCATGAATAACAAAAACATATGAAGTCCAACACATTTATCCTGAAAATGTTGCAGTTAAAGAGCAGTGTCTTCCTTTAGATTCATAATTATGAGACTCTGTCGCACTGTAATTCATGTACATTGTCCTGTTTGTCCATTTTTCAGATACTTCTGTGGTGCACAGAGCAGGATTTAGGGTTGATGTTTCTTTGATTAAGATCCTCCTTTTTATGCCGAGGAATGGTGTTTATCATACACCCAGTGAGATTTATCAAAATACCTACACTGGCTCTCACAAGCTGCTCTGTGTGTTCTGTATCCAGACAGCTACAGACACAGCAGCAGGGGAAATCAGACAGAAACAATCTCTTTGAATGTAGTTTTCTCTTCTAGCACATGGTGTAGATATATTCAAGTTTATGTTTAAGTATTTTGCAACAACCGTATGATCACTGTGGTAATGATTAACAGGCTCTTCACTGCAGAGGGAGATTCTGACTCTTGAAAAATGGGAAATTAACGATTGGCCCCTGATAACCTTTGAAGGTCCATCCTCCTACACATGTGCAGGCACTTAGTTATACCAACACAGCTGTATACTGTATACCACCTGCCTGCCCACGTGGCCCCTAAGGCTTATCAAACAAGGATATTTATTTCATTCAATTTATTTATTTTAATAATTCAATCATTTATTGATTTTGGTTAAGTTGGTACATGACAGTTCTACGCATCAGACATTCAGTCTTGACAAAAAAAAGAAAAAAGCACGATACAAACAGGGTAATAGAGATCTGTACATGAAGGGGTGCAGTCCGCCAAAAAACAAAAATAAAAAAATAAAATTTGAACGAATAAAACCATTAAAATTATTAAGTGATATTTTAAAAAAGAAGAGAGGAAAAAAAAGAATAAAAACAAAAAAAAAATAGGCAGGGCAAGACAAAACAAATATCACACTTTCTGGCCCCCAGACAATCAAAATAATTCCAAAAAATCCCCCAAAATTGGTATTTCATTTTATTTTTATATAAATGTGCCGCTTTTGGTCTTTTTTTTTTTTAAGACTTTTTTTTTCTTAATTCAATAAGCTTCTATGTAAGCAATAGGTTCAATTCAATCACATCCAAAGGCCCATTTAGTCGCGACTTCAGAGATTTTGATCGTATCACAGTCTTCCTCAGAAGAAGGAGTTTCCCACTTGTCACAGAGCATGTTCAAATGTTATTTAAGCACTTCTCCTCCATGATGGATAAAAAGCTCCAAAACTGCCTCTGAATAGACAGTGTGATGAGATTGTTTTGTTGTTTCGAAGGTTATGTAATAATTCACTCAGTATATTATCCTGTATACTAATTTTTCTTGTTTCTTTTATCATCATTGCCTAAACCACACACTGGGCTCTGATTCAGCTCCATACAGGGGTAACACAGCTAAAGTAATACTCACCACAAGCAAAGTCAAATGGACAGTGAGTATAGATTCACATAATCACTTAACTTACTGAAACTAACATAAGACACAGTCAGAATTCATTCAATTTTAGTTACAAATGTGAATACAGATAGATTTATCTGTATTCTAAGAGCATGTGTGGGGACTTTCCAAACTACTATCTGTACCTAACGTCCTCAGAAAACCCCTCCTACCTGCTGACCTCATCCCGTTCAGTCCAGTTACGATGAACTTTGGATGTGCTTACGTTGGAACTGGGCAAAAAGTCAAATACAAACAATGAATCACAAACACACACGTGCACTTACTCACAAAATGACACACAGACTATATACTGCTTTAGCACCAGAAGCCTTTTCTCTAAGTTTGTTTTCTCTCTTGAAAAAAGAAAATGTCAGTTTTTCCTTAATTTTATAAATATAATAATTATTAATAGTTTGTCTAGACTAGTTTGTCTGGTTTGTTTTTCATTTGTCTTTACTGCTGCTAACCTCTGCCTTTAGTTTGGGGAATGTGTGTGCAGACATGAGAAACAGTGGAACAACCAGATTTGCTCGTGCTGTGAGAAGTATATGATCCCTCACTGCCTTCTGTACACGGGGCACAGTGTATCCAGGTGGTTAACAACACCCCTGTGTCACCACTGCACCTCAGTGTGCTACCTTAACTCACTTGAGCCGTGATTAAAATGCCTTAATCAGAATGAGTGTGAAGTTTGAATATGATTCCAAAAAATAAAGGGGTGGTTCAGATTTTTTTGAAGTGGGGTTGTATGAGGTACTGACTACATCGTCAGAGTATTACAGAAAGTAGAAGATGGTCAGCATGCCCTCAGTTTGGAGAAACAGGCCGGAGTATCACCATGGAAGATAAGCAATGTGCTGCTGTGGACGGGGACAGCAACGAAACATATTTTAGCCACATGTAAAGAAAAAAATTAATATCAGTTTAAGTGTATGCTTCGTTTAAAATATTTTCAGCATGTAACCTTGCCTTCAGACTGCCCTCTCCTGGAATGTGTTCATGCTCTCCTTGAAGCCAGACTCCATTAACAAAAACAGCAATTTTACCTCACAGAACACAGGAGCTGCTGGTCTACCACTGCCTCAGTTATTAGTTTGTTTGTGTTATTGTGTGACTTTCGTGTGTGCAAGGGTTAGTTCAGACTCACCAAAGTCACACTATAGCACAAACGAACTAACCAGCTAGGGCAATTGTAGACCAGAATGTCACTGTGTTTTGCAGGGTGAAATTACTGGTTTTGTCAAAGGAATCTGGTGTCTTTCAAGAGAGCAAAGGTAAAGGCTTCAGTTCCCTGTCTGACAGGACTGTTTGATGGCAAGGTAAAGAGACGAAAATATTCTAAATATAGCTTAAACTAGGTAATACACTGACTGTGAAATTGAAACAAGCTCAGTACAAAATTGTCTGTTCCACATCATAACCATGGCTTGTCAAAGAAGGTTTAGGTTAAGAATACAGAAGAAGTCTCTCCATGGCTCTTAAAATATTTCTCCATAGCACTGTAAGAGGTCAAAAGCTCCTCAGGGTGCCTTTCAAACAATCATAGGTCACTTTTACGCCTGTATTTGGGTCATATGGTCCGCACTAAGGAAAGAAAAAGATAACACTCTTGCATCTTATCTACTCCAACAAAATCTTGTGGTTGGCTCTCCAAAATCGAACCATCCCAAAGTTTGTTTGGAAGCACACCAGGACACTCCTCTGCAGGCAGTCTCTGTGCACTTGTTTGGTCCATTTTTATCTGTTCCCAGCTAAACTTGGCAGAAATACAGCAGTGACACATCAAAGTCAAACCCGGGCAGCGTCACCAGGTCAAGGCAGAGGCCTGCGGAAGTCGGGATAAAGACTCACTGACACCGAAGCACACTGATAATGCAACTATGAGTTACACTATAAAACATCAGCAGCTACAGGAAACCACCTACTCACACTGCAGAGAACCGCCTGACAACCTGGATGTGTACTGTAGGAATGATAAACTCAATGTGCCCACAGCTCACCAACTCCAGCAGGTGAAGCTGTGTTAGAAAGCACTGACAACCTTCAGGGATGTGAGATCTCTCCACTACTTGTGCATCAACAATTCACCTCCAGGGATCCCTCCATCAAACTACTGAAACTCATCTCAGTACTCCTGCTACACATATGGATATCCTACCAACCATTTTTAGTACCATTTTCTAATATGTCACAACAACAGGGATTTAAACATTGCAAATAATTCTGTTACTAATGATAATATAATATTAGAAATCAGCTATAAGACATTATTGGGATCAACTTTACAACTAAATTGTTTGCTAGGTTGTAAAAAAAACTCTCTGGCTTGTGTTTACCGTCTTTTGCAGTATTTTTATTTTATTTATTTACTTGCTTTTTTTTGCTGTGGGGCATCTTGTCCAAAGTCCATTTATAAAAAGGTTCTTTATACAACATTCAGAACATTAATATTGCAGCAAACCACTAGTTGTTTTTTAAAGATATAGTGGAGTAATGGCAACCTGAGCAGAGTATGAAGTCCTCTGAAGACCTCTGTGTGTGTTGTAATCTGAACTTTGGTGGTTTGTAGTGCTTAGTTGGCTGCGCATGCATGACAGTATTTGCCCAACTCTGGTCTGTGCTCACACGCCAGTCACCACTGATACTGGGACACCACTAGGTCTGTCAGCACTGCTGCTATTGTTTAGCACTGTTTATGGAGCTGGCGTTATTGGTTGATAGCTGCTGGTTCAGCCACCTCCATGTCCAGACCCATGTCCAGACAACTCATACAATCTGGCTACGATACGGCCTATAAAAATCACGGATCGGTTCGATACCATATAGTGGTGTCACGGTTAAGTATGTTTTTTAAACCGCAAAAAAGAGAAATTTCCTTGATTTTTAAATTTGTCTTCTTTTAACAAAAAAAGTCATTTTAATTCTACTAGAATTATAAAGTGTGATATTTTTGGACTAGGAACAATAATGGAGCTGTACCTGAGCGAATCATCTCCGGGGTGTCTTCTTAAGCCCAGATCAGACCAAAGATTTGCGACGAGTCCAGTTCAAACAAGACTTGCAGTGCGCTGTTCAGCAACGCTCTTAAAAACCTGCTGGTGCCATCTCATCTCAACCTGTGAGCACCTGTGCATAACTGATGTGACACAACAGAAAAACATCAGCCACTGCCGTCTCACTAACCATATAGCTAGCTCAGGTAGCTGCCTTCCAGTGTGTCTCACTGCGGTCAAATGATTTGGTTTGGGGTGTAAAGGGACAGACAGCAGGTGTCCTGCTGCCTTGTTGAGCACAGTGGCACTGAGAATAAATATTAAACACAGTTAAAGCTGTATATTTTGTTTTCCAAATGTAATGGTTCAGTTCAATGTATTGTTGGGTTTGTAATATATACCGAACCGAAAGCCTCGTACTGAACAGTTCAATACGAATACGTGTATTATTACACCCCTAGTGGTGTCTTTTTTTTTTTCTTTTTGCAAAGCTTGTGCTTGTATTTTCCTATTTTCTTCTTATTTTCTGTGTTGGTGATGTTTATGGGCGTGTTGCCCTACAGCCTCAGGTGAGTTCGGGACTTTAAGGTAGACCAGGTGCCAGACTGTAAACAGCAAGCATCCAAGACACGCAAGGCCAAATAAACAAATATACTGAGGCCAAATGCCTAACAAGAGTGAATCTGGGGTTGACCTTTATTTTTACACAAGCATACATACATACTTATTAAGAAAATATTGACCAGACTTGATGGAATTTTGTAAAGTGTCTGTATGAATGACGACTTCTTAACATCTATAACTGACTTTATAAATTTACTGATGGCTTATTATAAAACTTCATGACTCCTTTTTAATGATTTTATTATAAACTGAGTAACTGTTGATGGGTTATTATCTTTTTATAATAACTTAATGTTTTTAAGTGCAGACTTAAAGGAGCAATGTGTAGGATTTAGTGGCACCTAGTGGTGAGGACTTGCAACCAACTGAAACTTCTCCCATGTGCCAAGCATGAACTGCTGCTGATTTCCTTCAGTGTTTGTTATTCACAAGGTTTTACTGGGGGTCAAATTATCCGTAGAGGTCTTGTCCTTGCTGAAACAGACCAGGGGGTTCATTTATAACTGTTGGGTATGCTCATAATGGGGCCTGAAAGAGGCGCACGCCACTTCCCACGCAGACGTTGTGATGCATAAAAACAGACTTGAGGAAAGAAACTTTGACCTACGCTTACAAATATTTTGGAGACAGATATTTGGCAGTGCAGACGGTGAGACAGGAGCCTGATTTTAGAGATTTTTGAATATTTTTTCGTGCGCACCATTTTTGGCTTTTGTCTATGTATATCTTTAGAATGGATCCTACGCAATGTTTTATAAACCAGCCCCCAGGGGTCTCATTTACATCACTTTCTAAGTATAAATTGGGATTAATAAAAAAAAAAAAATCTTCCAATACTGTAAATACATATCACCAAGCACAATTTAAGGTTTCATATAGTTTTTTTTGTGCACTGGAGACACTGCGGTGGCTGCCACATACTTTTCCTTCTCTACTCACCACCTGCATTTATGGATTGTGTAAATTAGTAAAGTGTTGCAGTAAAGCCAGTGTCCTCATTTTGAGTCCTAATCATAATACAGGCCAAAGATCGCTATAATAAATAAATAAATTACATGAATAAGCCAGTCATTTTGCATTATCCTGCCGAGGTCTAATGAAAAACATGTCAATAACTTGAGAAGTTATATAGTTTGACATGTATTGTCAGGGCTGCTCAGTAATTACCACTCTCCACCTTAACAGCACTCAGGTTTCCAGCTGCACCATGAGCCAATGTTGCGCAATCAGTGAATACCACGGGACATTTCCTGCTTGTCAGCACAACTGAGGCACGGTGAGCCGGTGAGGGGAGACTGTCGCTGGGACACACACCACTTCACCATTCAACATAAACCAACCATCGTGAGTTTGCATCACTGACGTACTAGTTTATCTGTGGGCTGACAACACTCTGAGGGCTTTAAATGGGGTTAATAATGTGTGCACACTGTCAGGGGAATCACGCTCATAAAGGTGCTTCTGATAGTGTGCAGACCCTTGTTCCTATTACATTATTCAAGAGCACGACCTCCCCTCCCCTCCCCTCCCCTCCCCTCATGTTGGGCACATCCTAATGGTCAGTTTTCCACCTGGCGACCATCTCCTCCACGCGTCCCATTATTTAAAGAGCGCACACACACTGAAACCTGCACTCTGTCAAAGAGGTGTTACTTATAGTAACCCTCATATAATTAATCTTTAATTACCAGACTACATTGAAATTGTAGAGCCGTTTTCTCAATAAGTTGAAATCAACCAAAGACATCATCATCATGGACAAAGGTATGAGCAGAGTAGATATGGATTATTTTACTAATGTGAAGACTCGTGTCTTTAAGCCTGATGCCACTGATGTTTGGACTTTGTTGGAGCGGCCACACATTGTTTTGTGCAAATTGTTCACTCAGCTGGTGGAAGTAATCCCACTGTGAACACTGGGCAGGAATGTGTCAGTGGTTTGACTGATTTTTCAGCTGTCAATTGATCACTGTAGCTTCTGCCTGCTTGCATGTTCAACCTGCAGTTATCCTAGTGTTGAGTGTGTAACCAGGCAGTGGACTATGAAGACATATTTACCTCAGTTGTCATCTTTTTACTGGAGGATTGGAGGTTAGTGCCCAGTGTACGCTGTGCTGCTGGTGACTTAGCAAAAGCATGATTTATGGGGTGTCTGTGAATTTAAATTAATGGAAGATCAGAGAAAGTTAAGAGGAGAAAAAGGTTTTTTTTTTATGTTTGTCCTTGATTTAAATAATTCTTTAGTTATTGTTGTTGCTGCTTTTAATACAAAGGTTATAGTGACCACAATTTTTATTAACTGCTGGTACATTATTGCAACATGTCCTGAAGCTTATCTGCTGGTGGATATTTCCAACCTAAGGCTTTCTTTAAAGTTGATAAATTACTTTAATACAACTATTTAGAACATTTTGGGCCTCATGATACTGTTGTTGTTGCTGCTGCTATATTTACAGTTACCATGTGATCAGTGGTGAAAAGTAACTAAGTATGTTTACTCAGGTCCTGTGCTTGAGTTCAAATCTAAGGCACTTGTACTTGAGTATTTACATTTTCTGCTACTTTATACTTCCACTCCTCCACATCTCAGAGGGAAATATTACACTTTTTACTCTTCTACATTTGTCTTACAGCTTTAGTTACTTTTCAGATTAATAATATGATTTAATTTGTTGTGTAAGATGAAACTTTTTTGATCCTTAGGGGAGAAATTCATAAACTGCCCTTCACTTTGACCAGGTGCAATAATTAAGTGATTAGCACATTTATGCATCAATAATGATATAATCTAATAATATGTCACTCTGAAATAGGCCAGTCTGCACAATTAGTACTTTTTCTTGGAGTACTTAAAGTATATGTTGATGCTTATACTTTTTTGCAGTGACTTAAGTAGCAAAATTTCTACTTGTAACCAAGTATTTCTACGCTGTAGTATCACTACTTTTCCTTAAGTTCAAGATCAGAGTGTTTTGTTTACCACTGCACATTATGCATATCATCTTTTTGACAAAGCAAGTAAAACCTGTTGTGTCATGAATGTAAATACTGCGCAGCCTCCAGTCTCCTCCAAAAGCTGCAAAACATTTGAAATAAAGAGCAAGTAAAATCTAAATTCAGGGGAAATCTACTCAGCATATTAACTGTGATTGTGCCACATCGGTGTTTTGTTTTAAGACATCATGCTGCAATCAGCTTTGACTAATGGTTAATCTGTTTTTGAAGAATTTTAGCTCAAAAGTTATGTATTAACACACATCTCTGTAAAGTGTCACTTTTAAATTTAATTGTTAATATATATGTGTGAAAATGTAAAATAAGTTGAATCTGTTTCTTCTTAAAAATATGTTTGGTTGCATATTTAATGTCGGATATAATTGATAAGATGAATATATGGAGTACTTGTTTTTGTTTTGTGAACTGTGTGATAGATGATTGACAGGCAGGGTACTTGAACTTTGCCACATATTCTAGAGGCAGTAGTTATCGTGTTGCCTTTTTGTTTAAACAAGTGGTATGGGAGTTATATTCAGCTGGTTGTTTTTGATTGTGAAGTTTGATGTGCAGATTGTTTGTGTTTTTTTTTTTATTGTGTTTTTAGTCTACTTGTTCTTATGCGGCTGATTTGGCCAGGGCTCCCTTGCAAAAGAGATTTTGATCCTCAGTGGGAATATTCCTCATTAAAAAAAAAAAAAGTTACATAAAGTAAAATTAAATCCTCTTCACAGTTGTCATCCTTCTGTAATAACAAATATTGTCACAGTACGTTTATTTGTGTCCCACAGTTTTTTAGCCGATCTAATCTGGACACACTTGTGTTTCACAGCTCGCACCAACATGACAGAGTTTTGGAAGGAGCACTCCAAGGCTGCTACAGTGGAGGAGATGATGCTGGACTCTCGTGCCAAGGAGCTGACCCAACACGAGCTGCCCGAGATCCTGTCCATGCTGCCCTCCCTGGATGGAGCCAGAGTGCTGGAACTGGGAGCTGGCATCGGGTGAGCGTACAGCTGCATTAGGTTGTCTGCGGTAGTGGATGTGTGTGGGCAAGACTTTTTTTTTTAAACATATCTTTATTTGTTTTTTAACAACATATAAAGTGCTACACAGCATTACAAAAGAAAAAACAGTTGAATATGATCTGCCTTCTTGTGCATCCTAACGTTTGCTTTGTTGTGAAGATAGCTAAAAAGATTTATACTGATGTGTCTCTGCAGCCGTTTCACCAGCCACCTGCTGACCAAGGCCAGCCATGTGACGGCTGTGGACTTCATGGAGAGCTTTGTGGAGAAGAACAAGCAGGAAAATGGTCACAATAGCAACGCCACTTTCATCCAAGCTGACGTCACAAAGCTGGAAATCCCCGAAAACAGGTGTGTGTTAAAATAATCGCTGAAACGCTCTCCGGGGATGGTAGCACTGGTCTCGTGGTCGATCCACCGCTTTGGTCCAGACTGAAAGATCTCTGATCTGATTCAGACAGTAGCTGTCCATTAGTCACTCAATCTACAGCAATAAATGGCCCTTCAAAATAAAAGCTCTGTGCCAGAAATTCACTGTACTTAAGATAAAGTGTTTTTTTGTTTTGTTTTGTTTTTTTTGCAAACTTCACATGTTTGAGTCACTTGCGGCCCATTCAGACGGACCCACAACCCACTTTTGGACCGTGAGCAAGCAGTTGGGAAACATGGCCGTAAGAATAAGTGCTACATCGTAGGCAGCTGGACTTGCTTCTTCAGCTCTAAATGACTGGTACAGTGCTGCAGGTTTTAAACTCTGTGTAGGTGTGTACCCTTAGTGGGTCGCTGGGGTCACATGTGAGCTCTTAGTTTCGACTCACATTCTGACCTTAACAACTCTGAAACTAAGAGCTCATATGTGACCCCAACGACCCGCTAAGGGTTCACACCCACACAGAGTTTAAAGCCTGCAACTCTGTACCAGTTGTCTGCCAATTGTAGCATTTAGCTAAGCACAGCCTCACAGTGCCGCTAGCATGGTTGTAAAGTCTTTAATCACACCTTGTGCGATTAAAGCAGGCCACAAGTCCTGCAATCTGATGGAGGATGAACAACAGACAGAAATGTATGAGTACCCCCTCACAGCCGTTTGATCCAATGGCCATCAGAGTACATGCAGGATGTTTCCAAGCTCTGCACTGAGACCTCACTACTAGCTTTATCTAGACAGGAGAAAACTACTTTAGCTTTTATGACGTTTTAATGTATCCATTCATTGTTTCCCTCAGTATTGACTTCGTCTTCTCCAACTGGCTGCTGATGTACCTGAGCGACGAGGAGCTAAAGTCCTTTACAAAGAAGACTCTGAGCTGGCTGCGGCCTGGTGGCTTTCTTTTCTTCAGAGAGTCCTGTAACCACCGGTCAGGTACTGAGCTAACAATGAAACGTCCACATGAATAATCATGATTGAAACATTAATGAGAACTGAATCTAACTCAAGATATTGAAACGGAAACATCTGCGCAGTCTTTCTCAGTTGATTATAAATGTTCAGTAACAGCAGCCAAAATGTTTTTCTTAACATAAATGATAAGGAGAACGTAACTATTAATTTTAACTTGTATATTTCTACCAAGGTGACTCCAAGAGGGACTTCAACCCCACCTGCTACCGCACTGAGGCACAATACAGCCAGTTGGTATCATCAATACAAGTGGAGGGGCCACAGGGGGGCCAAAACTTTGGTTACGACACTGTGTTGAAAAAGAAAGTTCAGGCCTATGTTGAGGTAAAGCTAATTAAGTCTTCTGCTGAAACTTTAAGTGTTAACTAAAAGGACATAGCAGTGTGTGATGCAGGAGTGAGGATGTGCAGTTAATCCTCTCCTCTCTCCCGTCCCCTCCCTGCCCCGTGTCCACCATCTCTGTCCTCGTCCTTTTCCAGATGAAAAACAATCCTAATCAGATCTGCTGGCTTCTGGAGAAGGTCCCTCGCTCCTCGAGCACTCAGAGCAAATTCACCAGCTTCCAGCAGTTCCTGGACAACCAGCAGTACACCAACCGCGGCATCCTGCGCTACGAGAAGATGTTCGGGGCTGGTTACGTCAGCACAGGCGGGCCCAGCACCACCAAGGTAGTAATAAAGTCTGAAAAACAGGGGAGTTGCTGTTAGCAACAGCATGAAATATTTCTGCACGCTTTGTATTTCAAACTCAGAAAAAAAAACCCTCCAACAACAAAAGTGCAATCAAACTGTCTTTCATTTCGGAAATGGGGCAAGTTCCAAACAGCCTAGATTAACCAACATAAACACACCTGACATCACAGCAACATGGCGATGCACACAGTGAACCATAATGAATGCCCTTTATCATCAATTATTGTACTTTATGTAGTGTTTTATGTCGTGAAACATGCTGTAACGTTGTTGCTGCCAGTTCTATTCATTACTTTGTGCTTGATAGAAGTCTTTGTGTGCATGCATATCTCTGTCGTTGTCTCCATCAAACGCACACAAGTACAATTTTATGCTACTGGCAGCGGTGGTTCATACTGTGACACTTGGCACCTGTTTACACAGCTTTGAGCTTCTGTATGTTATTATAATCAGCAAAGAAGAGCAAGACAGTTGACTTTTTTATAAGCTGTTTTTCTTCACTAATGGTGCTGTGGTAATTTATGTAGGTCCTCTGTAGATGCTGGTGAAGCTCAGAAAGTGGACACACAAACATCAGTTTGCTCCAGGCATCTGTGTTTTCCTGAGCAGATGCTCTGGGCTGCATTCAGAATTATCAACTTCCTCTTTCAGTTTTTTACAGCATAATTTTACTCACATCCAGTGAGGTCAAGCACTTCGGTTCAGATTGAAATATTTCAACTATTGGATGGATTGCCATCCGTCATTTAGAGGCACCATCAAGTCAAAGCTCCCATTTGTCCAGTACTTTGGTTTACGACCAGTTACAGGCCAAACTGAGAGCATTCCAGCCTCAGTTGAACTTTGTGTTTATTACTAATTTGCAAATGTTTGCATGCTAGCGAGCTAAACTAAGAAGGTGAACATGTTTTAAACCTCATACCAGCTTAACTTAAGCATGTTATCATTTTCATTGTTAGTATTTTGATGTTAGCATTTAGCTCAGCCTCACAGGGTCAAAAGAGTGGCTGCAGACTCTTAGTCCTGCTTTCAAACATACACTACAAATGACCTTCAACAGCAACAGAAACCGGCCTTTATCGTAGCAGCTTTATCAGCGGATACTCCCCTTCCCCTCCTGCTTCCTCTGTTCCTCTTTGAAAGTTTCCGTTATCTCTCGGTTAAGGAAGCTCTGCTGCCTCTCTTTTATGCACCTGCTCTCCATGTCACATGAGTGAACTTGTGTCGAACAGACTTTCAGGCCTTAGTGTTTCACTTAGTGTCATTGTACGCGTATTTCCATGAGCATTGTGAGATATGACTCGTGATGTGTGTGTCATAAGCAAAATTAAAAAAGTATTGAAATTACCGTCCTAATCCTCCCTAATACCACAACAATGAAGATGCTAAACGCTTAAAGACAAGTGTGTAGGTGTATATTTTGGGACTGTAATAAACTAAAGAATGAACCTTGTTTTGTGCTCACAGGAGTTTGTGGACCTGCTGAACCTGAAGCCCGGACAGAGGGTTCTAGATGTCGGCTGTGGCATTGGTGGAGGAGATTTCTACATGGCAAAGGTACGAGCCAAGGAATCTGCCTCAGTTACTGTGATACTGTGACTGATAGAGGGATTTATAATGATTGAAAGAACTACAGTGATGCAGATGATTGTTACTTTTCAGACATTTGGAGTGGAGGTGCTTGGCCTGGACTTGTCAGACAACATGGTGAACATCGCCATGGAGAGGGCAGTCGCTGAGAAGCTGCCATCGGTATGTCTAAATGTTCCCCAATGATAAATACCACAGATAATGGTTCCATTTTTCTTCCTGTTTTGGTTAAACAATGGCTGACGACGCACTTCCTTTGTGCCATAAATCAAGCCTTCATTTTCACCCGGTGTCTGACAGGAGCAGAGTAAATATGAGGCTTCACTGTTTACTTGATACTAATAAGTTAAAGCTTAACACTTGGATATTTCCACTTTGCTGTTGTGTTTTATAAATGAGTAATGACATGCGCTCTACCTCAGGTCCAGTTTGAGGTGGCTGATGCCACTAAGAGGTCGTTCCCAGAAGGTTCCTTCGATGTGATCTACAGCAGAGACACAATCCTGCACATAGCTGACAAACTGGCGCTCTTCAAACGCTTCCATGTGAGCATTGTCTCATACTTCCAACAGCAGCATTGAGTCATTTCTTTGATTTTCAAACTTGTTTGAATTTGTAGCTTGGAGATGAAATATGGCAAATCTAACAACACACATGAAAGCAACATTTCTATGTCTTATTCATATTTCTTTGGGAAACTAGTGCCTTTCATGTGACGTTATCTGCCCTAACTTAACTGCGTTATTTTCATCTTTGTATCCAGTCATGGTTAAAACCAGGCGGTAAGTTGCTTATCAGTGATTACTGCTGCGGGGAGAAGCCCTGGACACCGGCGTTCGAGGCCTACGTCAAACAGAGAGGCTACGTCCTCTATACACCGTCACAGTATGGCAAGGTAAATACACAACAGAGCCTCATTATGCAATAGTATGTGTAAGGATTACACTGCCCCGTGGGAACTTTAACCCTTTGGTCCTCTATACCAATCAAAACATGGGAACACAGATTCTTGCTGAGTACACTGCAGAGTCTGTGCGCTCACTGTACCATCTGTTATTTCAACTTTGAGATTGGCATATATGGCGTCTTAAAATGTACAAGTATTATGAGTGCAGAATTCCAAAGATGAGTTTAGAGGTGGTGTTACCATTACATAGTTAGCTAGCCAGATAGCACTGACTGTGCAAGATCACTTGACGCAGTTGTTCTCACATGTGTGGCGTGATGCAGTTCAAGATGTGCCGTGGGATTTTATGATAACCACACAATACTATGGTTATAAATGAATTTTAATTGACTGTATCAATATGTTGTGTGCACCTGTTTGCTAATAAAGAGGCAAACTCTAGCTAAAAAAATGTAATTTAATTTAATTAATTAAAAAAAACCTTCACAGGGAAAGCATTTGTTGCCGTTTAAGCGTGGGAATTATGTGTGTGACACATCACATCATCTTACATTATTTCCCATTTAAATGGATGTGTTATTGGTGCTTTGATGTTATTTTAAAAAGTTTAAAATGAATTCTTGAATCATTTTGTTAAATATTTCACGAGTAATAGTTGGTTGTCAATTGTTGTTTGATATTAGTAAATAAAAACTAACATTTATGTTGTGAAAAGAGTGAGAACACATGTTATAGAGGCTATTGTGTACAGATATAAATACAGGTGTGCCTTGAGATTTTGGCTCACCCTTGGTTGTGGCTTGGGCACAAAAAGTTTGAAAATCACTGACTCAGTGCTCCTCAAGTTGTCAGATTGGTTACACTGTCTCTTCAGACCAAGAAGACACAAAGTTGCTTTCGTAAAATATCAACATATATATAAAATATCATTGATTGTATATAAAGATAACTCCGTCAATACATGGGTTTTTACCTGAATAGGTGTGGTTTTGCTGGAGTGCATGCTTTAGCAAGCTTGGTGACAATCAAAGCCAGCCCGCGCCCTGAGTGCATGTTCTTACATTATGTGTTAACCTGTGTGCACCTTTGTAGGAATGCAGAACAAAATCCTGAATTATTAAGATTTACTGAAAATGAGAAGTTGTATTGAAAATAAAAACACTAGTTGTGTAAGATAAAACAGACAATATTAAACGGATGATCCTTTAAATGTTTGGCCAGTGTAAACAAAGATATAAAGGTGACAGCTCAAGTTAAAGATCTCTGCTGTTAAAGGTTACATAAACAAGCTGTTCATGTTTAAATGTGTGTCTGCGTACCAGACAGATTAATACTGTTAAAGTTTTGCTGCTTTGTAGTAGCCGAAGAAGAGAAGATGTTGTGAAACAACCAGATTCACATATTGGTTAACTCTTAAAAAGTCAAAGTCCTCTGCACTGACAGCCCAAATGCACAAATGGTGTGACTGTGTGCTTTGTGGATGTGTTGCTAACAAACCATCAGCTGGTGGTGCTGTTCCCACTCTGCTTCACCCCCTCTGTCTCTTCCCCTGTAGTTCCTTGAGGAAGCTGGTTTCTGCAAGGTTCGGGCAGAAGACCGGACAGCTCAGTTCATCCAGGTGATAAAGACGGAGCTGCAAAGAGCAGAGGTCATCAAGGACGAATTCATTCAGGTTAGCATGCACAACATGTCAACTTAATAAAACCGACTGAACATAAATTCCTCTTTTAATTCTTTGGATGGCTGCTCATCATACCTGCCTCCTTTCCTCTGCAGGAATTCTCTGAAGAGGACTACTTTGCAATAGTAAATGGATGGAGAGAAAAACTGGAACGATCCAACAGTGGAGACCAACGGTGGGGACTCTTTTATGCTTCAAGGGATTGAGTGATTGCACTGAGAATAGAAAACATAATAAAAGACAAAAAAAGGAGTGCTTCAGTCTTTGTGTTCAGTGCTTTTATCTTTGATGCAATTTTTGTTTGGGGAAAAAAATCCTGTCAAGAAAAACATGCAGTGTTTGTAAAACCTGAATGTTACAGAGAGTTGTATCAAAGTCACGGCCTGACAGCGACTGAGTGAGCAATTAAAATACTGTTATTAAAATGATTATTATAATCTTTATTTGTCTAAATTATAGTCTCTCACAGGAGTTGGGCTACTGACCATAGAAACAAAAAAAGAAAGTGTCAGTATTTACATTAGCCACTGTATGTCCCCCCCACCACATGATCCCAACATCTCAAATAACAAAAACAAGCAAAACAAAGTAATAATAAAATAGATATGATAATAGAATAGATAAATAATACATACATACACAGGGTTACTGCAATAAATAATAAAGAGGAGTAAATAAAATTAAATAACTAAAATGCTTAAAAAAACAATTTTCACTTGAGGAAAAAAAGACTTGTAGGAAATAAAACGTGGTTTGGTTCAGGAGATATCCTCGAAGAAGTATATTTCTTTCTTCTCTTTTTCCCGTCTTTTCTTTCGTCCCCTCTCCTCTTATTTCCCTGTTACCTTATTTCTTTTGTAGAATGCCCATTTTCTGTATTCTCTTCCATCCTGCATCAAGTCATTTAGCTAGATTCCTAATGCTGTGGTGTATCACATACATTTTATAGATCTTCTTAACTGTATCCTTCCATTTGCTCACTTATGGCACAACCATTTTTTTTTTAATCTGTTTCAGTGCGGCTACTCAGATACTTATCATTTTGTTGAGAGAGTAGCTGTGTGTGGCCAAGTAATAATTGCTTGGGCCCAGACATTAGTGAGCTGAAAATGCTGTCTATCACTTCCCTTATTTCTGTCCATTATTGCTGCAAAACCGGACGGGAATAGAATATGTGGGTATGGTTGGCCTCTACCTCCCCACATATTCACAACAACAACAGCTTGGTGTTCTCTCTCCCTGAAGTACTTTACTTGGATACCAGTGGTAAAAAGAAAGCCATTTGAATATTCCAAGAATATTCTCTCCAAGTTAATGAACTTGTAGTCTTACATGTATTATTATTTATGTCCTTCCATATGTCTGGAGATATACCTACCTTTATTCCTTCTTCCTGCTGCTAATCATTTCTGAATACAGATACAGTTTTAACTGCAACATTCAAATTTAATTTGTTATTGCCAATTTAGACATGAGAATTTTGTCACTATGTTTATATGGAGAGATGTAGATTTAACAAAAATGATATAATATGGATTAAAACTATTGTTTTAGTACATTGTGTAAAAAAAAAATAATAATAATAATTCAGGCCCATTTTCTACTTTTTCGTGGCTTGCTAAAAAACGCTGCAAATTCTGCGCCCTAATCTCATAATAAGACTCTTTAAGAAATGTAACTGGTTTTGTTAGTTTGTATTTATATTCTTGGAGTTATATCGTCTGTGAGCAGAGTCAAAGGGTTCAAAACTTGTCCAACTTGTACTTCCAAGAAGCGCAGTTGCTGCTCGGCCCCATCACTCATTCAGACACCCCCCAACCACATGTCACTGGGTTCGAGCACAGTGCACAAGAGGCCTGCATACAGTAATGGAATCTCTTTGTGGTCAGGCAGGCTGCTCAACATGACATATCCTGTTTTATCTAAATAAAGTGTCAAACCTGAGAAACACACTGAGTTTATGAAGTGTCAGCCTGGCTGTGTAAATCTCTGTGACATGCAATTAGCGAGAGAGAACATTACAACTTTGTCCTCAGCCTGAGCGGATTGAGTTTCATGTTAAAGTGACGCTATGTAACTTCTGAAGGCAGATGTAACACATTGTGCCTCGCGAATAAAACAAATGAATTCAAAGTGACAGAACATACTACTATTTAAATTAATTTAATTAGATTTAGAAGCAGGGTTTTTGCAGCTGCAGTCCTCCTTGGTCTTGTATGACCAGTAGCTTAAAGTGGCTAATGTGCTACATGAGCTACTACTTGTGTTGCACTTTGTTTTAGCATTTACCACAGGTGGGACCAAGTCACTGTTTTGCAAGTCACAATTAAGTCTCAAGTCTTAACCGACAAGTCCCAAGTCTTAAACTTTAAGTATCATTTTGCCAAGTTGAGTACAGATTCATGACTTGAGTCTGGCCTGAGCTCAAACCAAGTGACTTGAGTCCACACCTGTGGCATTTACCATCATTCCACAATGCTCAAAGCCTACCCTGTTACACAGGCTACACAAAGGCAGTGCCAAGGCATGAAATGGCCTTTCTGATAATAAGGCGTGAGGGAAACTGTAAACTGGCTTGTAAAATGTGATTTAAAGCTCAAGTGTGTCATATTTTATTTCACAATGTAATGTAAGCATGTGTAAACATGTCTAAACCATTGTGAGAGATGACTTCCTGTCTGACGGGGAACCTCCAAACAGCTAGGCCACAACAGTTAGCTGCAGGAAACAGAAGCTGCAGGGCACTAGAATTATAGGCAGCAGTTAAACAAGCTTTACTTTTTTGTATGGTATATTATATGCATTCATATATATATATATATATATATATATATATATATATATATATCCAGGCAGCCGACTGTTGAAAAT
>JAPZEB010000026.1:18333957-18344146 GCA_029783705.1 Chaetodon striatus
AACACGCTAACGTTATTAGCACAAGTCTATGGCATTTTACATTGTATAAATTAGCCTAGCAAAGTGCAGAGATTTCCTCTGCTCATATGAAGCCAGGATAAATCACACACAAGACTTAACATGCTATTTTTCGTGGAGGCTTTATTGTCTTCACAATTTATTTATCACTTATCTGTGAAATTAAAGTAAATAAAAGCTTTGTTTCCACTAAGGGGAATGGTTTCAGCTTACAGAAACAGCCAGGTCTGCATTGCCATGATGTGTGGTTACATCTCTGGGGAGGTGCAGGTCAGGCTACAGTGTAGGGTATGGCATAGCTTCTACATCTATGCAGAGCCTACACTTTAGGTACTGCTTTGATTTGGCGCTACCTTGTGGCTACAGTAGAAACAACATGGCTGACTCCTGTGGATAAAATTGGCTTGTGGCGCCCCCACCATTTCTGCCACCACATACCTCTGAGTCCTTCACACTGGACCTTTAAGTCATGTCCTCATTCATACGTTCATGTTCTCCTTTTTTGCTTATGCATACATGAAATGTGAATTTCCCCTAAATGGTTTCATCTGAACGATTGTAATGTTCAATAGCGTTAGTAATGAAGCTGTTCTCCAATCAGATCATCACAGGAGAGTCTGCGCAGCATCCGGAACAACGTGGTGGTGCTTCTCACGGCCCTCCTGCCCCAACTGGACCTGGCGGGCATCAGCATGGAGACCACCGACGTGGACAGCATCCTGCAGCAGATCATTGAGGTCAACTCACTGACACTGTGATAAGCGCTGTTATGAAATCCTGCAGATTACTGTTGGCAGAGATTGACACAGTTTCCTGTATTTTTTATGCAAAGTTTGAGTTTGAATTTAAAGTTTTAGTGTTCAGATTTGTAATACACACACTGATTATCACATTATCATTGGCTGCACATGCATTTTGATAGTTTGTGGCAGTGTTTTTGTCACATGATTTTGTTACGCTTCAGGAGCTCATCTATTGTAAGACACATTGTCGTGAGCCTTTCTGCCCCATCTTTGTACAAATTTGAGTTTTTAATTTAAAGTTCCCCCTTTATTTTTATTTTCAGTGTCATGTTTTGCTATTTTTGTTTTGCTTCTGTTTTTACTATTTAAATAAGTTTTATACATTTTAAACGCTGAGTCGTGTTTGCATTAAAATGCTGAAACCATCTATTGTACACTGTCTCATTACTGCCAATGAACACCGTCCTCTTCATCAGTCCAACTCAAAATGCAGGTGTACTGCAGTACCTCTTCTTCACCACAAGGTGGCAGCGAAGCCTAGTAATAAAAACAGGCCTCTCAACTCCACATTGAGTTATGACAACCTCAGAAATGCTGCCATCGCTTCCTTTGACCATTTTTGGTTTTGGATTTCCACTTTATCTTGCAACCAATGCCCAGGGCATCAAACAGTGCAGCCCTGAATTAAGTAAGTGGCTCTAAATTTTGCCCTTTACATCACATTTGTCTAATGTGTGAGTTATGTGATATTAGTCATGTAAAACAATCGTAATGCACCACACAATCAGCTAAGAGCTATTAAAGTTCGTCATTAAATCGTGCTCACAGTTTGGACCAAATCTTAGAATTTATTACATCTTTTTTTTTTTTTTTTTACAAAGTCAGCAGCACTACGTTTCACTGCCCTCACCATGCAGGCATGCGTTCAATTGGCAAAAACCTATTTCTGGACAGCTTTATTGCCTGGTTTAAAACATTTGCCAGAGAAGTAATAAAAAATTAATCAAATGTAATACGTTATGATGAAGTAATTAAAATTGTTACATCACATATTATATGTTTAACGGGGTAATTAGTGATCTGTAACCTGTTACATTTGAAATGTAACCTTCCTGACAGTGTTAATAACAATAGTCATGTGACTGTAATGATTACAGTATTAATGTTTCTATCAATCAATAGCCACATCTCTATTACTTTAAAGTATTGATCAAGTGTGTTGTTATAAATGTTTGAAGGTTTATCAGCAGATAGCCCCTTGAGATCAGCCATCTTTTTCTAATGGGGTCCAACACAAAACACCACACTTCATTACAATGGACACAATCACAACATAAAACACACAAACTGTACATGGCTCTCATTGACAGACCCACCTACACATCATTCCTATAAGCCCACAATACCTGCACATTATAAAAGGGATGTATATGCTACAGTGCACCTGCACAATCAACTTAACAATAATAATAATGATAATAGGAGTAGCATGCCTCAATATAAGAGGGCAGGAAGACATCTCCATCAGAGACAGTAACATTATGTTTTAGGAAAGAAGGGCAGTGAGTTAACTGCTCTTATTTTGATGGGCAAATTACTCCAGTCAGTCTGCAGTGAACTAAGAAATAAGGTTGTTGACTATGTCTCAGTGAGTATGAGGATATGTATATATATATATATATACATATGTATATATATGGTGTCATGTATTGTTTTGAATAAGAAGGAGAATTTAAGTGGATACACTGTTAGCATGCTGTCAATAAATGGATTTTAGTTTAACTACTTTTTATGCTGATGATCCAGGCAGTGTTTTAGTGGAGCAGCATAAACACAAGACACAACTTTTCACAACCTGGCAACCCCAAAGTTGTTTCTTGCTTATAAAACTATATAAAGCACTTATTGAAAAGTTATATTGGCCTAATTGGGCTACTGTTTTATGTGTATATTGTAGGTGTTTATGGCTTTTCCCCCTATGTTTTGAGTGTATTTTATGAGTTGTACAGCAGCATGTGTGCCCAGGCAACATTCAGACACAAGGCAGTCATTTCTTTACATAGCCACTGAAAGATATTAAATGTAAAACATGAAAAATAAAATAAAAGTGCATTTAGAATACAAAAGCAAATAAATAGGTACAGGTAAAAAATATCTGATTTACTGGAAAGCCACAGTTAATAAAAATGAAACCGAGGCTGCTTTAAAGCTTCACCTGGTCTTATCACAGCAAAGCGCGCGCAATCTCACTCACACACTCTCCACACAGCACACGCCCACACGTGCAACCTCAGCTTCCCTGTTACTTGCCCTCCCTCCACCTCCACCTCCACCCCCGACCCTTTAAAAGTCTCAGCCCGCGGGAGGAGCGGCAGAGCCGGGGCAGAGTTTGACCCGGGACACGGTGGAGCTGACCGTCATGAGAGCCGCGATACTTGTGCTGCTGCTGCCGCCGCTGCTGCTCTGCTTCCAGGCCGGGCAGCAGCAGCAGTCCGCCCCTGCTGTCAGAGAGTATTACATAGCTGCTGTGGAGATCGGCTGGGACTATGTCCACCTGGACGATGAGGACCCAGCGTCCGACCAAAGGTGAGTATATGTTTGTTTGATTTGAGCAACCCACTCAATATGACATTTTGACCTCATGGACAGTTCATGTTTAATTAGCCCTCTTGAACAAAACTCATGTTTTCTGGGGTAATATTTTAGAAACTGATTAAAATAATGATAAATTACACAAGTTAATTTGTGATCTCTCTTTTTTTTTTTTAATTTTATTATTATTTTTTTAATGTATAATTTTCTTTTTATTCCTTTTTTATATATTTATGTATATATGTATATATATATTTTATTCTTTTTCATTTATTTATTTTTAGTTTTTGTCTTGTCTTTTGTGAATCTTATTGAATCATCAATAAAAATACCTTGTTTAATAATAATTTAAAAAAAGATAAATTTACAACTCACCAAGATTAAGAGGGTTTTAAAGAGTTTCCCAGCTGTTTTCTAATTATTTGACTGGTTTGATTTTGTTAAAAGTCTGTACTTTATTTATTTATTTTAGAAGAAGATCCAAAGATATTCCTCAAAAATACATCAAGGCGGTTTACAGGGAGTACACAGACTCCACATACACTGCCCCCAAGAAAAGGCCACCATGGACAGGTAGGCCTCCTCTTTTTATTCTCTATTTTCTCAAATATTTCATTGGGTTTGTGTCATTTTATCACATTTCTAATCATGGTTAATATTCATTGGTTATGTTCAAAAATATTTTTGAAAACGAACACGGCTAGAACCTGCTATGTCTTATTTTCAGTAGTTTAACAGGACAGTGATTTAAAGATGATGTTATGGACAAATTTGGTGTTTGCATGACTTTTCAACACACATAAAGTGTGATATTTTCAGAGCATGTATCCTCAGACTAGCAGGTCATCTGTGTATGTACTGTGTCCTCTGGTTGCAGGTATTCAGGGTCCGGTGATAGTCGCCCGGGCTGGTGACAGGGTGGTGGTCCATTTCAAAAACCTGGCCTCTCAGTCGTACAGTATCAGCCCTGTGGGGATCACCTACTGGAAACAGTCTGAAGGTAGAGCGCTGAGTGGAAGGAGCTGCTGTCATCCTTTTTTGTTACTGTTTCTCATGCACACATTGAACATTAGTCAGCAGCATTATGTTCTTCTTGTTCATTTTTTGACTCAGCATTTTGACTCATGATCACTCTTTAATGTGAAGTCCATGTTACAGTGTAGATGAGTCAAAGGCAAAAAGCTTACTGGTCCAGTCCTACTTTAGCAGCTTTAGAGGGAAGTCCGATTCTGATCTTGTTACTCACATTTTATTGCTGCAGGCTGAATTATTTTGGGAGCAAAGGAAGAGAAAGTCATTCATGGAAAATAGAAGTCGAATTACTACTCACCAGAATCGTGCCAGGAGCAGTGTGGTAGTAATCATTTAAAGCAGGGGTTCCCAACTGGTGGGTCACGGTCCAAAAGTTAGTCGTGTTTCCCCTCTAAATGGGCCATAAGTGACTCGCGAACGTGTCAAATTTGTAAAAAAACACACTTAATCTTGAAGTACAGAGAATTTCCAGCACAGAGCTTTTATTTTTAAGTGCCAGTTCCTGATGTCTGAGATGAACAACAGCAAAACTATATCAAAACATTCCTCAACAGACTCTCACACAACCCATGTGGCATAAAGGCCCGTACACATGCTGCATTTTTAGCGTCCTCAAATCCAATTTTTTTAATGTAGACAGGCACGCAAAAGCAATAGAGACACCACTGTAACACACAAGCTTTCTAAAGCACCTGTTTGTCAGGGGGTCAACTAAGATCAGCTGTTGGAAGGTAGCAAAGCGCAACATGTAAGATGACGAGGGACAGCCAGTCACACCAGGCCGATATCTTACCTTTCCCCTGTAAATATCAGTATGTGATAAATATAGAAGCGAAGTTGATCATTTTAGTGCAGGGCTGCCCACAGCTTTACGTCTGTCCTGTGGACAACATCTCAGGCTGAATACACTCTTCAAAAACTGCTTGGAAGAGAATCAGCTTCAAACTCAGGATTTCTGGGAAGTGTGCTACTGTAGGGTTGCTTAGCAACTTCGGACAAAACTTTGCATTTAGCAGACAGTTACAGGCACAGCATGTGTCCTGGCACTTATGCAAGCCTCATTTATCCCGTTGTATGCTAAGTGCTTCCCAAACACATGCATTTTCACTTTAATCCTACTATATAATACACTCTGCATATACAGTCTCATGCATGGACGAGTAGTTTGCCTGGGCAAGCATGTGCGTTCAAACTCTGCTCAGTGGAATGCATGAGCAGTGTTCAAACTCATGTACTAACCCTGGTATGCTACACATGTGTGGAAGTGTGTTAAATCATAAGGTTTTAGGTATTTCATGAGTTTTGGAAATACTGATCATATGACTGGATAAATAACATTTGGAACATTCTTCACAAGTTTTTTGGAAGTTTTTGAATTGATGTTTGATTAGACTTGTTACAAGACCGATGCCAGTATCAGAAATGCCTCTGATACAGCCTAAAATGCTGTAAAATGCTGATCTGATACCATGTGATTTATTATAAGACTTTAAAGTCGTTTCACACCCGCATAAAACATCAGTTTTCCTGAAAATCAATTCTTCTTCATCCCTCTAACACAGCAGCCAACACAAAGTGTTTCTTTGTGCAGCTGGTGGCAGCTACTGCTTTAGAGCTGCAAAGAAGCATTGATCTCTGATAAACTGTGTAATGTTAGCTGTTAGCAAAACGTCCACAATTTGGTGATATTTTACACTGGAAAGTCCAACCAGCTGGGTTTAACCGGGGCCATGCCATACAACAATGATGGTAATTATATCACATCCACACAGGGTTAGTAGTAATCCTGTAGCAATCAAAAACCGATATGTTTGCTGTTTTCCATGGAGGCATGTGAGAAAAACAAGGTTTTCATTACTTATTTAATGCAACATGGGGTGAGTAATTGATATACTTATGGTCATTTGGGGGCAACGTTTTGGTTTAAGAGATAAAAAACCAAAGTTGCCTCCTCATTCTTGAGAAATAACAGCGAACGACAGTTATCATTATCTTGTGTGTGCAGCTTCTGTGCAGCATGTTAGAGCCAAACGGTCAATCTCACAGCGTGATAACCAATTTTTGGTTTCTCTGAATTACAATGCCCAACTGCAAAGGACATGTCCCTAATCGGAGAGGCTTTTGAAGGATAATACCCTTCACAGAAGGCGTTGGCATATGTCCTAATGCTGCTGTAGATCCAAAGCATTCAGTTCCTGTAAACGGCTCACGTCTTCCTGCCACAGGGTCGATTCCTATAAGAGAGTTTATTGTAATCTGAAAATCTGCACCTGTCATGTCCAGGAATGAGGCGGCTTGAAGCAGGTCTAATCGCACCAATGTGTAAAATTAAGGGTGAAGGAAAAGGTCGCTGCCTCAGGGTGTGTGTGTGTGTGCGCACGTATGTGATATAAGTCATTATTGCACATTATCATGAGTCAGTGCTTCCCCTGGGTGTGTTTTTACAGCAGCATACATTTATTCCTGACAGTATGGTTTTTCGCAATTCTGTGTGACTTTATTTATCCATTGTCTTTCCTGCAATGTCTTCAGAAGGCTTAGGATATTTTTGTCCATCAGTAAAGATAAGACCAAATGACGTGCATTCTTGTGACACCAGTTTTCCTGCTCTGACTGACCTCCACTGCTGAGTGAATACAGAGGAGTCATGCTGTGTCTTTTCTCTTCAGGAGCCGGGTATGATGACTCCACAGCAGGCCAGGAGAAGGAGGATGATGCAGTCTCTCCTGGGGGATACTATGAATACGTGTGGGACATCAGCCCTAATGACGGCCCCACCGCCAGTGACCCCGAGTGCCTCACTTACTCCTACTCGTCCCAGGTGGACACGGTGCGAGATGTGAACTCAGGACTCATCGGCGCCCTGCTCATCTGCAAAGCAAGTCAGTGTGTTGGAGGGCAAAGGGCACATACACAGACACAGCATCTAACTTATTGGATAACATTATTATTCTTTAAGGTCCTCACCTGCTTTTCAAACATTAGTTAACAAATGATACACACCTTGTCTCATCAACTTATCACCTATAAACATATACAGGTATTAAGTGACACAAATTGGAGGCTTGGTTTTAAAATTAAACCATTTTTTTTCTTGCTATGTGACACAAGACGGTATTACTAAGAGAAGAGGAGATAATACAAAGCCTGGCTCTTAGCTGAACATTAGCTTTAGCTGCAGCTGGTTAGCCTCACTGTTCTCTCAATATCAAATTAGCCAAATTACCATGATGCTTTAACTGAGATATCCAAGGTTGTGTTGTCCAAACAGGTAACAGGTTGCAGACTAATTACCCTGTTAAAAAATATAATAGGCAATATAGCTATTGTAATTAAGTTCTTAAAATAATGTAACTTATTACATTTGATTACTTCTTGTTTACCTTTCAAAAAAATGTCTTGAACTAGGCCCTAAAACTAAAAAATCCTAAAAACATACATTTAAACCAGGCAGTGTAAACGTCACAAAAGCACTCAACACTGATCACTGTCAAACTTTTATTTAAAGTTCTTAAATATAATTAAGGATTTTTAGTGTTATATTGTACAGGTAAGTTAATATATGCAGATGTAACTCCTTGCATTACATTTTTTTAGTTTTAGAGTTAAACCTCAATTAAAGAGATCAAGTTTGCAAATTGTCAAACCAGAATGTATTAATTTCCATGGCATTTATGATATTTGCCAACCAATGCCGGGTAGTAATTAGTTACATATAATAGTTTTGCATAATTATATTACAAAACATATGTAAAATATAGTAAATTGTAATAAGTACAGCCATGCTAGCAACCCTGTGAGGCTTAATACACCTTAAGTACTGAGATGCTAAATGCTATCCTCACATGCTAACAATGCCCGTGCTAATGTGCTAACCAGGTATAATGTTAACCATCCCAGTTTAGCATGTGAGCATGACGTGACCTAGCATTTACTGGTTTGAAACAAACAAAGACAATAATTTTTAATAGTAGTATTTAATAGTAGTCAGAAGACAGGTACTATGGATATCGTGGATTGGCACTGAATTCTACAGCAGTCGATTCAAGTGGGTGTCACTTGTATGGCTGTGAAAAACATAAAATAGAGGCACTCATACTGAACCGGGGTTTCACTCCATAGAAACTTAATAGGAAAAAGAATATACTGTATACCAGTAGGGTTTGGTGACATTATGGTATTATGGGTAAGTAGGAATGGAGATTTGGCAATACTGTTTCTACCACGGGAGCTATTCAGGGCAGGCTAATTTGATCTCCTGATCTCTTGGTTCTCTTTCATAGCATTCATTTCATGTCTCACATTGGGAACGCCTACAGTGTGACCTCATCAGAATGGGTTCCCAATGTGAGACGCTCACTCATGCTACTCAGAGAACCGGGGTTATGCAAGTAACCTAAAGTTTCATGTAATTCCTGCGTGATTGTTGCGTGATTGTTGAGTGACCTTGTGACTCCAGCCGCTTCATAAATTAATGTGGTGTTGGCAGACATTAAGGAGGAGAGTAAAGCTGTAAATACAGAAACCTGTGACACTTAAAATTGTTCAATACATCCATATGTTCCCTGTGTTTTCCTAGGTGCCTTTACACAAGACGGCCAGAGGAAAAATCCAGCTTTCGTACTGCTGTTTGCAGTGTTTGATGAGACAAAGAGCTGGTATGGAGAGGTGGGAGAGCGGAAGAGCAGAGAGAAGTTCAAGAGGAGCGTCAGCAGGAAGGAATACCACACCATCAATGGATATGTTAACTCTACGTTACCTGGTAATGAACCAGACTGGCTGCAGACAGTTTTTTCCATGGAGTTGTGTTGTAATGTTAAGTGTTGCTAACACTGTTCTCAGTGTATCAGTGGCTGCGCTGTTTGTGGTCCACACAGGAATTTTGGCCTCATTTTCTCTCCATCTCTCCCTCTCTGTTTAGGTTTGACAATGTGTCGAGGCCGTAATCAAGTGTTCTGGCATCTGATTGGGATGGGCACAGCTCCAGAAATTCACTCCATTCAGTTTCAGGAACACACTCTGGAGGTAACTCAAGTTTCCGCATAAAAGACTGACATAGCAAATAGATTTAAAAGTAAATGGATATATTTTTAAAACTCTAAAATTAAAATTAAATAATTGAAGTATATGCAGTCACACAGTCATCATAGCCACTTTTCACATGAAGCCAATCCTTGACACTGACGAAAGGGCTTTATCCTCCACGACAGAGGTCTCCACCACAAACTGATCATTTAAAAATCACTGCAAACAACTCACCAGTGCTTACAGGCTGTATCCAGTAGGAAGGAATAGCTGGACGTTTTTCACACAAACATATCATGATCCTGACGGCTAAATGAGAACATTGGCGCCAGTCCCATGTCTTTTTATTAAGAAAGGTGCTGGAGCCAGGCAACATGCTCTCATCCCTACTTTTCATATGATGATGCTTGGGCAGAAGTCCCCAGAGTTATTATAACAACACTGGGGGCAGCCTTTTGCATTGTAACTTGACGCAGGGGGTCCCAGATCTTGATTCAGAAGGGGTTCGCACTAAGTCACGTGAGTTGACCCAGGTGACTACGAAGAGGTCAGCAGCTAGGTAACAAAACTACTTGGTTAGAGTTAGGAAGACTCACATGACAAAAAAATTCAACATTACCTTTTAGGGTGCTTTCACACCTTCCCTGTTTTGTTCAGGTCAACTGAACTGAAGTTCGTTTGCCCCCTAAGTGCAGTTCGTGTCACATGTATCTTGCGAGTGTACTCTTCTTCAACGTTTTGTTTACTTCCTGGATTTTTCCCACATGGAAATTCTGACC
>JAPZEB010000026.1:18353433-18367365 GCA_029783705.1 Chaetodon striatus
TTGTGTCTCTGTGTGTGTGTTTTTTTTGTGGGTACACACACACACACACACACACACACACAGCTCGCAGCATGGCCATCACACACCACCAGAATCAGCTCTAGCTCCCGAGAACACACTACTCTATACCTCTACTTTATTACCGGTGTGTTTTAGAGGGAAATATTGAACTTTGTACTTCACCACATTTATCTGACAACTTTAGTTACTCTTCAAATACAGAAAAGATTTTACAAAAAAACACAAATGATAAGCTGATGAAATACATTGTCAGATGTTTTCTTTTGAATAAAAGTTTGAGGCTCAAACAGGAAACATAACCCAAAGAGTCATAAAAAAGCCCACAAGATTAGAGAAAAGTCCAAAAATACCATTTTCCTCCTTCTTTTTTCCTTCCCTCTTGATCATCTCACGACCCCTCGTGTTTATCTGGTGGCACTTTGGAGGGGCCGACCCCTAGCTTGGGAATTAGTCTGGGTACCAGACGAATCTCTGAGCTGATGTTTTATTTTCTCCAGCAGATGCGTTTGGGACCTTCCAGTTCAGACAGATTTCCAACTGATCTGGCCCACTTTGGGCCAATCACAGCCATTTATCTAAGATGGGGTGGTTTTGATATGATGATTTTTGTAGCCTTCATGCTTCATGCGAAATAGGTAATGACGTCATTTTTGGCTTATGCACTCTTGCACTGGGACACTATGGCAAGCGTAAACTGTAATCCAAGCTGTTGAGGCATTTTTAAAAACAAGATGATGACAAATACTGACGACAACACTCAACTTTTGAAATGTTATCAGACCCAGTGGATCAAATCACGATGGTGATATGAGTCATTTCACAGGGGTTGTAACACTCAAAAAAAAAAATCCACTGATTTACAGGCATCTCTTTTCTAATGTGAGTCTATTGACAGAAGTCTTTTTGGCCAGGTGGCATCTCGTGATGAAACCAGGCGCTGTAATATCACCATTAGCCATTTTGTAAAACTGGCTTTAGAGCCCTCCACTGTTTCTGGGGGCTCGGTCCACAGGCATTTTGATATACAGCCAATAATGACCCCATTTCAAAATCAAAAATGAACTGAGAAGTTCAGGACTGACTGGCATTTGCAGATTAGCTGTGACGATGCCAAGCTACTAAACTAGTTATCTGTACATGATGATTTTAAAACTAGCTCCACCTCGACCAGCTACACCAGTAAAATGCTGGTTACATATTCTCATATGTGACATTTTAGTGCAGAAGCAGTACTTTTACTTTAAGTACATTTTGCTAATAATACTTTTGTTCTTATATTCTATTTTGAGTGCAGGACTTTTACTTGTAATCGAGTATTTTTACACTCTGGTATTGGTACTTTTACATACTGTACGAGAAGGATCTGAATACTCTGAAGTTTATTTTAGTTCCCGTTACGTTTATTTCCACAATAATAAAGCAAACATATTCTGGTACTTTTAGTTTTAGTGAAATCAAAAATAATGTATGTCATTATTCAAATAAATGCAGAGGCATGTTAAACATGGCGACTCAAAGCAAGACAACAAAACTAATATTTGTTCCCTGGTGAATATGTGCTCTCTGTTATTGTACATGTGTATCTCATAAATAAGTCAGCACCAGCATTACTCCACAGAGAATTCAGTTACTGCGTACTTTGCACATTAATCAGGATGATACCTGCTGTCAAAATACAAATAGTATTTACAGGTATGTTTGGTTGTTGCGACATCACATGATGCATTTTCAGATGTGTTTATAACTCATACGTTCATGTTGAAAGGTGACAGCCCCTATCTGTTTGAACACATTAAAGTCAGAGACCTTCCACACTGACTAAACACAGACCGTCATCGCTCACGTGCTTTTCAAACACAAGTTCCCACGTTGCAGCTACAGGAACCTTTGGCCCGGACTAACAATTTTTCTGTTTGAACACACACAAGAGACCGAAATTTGTTTGTTCTCAGTCATAGTCACACACTACAGCTCAAATTCAAAATAGCCCTCGGAGACATATGTGTTTGTGTAAATATGTGAACTGTATGTGTGCAGTTGGGTGTGACATGCGAGGCAGGTCGTATACAGAATCCTGCATGAACCGATCATTTGTATTGTCTGTTCATGTAAAGCAGGTGTTCCCTACAGCGAGCTCAGCGTCCCAACACATCCGTCTGTTTCCCTGTACAAACAGCAAATGACCTGCACCAGGTCGGCTTCTTGTTATGAAGGCAAACACACACGTTTACCGCACATGCACACACACAAACACACAAATGCAGCCAGACTGTACATTTCACACTCTTAGATTAGATGTAGAACGAGTTTTCACTGAGCTGGATTGCTTGCAGCTTTGTGCTACAAAGCCTCAGCAGCACCAGAGCTTATTTAACATGCAGGGTAATTACCTAATAATGACAATAACATGGATACTGGATTGATCCTCTAGAAATTTGCACGTACACCTTCAGAAAATAATTCGAAGTACATAATAATCCTGTGATTAGATTGTATTTAAGTCATGAGCAGTTTGCGGTTCATTTTACGAATTCTGTAATCTGAATTTTAAAAGACTCTTGTGTAGTTATGAAATGTATTTTGTCAAGTTTTATACAAACAGGAGAAATCAAGTGTGAGATTATGATACTTCATTTCAATTCAGCTTTATCAGTTTAAGGTTACATCCACACTAATACGTTTTTGTTTTGAGACGCAAATCTATGGCTACATTGACACCTAGCGTCCACACTATCCCAGCATGTTTGAACCCCTTAAACGAAGACCTTTGCAAACACAGCTAGCCCCATTTTAGTTTGAAAACTCTGTGGTTATGTTTTAGGCTGGACAGGCATGAACAGAGTCTTGCGAAAACGATGACATAGCCACCCATGCTCACTTCCTGATTGGGTCTGAACGGTCACACTGTCTCAAGCTAAAACATTATAGCTAGGTGTACATACATTTTGTGATTTCCTCCCTCTTCTGTGGCTGTTTCTCTCCCATCGCCATGTCCTCCTCCGGTGATTGATAATGCTCCTTGTACCAAATTAATATGTCGCCGTATTTACTTTGCAACAACTCCCAATCTGTTGTCAGCCACCTTGTCTGCCAGTAGCAGCCCCACCTCGTCCTTGGTCCCAGCAAAGAAATCTCTCGTCTTACTTCTTGCCATCTCTGTAGTGTTTTCTGTAACTAAGCAACAAACTGCAGAGTAGACAAACTGCGTACGTGAATGGTCATGTGATACACGTTTTCAGTCGTGTTAGTATAGACTGAGATTATTTCTGAAACAGTGTTAAAATACTTGTGTGAACAAACATTGTTTTCATTTTAAAATTATAGCTCCTGTCTTGTCTTTCAACCACTCAAAGTGCTTTTATACTACATGTCACATTCACCCCTTCACACACTGGTGGCTGAGGTTACCATACATGGTGCCAGCTCTCCTGTGGCATACAGTTACCCATAACACCCTTCACAGGAACATTTATGTGCATCTTCGCAGAAGCGTAATTCCATTTTAAATCAGAGAGTGAACAGTTCAGATACAGGTGGGAGCTTGAAGTAGCACTCCTGCTCCTTTGCATTGTAAAGAGCCTGTTGAGGTTACCCAGGTATCTGATCAGGAGGATACCTCCTGGTTGCTTTCCTGTGGAGGTATTCCAGGCACGTCCAACTGGGAGGAGGCCCCGGGGCAGACCCAGCACACGCTGGAGGGATTATTTATCCCACCTGGCCTGTTATCCCCCAGGCTTCTTCGCTTAACCTGCTGCCACCATGACCCAGATGTGGTTTAGAGCCAGAGGGTGGATTGATGGAAGAATAAATTGATAGATGCCAGTTCTGTTGAAGCAGTAGGGGGGTTAATGCCTTGCTCAAGGGCAACTTGAGGGTAGTATGTGCCAGAGATAAAATCATTTCTCATCTAATTTAACCAACAAGTCAGTCAGCGGAGTGAAGCAGTGACCACAAACAGAGAACTGTTGTTTATACGTGTCAGTTTTTGTACAGATTAAATAAATTGGATATGATGTGTTGATTATTGATCTTTAAAGGTGCTGGTAGGTGGATTTTGTTACCTGTAGACACAGCAAGATTTAGTGTACGTGAGAGTGGTATTGATCTTCTTTATAACTCTATTTACTACTTAATACTATTTAACTTTTTCTTTAACACAAGGTCAGTGTTTTAAGGCCCACACGCACCAAATCGATATCAAAGAACTAGCAGCGACAAAGGTACGTTCTACACCCGCGTGAGAGGAAATAACTCTCCATACTAGGAGGCGACCGTGGTCTGTATTCTTAATTCAAAAGGCCCCGACACACCAAACTGACTTCAGAGAACTGGTAGCAATGAAGGCTCCCCGCTGTGTCGCCTGACGTAGCTGTGTCTCAGCCAAAAAGTTGCACATGAACACACCGCAAAGACTTTAGCCAACGGTCAACCAGCATGACCGTTCCACGCTTTTGTGAGACGAAATAGCTCTCCACACTAGCAGATGGTGGTCGTCTGTAATCCTGATTTAAAGAGGGGAAACTGGAACACCATTTTGAAGCTAGTTAGCCAGTTAGCACAATAACAACACAACTCGTTATTGAAAGAACAAGTTTACCGTGATATTTTCCGTGCAACAACAAACGATAACACAAACAATTACGAACAATTTTTGCTGAAGAGCTCAATGGCTAAAACGGTAGTCTTACCTTATATAACAAGTTTGTCTTAATTTCACGCCCTCTTAACTTAAGTTGTTTGTTTGCTTTCCTCACTTCGGCTTCTCTTCTTGTGCACTGAGCTGAGCTGTTAGTTAAAAGAATTTAATTTACTGAACAGGCTAAACCATCTCAGATGCAGATTTAACATGCTGAATCAAGTGAAGAAAAGCCATCATGGCACATTGCAAAAACAAGGGCGACAGACACTCACAGAGCACCCAACATTGATCAACAGCTGACCGTCAGCTTGGTTTGTCAGGGCCCTCACTTCTGATCCTCGGGACTCAGAGCTCTGCTAGTTTTCATCTGAGCAATTCAGTCTGATGCTGTTTTACACCTGGAATTAACTGTGATATTAACTACCTGGTGGCACAGAAAACCAACCAGCTGTGCTTTTCTCGAGCAGCAGGAGTGAACACAGCTGATCCAGGCCATCGCCACCCTGGCTTATTTCATTTCACTTCAAGGAAATCATAGAAACGAGTTGGATTTGCATCGAAAAGAAGAAACGCTGGGGAGAACAGCGCATCTCACGCTATTGTTCGGATGATTTTTCACTTGTTTTCTCAAAAAATGAATCAACACCAGATCTAGTGGTTCTTTTAAGGTGGATGTCTTGGACTCAGATTGGGCAGAGACACCATGTTTCTATGCACCTCTTCTCATATTTATGTGCCTCCATTGTAAACGCCGCTGAACAGAAATTCTGCCTTCGCCTGTACACACACACACACACACACACACACACACACACACGTAAACACACAATAGAGGACACACATTTCAGCTTAGAAATGGTCCCTTTTTATAACAGCGTTGGAAATCGCTTATAGCTGTCTGGCTGACAAGTGTGTTGATTTGGATAGATACGGCATTGTGAGAGGCAGAGTAGCGAACAAGTGCGAGGGAAGGCGTCTTTCTCTTCCTCTCTATCTCTTTTTCTTTGGAGTAGCGTTTTGCCAGGAGGAGAAGCCAAGTTGTTTGCCTGATCGTTCCGTCTCCCCCTCACAAAGGCTGATGTGACTGCAGGGCCTTTCAATGGGCAAAGAGACAAGAGCTTTATCTGAAGATCCACTTCTCCACCTCCTCCCTCTCTCTCTCCTTTCTTGGTCGTTTTGGTGAAAGCCTGTTAGCTCCGGTGTGTTGAAGGAAAAGCAGCATCGGTTTCTGTATCCCTCTCAGCGCTGTTGGTCGCTCCGATCACACAACCTCCATTACTGCTCGACTTCTCGTCTCAATTCAGGAACTTTACCGGCATGACATGTTTTTATCAGAAACGTGTTTGTCACAGTGTGACGTCCAAATTAGCAAAAGCCAACACTCACGTACATCCAGCTGTTTACACAAACCATATAGAGATGATAGATTACAGGGCTGAAAAGCGTACCACAGACAGAAATCTGACACAATATCGAATGTAATGTGCCAACGTTTTGATCTCACAGAGATTTTCATCAGGCTTTTGTTGGGTAAACAAAGTAGAACATGCGATATAGAGACGGGTGGCAAATCTGTATGTACAGTATATACACAAACACTCATTACTCAGGTGGTGGTGATCTGCATAATTAAAAATCAAAACTAAACTGAGCAAAACTGTGCTGGAAAATGGGACCAAAAATGTGCCTCTGTAATACAGAAGATACAATAGCAAACATACTCTATGAAAACCACCACTGAGCCTCATGCAAGAACATTTCTTTCGTGAATGTGATATTAACGTCAACTAAAATAAAAAGTATAACTGCAATAGCGTAAATATAACAACTTGCCATTTTACTGAGAGCTTTTTATTTTATTTTACTGCTATATTTTGGCACAGCAACTTCAGTATAAGATGAAAAATTCATAAACATACATGTTCTTACATGAAGCCCATTGTACCCACTACATTTTAAAAAATCAATAAAATACACACGTTACATGAATTAAAGTACAACTAATGAAAGACAAATGTGAAAAGTGGAATTCAAATAAAATATTTATGATGCTTTTTTTGCTCCAAATTAATTAAAGCGCATACTGTACAACAGCAGATATAACCACTATAGCCTGATGTCATCAGTGCACTCGACCTATTGTTTGTTTACTCTCGTGTGCTTGTGTTGTTTACTGTCCCTCAGGGGTTTTTTTTAGTTTTTTTTTTTTTAGCATACAACACAATAAACAGTGTGTTTCCCTCACTGACGGTTTAAATTTTTTATTGTAGTTTGTTTTACTGGCATGATGTAAATAGATGTAAATACATCTGGGTTGCCAGAACATATACTGTCTCTTTAAGAAAAAAAGATTTCACAGCTTTCTAAGTTTTTACATTAATATTGTTTAATTTAAAGGAGATTTGACGACTCTGCGCTGTTGATCAATAGAGTTTTTCTTTCTCTATAAAGTGATCTTAATTGATTACAAATATAAAACACAAAACACTTGTTTGTGTAAATATTCTCTATAACAGGACACTCTTGAATAATTATGTGCAGCCACTTCCCTTTATAAATCACTTATTTAGACCGATAAAAATGAGGTGTGTGTAGTCAACTTTACACCATGAAGACAAAATAACACTCTGGACAACTCTGCAAGGTAAAATAGCACGAGTCAGGACATGGATTAAAATAAATATAATTGTGTGAAGACCAAAACATGTTCTCAGTTCCCAGAAGGGTTAAATACTTTATTCAAGCACCATAAAGAAAAAAAGACAAACTAGGTTGTTCATTTGTTTTATTCTCAGGTAAATGGAAACTACTCTCACTCAGTGTTTTCCCTCGCTGTGTTTGTGTATCCTAGAAGATCCTCTGAGAGGCAGAAACGGTGTGTTGTTTGGTTCCAGCCTCGGGGACAGACAGACGGAGAGGAACCAGAGTGCAACAGGACCTTCGTATGCTGACACTCCCACGACCCAGTAAGTTATATAGACTGTGTGTGTGTTTGTGTAAGCTTGCTACGATCGGTGTGTCTGTTCTCATGTTTTTATTTTTCTGATTCATGTCCCTCTATAAAGAGCTGCAGGGATGATGTTTATTTGTAGGCCAACATGACAATTAGCATCGTTCTGGTTCCCTCGATAAAAAGATTAAGGTATTTTTACATTATATTTTCAATTATAGGGTGGTAAGCATTGTTGCCTCACAGCAAGAGGGCTCCCGGTGCGAATCCAGGGTGGGAGGCTCAAACCTCAGGGTGGGGGAGCCTCTCTGTGCGGAGTTTGCATGTTCTCCCTGTGTCAGCGTGGGTTTTCTCCGGGTGCTCCGGCTTCCTCCCACAGTCCAAAGACATGCAGGTTGTCTGTCTCTATGTGTCAGCCCCGTGATCGTCTGGTGACCTGTCCAGGGTGTACCCCGCCGACCCCTAACAGGATCAGCGGTTGCCAGAAACGATTGAATGTTTTGATTTAGTTTTGCTGTCGTTGAACCCCCATGACTGTAACTCATCAAAAATGTAGAAAGTTTCTCCACAAATTCAGCGCCATGCAGGATGAAGGAAGAGTGATGGATATACAAATGATTATTAAGAGGATGAAGTATGTCTTTGACTGCGGAGCAAACCTTTTGAATGTAAGCATGTGTATTTATTTGAGTTGGGTGTATAAAGTTTGAATGGTTGATGTACATTGTTGGAATATAGTATGTAATAATGTATTTTTCTGCTTTATTAGAGTTTATATATAAACAATACATCTCAAAGGGTTTCACTGGCATTCATTTCACACCTGAAACGTCTTGTCACACAAACACAGAAACAGAAACAGGGCACACACACTCCTGCTCCAGCTGGAGGTAATTTTCTAATCAAGCATGCTTTCAAAACTCTTACCCAGGTTCAGTCTTCATCTCGGTGCACTGCTCCCTGTCCTGTTCTTCATGTCTTTTTGTTTTCGTCCCTCTCTCCAGCACGTTATCTCTGTTCTTTCTCCGTCCGTCCGTCTTTAATCTATCCAAAATGTTCCTGAGCTGTTATTTTGGCTTATCCACCTCCACCAGGCCCTCCCTGCAGAAACAATGAACAGCTCTGCTCCAACATTGTTCTGTTACAAGCTGAAATACACAGTCCTGTTAAACAGAGGAAGTCAAGTACGTTTACAGATGAGGGTACAAAGTTTAGGTGACTGGAGGGGAAACAGTAAGAACAACAAGGTGTGTGCACGCGTGTGTCTTTAATTGTATATTTTGGGCCCGACTGTGTGAAACGTGAAAACACGAGCAGCCTTTTTCACCTCCTTATCAGCGGAGGAAGTTTCCAGGCAGGGGGTGTGTTTAGTTTGGAGGACAGGACATGCGTTGGCAGAGACATGGCAGCAGCACATTCATGCCTGGCTGTCACACTTTATCTCTCTGAAAACAATAACACACCGTCTGTAATCTCAGCCGCAGACAGAGCACCTGTACGCAGCTACGACTGAGTCATGGCTCATACAGATGATCTGAACCAGGAGGTGAGTTGGGTCATGGCCTGCCGCCCAGGTGTGATTACCTATCGGCTGCAGGGATTGTGAGAAAGAACCAGCGACAGCGAACACAGGCCGATCGCACACAGAGCAGAGTGAACACAGGAGGCCAAACTGAGGCTTCTACATGATCTGCTTATTATCTCCATATTTTGTGCAGCCTATACTTCATATTGTTGCAGACTTAACTCTATCGTTTTTTAATTTGAGGCAGTTTGCAGAGATATTAAAGCTTCCTGTAACAGTTAATCCAACGCAGAGAACAACTCTTTTTTTTTTTTTTGAGTTGATTAATTTTTCAGTCTCTTATTTTGTAGGCGAGGCATACAGGGGGAAAATATTAAACTAGCTGAAATTTATAGAATAAAGTCAGCTCCTCTGGTCCCTCGAATTGTGTCTTAAGATACAATCAAACAACATTATCCTCTCTGTGCTGCATGCAGGTGTAACCATTGATACCCTTGCATCTGTCCATTACCATCTATTTCAGTTTGCACAGAGCGGTCACCTGTAACAAGTTAGTGTGGTTTTAACGCCTGAACAGACACAATTTTTGACATAATCTCTTCAAAGACATAGCAGTGGTGCTTCCAAGGGGGGCCAGGGGAGGCTGTTGCCCCCCTGATTGCCTCCTATGTATAGAGCAGGGGCGATTGCTCTGAAGAAATGGTCAAATGTCAGCTGTTACACATTCTCGTGTCAGTACGGAGGACGCAGAGCCTCCAAGCATTCCTATGAGCGAGGCGGTCATTGGATAAATGCGACAAAATCGTCACTTCCAGGGAGGCTCAGCTTCCCTGGGACCCAATGGAGCGGTAGGCAGGAGAGGACGCTTGGTGTCTGCATGATGATTGGAGGAACTGTCTAACAGGCTGAACCCCTTTGTGACTGACAATGCTTTTGAAATACACACCGGCAGCGTCACATTTCGAGCTCAGTCCCATGCGGATATTTGTGAGTGGAGTCTTCTGACAGAGTGCCGCTCAGGTGTTTAAACCCATCTGAAAATCTCTGAGGTGTGTTTTTCTGTGGCTCTATGACATGAGTGTGGCTGAAAAACAGCTTCAAAAATGTTCCTTTTATGAGTTATTGCCTCGCTACAGTATGACAGATTTATGATGTAAATTTAAAGTGAGCTTCCCCTGTTTAAAAGACCAGCAGCCGCCACTGGTGTAGAGACATAGCACGATTGTTGTGTTAACTACACTAGTACTGACATAGTTTTCAACTAGCAGACATACTTCAACAACATAACAGAAATCCTGAAATTCAGTTCAGTCAGACAGCTCTCGTTTTAAATGTTTATTGCAACAGCAGAACATATTTGAAGTTTGGTGTCTAGACTCCGGCCTCATCGCCCCCCACAGATATATTTACATGATTGACTGGCTTCTGAAGCCAGCCTCAAGTGGCCATTAGCGGAACTGCAGTTTTTGGCACTTGAATGTTGGTTGCAGGTTGCAGTTTGTTGCCACCCCAAGACTGTCAGTGGCCCCTTCTAGCCACCTCTATGAAAATTTTCTGGGGCCACCACTGAGTCCTAATACTTATCATCACACTGTGTTTTTGTTGTTATAATCTGGCCTGAGGAAAAGGCCTCGGGCCCTATGCACAAAGTTGTTAAGTTTTCTTAGAATTTCCCCTTAACGTTAAGACTAGGTACTTGTAAAGATAAGAGATATTCACAGAGCATCTTAGACCTTTAAAGAGCTCCTGAGGTGAAAAACTGTAAAGAGTAGAGAGGACTTTCTTAATCAGAGGAGAAAATGGTGACAAGACAAAAAGGTTGGAAATGTATTCTCCAAATAAAGGATGTGAGTTAATGGAATGCCACAGATTAGATCCTGCAGGAGTAATATGTGTACTTGATCTCATTAGGGGTACACACACATTTCCCACCTAACGCTGTAACACCAGAAATAAAAATGATCTCAACACTAAGATATTTGAAAAACTAAAAATGCAGCAGTGCAGCAGTGATGACTTTGGTCTGTCTCAACCTTCCATCAGCAGTGATCACACTAACAATGACAACACTTTCACAGTCAGCAGTTCATTTCATTTCCACTGGGTGTCCACACCTTGTAGCTTCATAAAGGGCCTGTCTCTGACAACCAATCACATCTGTTAAAAGAATGTGTCACACCTAGCAACAGGGTCGACCACACCTCTTCACTAAGGTAAAAGTTTCTGACCCTTCCTTGCCCAGAGTTGCTCTGAGAACGTTCCTAAATCACTCCTGACCCAGGACTCCTTACTAAAATGTTTCAGGCTAGGTTAGGAGCTCTCTGAGAGTGTTCTTAGGATCTTTGTGAATACAGCCCCTGCAAAACTAATGACATTACCATCAGCCTCAGCTAATCAGCAAATGTTGGCATGCGCAAAACTTAAGATGGTGAACATGATACCATTATTACACCAGCTGAACATTAGTGTGTTAGCATGCTGTTAAGCATTTGTCTCAAATCACCTCTGTCTTGAAGTACAGCCTCCCAGAGCTGCTACTTATTCTTGTTTTAACAAATTTGTACCTGACAGCACGACTAAATGCTAATATCACGTTTCTGAATCTTAAAACCAAAACAACTTAATTTTAGGGATTCATTTAAGACTTAAAGTTTATTAGCAATTAGACTTTTCTTCTTTTGACATGATTAAGAACAAGAAAACTTGTGGACTTTTTTCCTACTCTGTCCCTCTGAATGCTCCCTCCTCTCTCAACATCCCCCGTTTTTCCTCTCCTCCCCATATTTATAGTATGCTGACCCATCTCCCTACTTTCCCTCCTCTTACTCCTCAATTTCCCCTCTACAGGTGCTCCTCTTCTCCCTTCCACCATCCTCTCTCTCACTCCTCTCACCCCTGGGCACTCTGCTCCATAGGGCTGATCTCCGGCATGCTCCTGCTCCTTCCCTTCCTCGCCCTGGCCTTGATGGCCTCCTCCTCCCCTTCTGCGTCCTCCTCGTCCGACCAATCCACCTGCTGCTGCAGATTCCCCCTCGAGCCTCTCATGCCGCCGCCCTTGAAGAGCTGACCCGTGCGTAACTTGGAGCGTAAAGTAACAAAAGAGAGGCTCTTGCTGCGCTGCTGCTTCTCAAAGACGGTGTCCTGCGGCGGCACGTCTTCGTTTCCATTCACCTCGTCCATGCACTCGCGTAGCACTGAGCGAAACAGGCGGGGGACCTCATGAACCTCAGGCTCCATCTGCGACACCAGCTTCCTGAACCTGCAGGGGGAACAGATTATTGGGAACTGAATGATACAAAATACATACAATACCTTACAATCAAGACAAAACAGAAACAAGGTCAGACATACAAAAAGGAGGCAGACGTAGCCAGAAAGGAGGAGGTGCCTCTGCCACCGCGAGTACAGTGCAGAATCTCTCGCTACGCCCCTGGCAGGATATGAAACCTGATTACACTGGTGCTGGATGGTGAAACAGTGAACTGAAAGATTCACCAACCAGTTCTTTCAGCTGCAGGCCTTTGTCATTCAAGAGCAGTGAAACAAGTTGCAAGAAGGAGAGAACAGGTGTTTGAGCACAGGTTAAGATTTCTGATAGGGTTATCACGGGTATTTATTTTTTAGATGTCCTGTATGTCGCCTTTTAGAAAAATAGGGATCTGAGATTAGCAGCCTACTTACCAAGCTATAGTTTAGCATCAGTGATGGGGAGTAAACAAATAGTTTATCTACATTTTGCAGTACCTTGGTGGTGGTTTAACTATGTTAATGTTTGCATAGAGATTCAAGTGGTTATATGACTTCTTTTATGGGGTGAACTACTGAAACTACACACAATTTTGGGGCATAAAAGGGAATGAATGTTTTTTTTAATTTTACCATTGCTTCTCTACTGTGATTAAACCCCTTCGACCAGCTCCACCCCCTTTTTCTTTCATCCTGACCGCTGTGAAGGCATGACCAGGTAATTTGTAAAACTAAACATGTATATATTAAATGTCCGTCAGTCTTAAGTACTGACTATTGTTATTTATTAATAAATTTGTTGCTAGCACACTGTACATTAATCAACACCTGATTAGCCAGCTGGCTAATGTTCAAGTGCAGTCCTTTGGCAAGATGTTTTGAAACTAATAAAGGGATAAAATTCACAGGAGAAAGACAGCATAAAGACATAAAGATAGCATTTTAGAAGTTACCTGTTATCTGGGTGACCCTGCTTGGTGCAACACTCCACCTCGACTGTAGTTTGAAGGCAGAAGTCTGACTGATGATGGGCATCATGTATATAAAACCAAAACTAACATTCCTGCACCTCTTCATTGATAGTGGGATATTTCATGTTTTGTGTGTGTGTGTATGACCAGTGAATTAAGTGGACACTTTTTTTGCTGGCATGCGACTTTTTTTATATTAAGTTTTGTTATAATTCAGTGTCCTATTTACATTGCTGATTTTTTTACAAAGTAGTTTGTACTACTTTTTCTCAGTAGCTTTAGTGAGCCAAGCTACATTTGTCTCCAGGGTAGCTCCACTGTAGTTCAACTTCAGTGTGAATTCATTAGCAGCTTGCAAAGCGATGCATTTTAATGTAGCTTCTGCAACGCTGATAAGGGTGTTGGGGGATTTGACTGAAACCCTGCAGCTCTCTCTTCTTCTGTTTCTTCTTTATATTTTATCTTCCAGCCTGTATTTCAAGCTCTTTTATCCCTTACTGTATTCATCTATAGCAACCTGCCTGTCTCTCTTTTAGTCTCTTATAATGTAAGTGCCTCTGCATGTCTCATTTCTCTGCTT
>JAPZEB010000026.1:18371900-18401289 GCA_029783705.1 Chaetodon striatus
GATTTGGTTAAATAAAGCCCTTTAAAATGATGAGAAAGGATCCCATTATTTTTTAAGATAAAACTGGGCTCAGTGTTTTCAGTCAAATTACTCTGCAGGAGCTTCATGTTCAGGTTAATGAAATTTGATTTGTTTGGAGGCCGATGAACCTCAAACTGTGATGACAATTTAAGATAATAGTTAGCTTACGCGGCTGGTATGTCGACAATTCAGGCAGCAAGGTACTTTTAAAATCACCACTACCTGTAGTTTCTGTCTGCTAGAGCGTCAACGACTGTTTGCACTGCCAACAAAATGTAACGCTTCATCAGTCAAACTAGAGGCCGATGTTTTTTGCTTTTAAACATGCTTTCACCATTAAATGGTTCACCACTCTTTATAGCTTAGTGTCTCTATCATCTAGACATTTATATAACTGCATTTCTTCAAACACAGATAAAATGAGGCTGTGATAAAGAGAATGATAACCACCACACGTGGAGGTACAAGTGAGACAGCAGGAATGGTAAGGATGAATAAAGGAGCAAATGGATATGAAGGCAAAATAAGGAGGAGGGGTAAATCTCTAAGTGGATTACGCACCATTAGGTTAAAGGGAATGGAAGTCTGACATTTCCACAGTTTTGTGGTTCCTAAACAGACACTAATGAGGTTTCGGAGGAAGCAACGGTGATTGAAAACAGGCGTTTGGCAGCTTTGCGGCTCTGAGACATGATTCTGGTTCTGACGACAAAACCACGACACAGAAGAGTGAAATTAAAGTAATGAGGAACTTGTTCAACTGGATTGCTGAGGATTGTTTGATGACTGAGGTATAGATGTATGTTTCCTATTCAGAACTGTCTGTAACATTACCAAAAAAGCTACACTCAGCAGTGAGGTTTGTGTCGCTTTTAGGCTCTAAAGTGTTGTAACACAGAAACCGACTGAATGACGGCAGTGACAGCAAAGAGGGGGATTGATAACGAGGAACATTTTCCTCCTCGCTGTGTGTACCAATGCCCCTCTGTGCTATTCAGTTATGCGTATAACCAGCGTATAACTCGAACAGTCAATTATTGCAGCTCTACTTCACATCTGTTCACGTGAGTTCACAGTTCAGGAGAACTTGTAATCTAAGAGTGCAGAGGTAAGTGGTCCAAATGTTTATGAAACATACTAACTGCAAACTGTCCTTGTGAGGGAATATCTCAATTTGTTTCATTACTGCCAACACAGTGAGCGACACCCTCATGACACAGACGTAACTAAAGCAGCAAATTGACTGGATTATCGGTGAGGTGGCCTGACGAGGGCTCAGGTCATTTGGCAGCTTTAATCTCAGTAGTCCCCTCTCGTCAACAGACTGTAACGTAGTAACTGACTCTACTATCGGATGCGCAGGTGTCGCACCCACGCATTCACACAGAGGAAAAATTCAGAACAAAATGATGTGAAATCCTATGCTACCAACAGCTGTTAATCTCCCGTTAGGACTGCATGATTCTAACTACAAAAACTACTGTCCAAGCCGTAACAAACACAGTTTGTGTGGATTTGTCTAGCACCCTGCTGAAACTTTAAAAGGCCAATAATAACTGTAGAGTTTGGTGACCGGAAAAAAACAAACACTGAGAGTTAAGGCTGTACAGACTCATGAGAAGACCTTGTACCAACTGTAGTGTTTCGTTTCATTAATATCAGGCAGCAGATGCAAAGCTCTCACAATTCATCACTACGAATTGCAAAAGTTAAAGGAAAACTTCAACCCCCAAATGACTTTTAGTTTATCAATAACTCAGCCTGTGTCTCATTAAATATGTGAAGTAAGAGTTTTTGCCTCCATGGTGACCAAAAAATCCCAAACCAGAGAAAATTCTTGATGAATTGAGTCATAGCAGACTGTGTTTCACAACAGCAAAACTATAAAAACATCCGTCTGCACACTCTGACACAGCTTCTACAGTATAATCCAGTGGTTTTCGAACACACTAAAGGGCAAAGCCAAAATCTCAAGGCACACCTGTATTAATATCTGGGCACAACAGATTCTATAACGTGTGTGTTATCACTCTTATCACGACATATGACAATAAAATTAAGAAAAAATAAGACAGATGGCTTTTGTGAAATTGTCTACTTTTTTTTTCAGTGGTAATTTGCTCCATAATAAAGTGATCCATTGTCCCGCTCACGGCTTTCTCCTTTTAAATGTTATCATCCCTCACACTGGCTGCCAATCAGGGCTTCTGATGTGTCAAACACTTATAATTCCCACGCGCAAATGGCGACAAATAGGTTCCCTGTAAAGGTTTTTACAATCAAATTCAATTCTTCATTAGGAAATGGGTGCGCACAACATACTGATACAGTCAAATAAAAATTCATTCGTAACTTTTCGTACAAGCCCAGTTGAATATCGCAATAGTAATGTGTGTTTATCATGAAATCCAACGGCACACCTGGCTTGGCATCACGGCACACCATTTGAAAACCATTGGAATAATCTCAGTCTGATTTATTCAGTCATATACTCATGACCTCCCAAACAGCCCTGTCCATCAGTGAACTTAACGGAAAGCCGGACTCTGTGAACAAAAACAGTAATGTTACCTCGCTGAACACAGGAGCTGCTGGTCTACCACCGCCTCGATCACTCAGTTTGTTTGTGTGACCTTGGTGTTCATTTGGATTCACCACAGTCACACAATACCACAAACAAACTCAGTGGTCGGTGCAGTAGTAGACCAGCAGCTCCTGTGTTCAGCGAGGTAACATTTCTGTTTCTCTGAATGAAGTCTGGCCCTTAACGACAACTTTAAGATCAGTGTCCCGTTGTAAAGGGCCGTCTGTTTGGGAAGTGCTGAGCATACGACTGGATAAATGAGACTTGTATTACACTGCATGAGTTGTGTGAGAGTTTGTAAAGATATGTTTTGATATAGTTTTGCTGTTGTTAAACCTGGAACCCCTATGACCTCAATTCATCGCAAACTTTCTCCTTTTTGGAATTGTCGTTCACTGTGGAGGCATGCTATAAAAAAACTAAACTAACTTCAGATATCCAACGTAACACAGGCTGAGTAACTGATAAACAAATTGTAATTAGGGAAGTGAAATCTTCCTTTAACCTGCTACAAAGCTTCAAAGTTGCTGACCTAAATTCAAACTGTGAAAAACTCTAACAGTCTAGGGTTCATGGTGTATGAGAACATGGGAATCACCAGCTGCCACATTCACACGTCTGTTTCCCATGCAGGCAGGCTGGTGGACCAGTTAAAGTCTGAAGTATTTTGGACCCTGGGTGTGAGCGCAGTGTGCTGCTGAAGTTGAGGTGAGTGTGTCTGGTGGCTGATACCTCCTGCGACATTTACAACAGGTGCTCCTGTTGCCGCTGTCCCAGCAGAAAAACTGCAGATCAGATTAAAGCAAATCAAAATAAGATTGTGACTCAGCTAAAAAAACGAAATAAAATGCATTGTGGTAAAAAAATAGATGCATGAGGTACTACATAAAGAAAATGTGAATTCATCCCTTCACTAATTCTTATTTCATATGCCTCTAATCTTATCCATGTGTTTATATGAAATCTAGAAACAAAGCATAGTGTTTTTAGAGCTTCAAAAAGCTAAAGTAGCAAGATAAATGCTGTGAAATCAGAAACCACTGTCGGTTAAAATCTCTTCATTTCTTTCCTCTTGGAGGTACGTGTTACTACAGAGTCCCCACTGATTCAACAATCCTAGTTGAGACTGTGTTGTGCTTATCCTCCTTTTACATTCCCATCATCATCCTACGCTGATGTGCCTTCTTTTCGTCCTCTCTGTGGCTTGAAGCCAGTGCGCCCTTTTCGATTTCTCTCCACGTGAAAATAACAAACAGCCCATGAGAGTCCAGGAGGGTGAGAGGGTTAAAGGTCAGCCGACAGGAAGTCCATGGTTGATAGGAGGGAAATCTAAGGATGAGAAAAGGTGCTGGTGGGCTGAATCCCTGGGAGACAAAAAAAAGCAAATGGAGAGTAATGTATAGATGATAGGTGTGTGCTATACTTCCTGGTGTACAAGCATGATGTAAATATATGTAACCTTTGAACGGTGCGACTCAGATGTGTGTCTCTACGTCAGTATAGCCAGGCAGGATGTCTCCATTGGAGCAGCTCTTGGGCTCCCCCGCTGGTGGGGCGGTGGGCAGCATGTGGGCAGTTGTGGACGTCTCCTCTGGGGACGCCGCCGCCTGGAGCCTGCGGTGTATCAGGGGCACAAAGAACAGCACCACGCCCCCCACCATAAGAGGCACCCCAGCCAGGGAGAAGGCCACCGTGTAGTTCCCAAAGTAGTCGCGTAGGAGACCTGGACGGTGGAGACAGTGGGACATAGTTTATGTTATCGTGTCTTAAATCCCTCAAACACAAAATCTACTTAACAAGACATCCTTGATGTCGTCAGTGATCAGGTGTGTTAAGTGTGAAGCTGGAGCCATGAGGCCATTAGCCTAGCTTAGCCTGAAGTCAGGAAACAACTAGCCTGGCTCTGTTCAAAACCTGTTTAACCCAAACACAAACAGAACTTTAGAAAAGGCACATAGACCTTCGTCACAGCAGACATTTTAACTTGTCGTAGTAGGAAAAGCAAAGATGAGCAAACATTAACGATGGCACAGTTCCAGTATGTGTCCCAGTAAGCTATTCCACTGAGCAACAGAAAGAAAATGTCTGCCGTGTCTGTGGTTTTAGGGGGAGAGTTGGCACCTCTGTGCAGTGGCTCCTGTTATAGAGCTGTCTGCACTGCGTACCACACCTGGCAATTTTACTATGACAAAAGGCATCTTGAAAGAGTTAAAGTACAACACATAACTCCTTTAAACCACATAGTGTAGTTTAAAGAATCAGAATCAAAACTATCTTTATTGTCATTATATTCAGGTGCAATGGATTTTGCATAATGGGATCGCTCCAGCTGCAATACAGCGATCCATGACCTAAAACAAATGTGGGCCACGGGCTTAGAGTGGGGGGGCACTGGTCCCTTCCCTACTTCCTACCTTCGCTACTTTCAGCCATCTTGATCTCATGTACTCCTCTGTAAAGTTTCAAGACTGCATCTTGCACTGTTGCGACCAGGGTCCGAAATGAACACCCGCCAAGTGCCAAATGCCAAATGCGGGTAAATTTTCTGCTTGGCGAGTACATCGCAGAGGGCTGTCTGCCACACTGGCAGTTAAATGTTTGTAGCAATATGGTCATGTGATTAAAAACTAGGCTGAGTTTTGACTGCTTCTCCGTGTTATTTACAGGCATAATTAAACATTGAATAGGTTTACAAAACCTTCAAATTACTTTTATGTTTGATTGTTAATTTCATTTAAAAGCAGATACTTGTAGAATGTACATGTACATGTATTTTGAGATCAAGACTTCTTGTATTCAGACCTAATTGTGTTTAAATAATTTTGTTTCAAAGTTTTCTTGGGGGACGCTAGTTAATTTGTATATAATAAATATATTCAATAATAAGTCTGCACCTGTGTTGGGGGGGCTGAGGGTTCCTTCTTGACACTTTTTTTTTTAAATAAACAAGCTCTATTTTTACGTTTTTTAATACACTCTGGCATTTAGATTAAAAGTGCAAAAAAAAAAAAAAAAAAATCCCAGTGTGAATCTATTTACTTTTACTGTGAATTAGGAAATTGGTTGGTGGTCCACTGGGCACCCTATTGGGGCCCCAAGTTAAGTATCACTGTCTTGCATGTGACACAAACGTGCAATGTATTATTTTGGCTGGTAAAAATTCTGCTTGTGCGTTTTTATGCTTGTGTGTATTTTTTCATCTTCCACTCCCCTGGGCCACTGTTTCAAAAAGTTAAGAAAAACGTTACTGGACATTTTCCAAAAACTGATAGATGTACGAGCTTAGCTTCACTTTAGAGGTGCTCCTCTAGTGGGCATATTTTTATGTTCTAACATTTTTACCGTTTCCCCCCCTGCTCCAGTCTTTAATGCTAAGCTAGGCTAACAACACCCTGGCTCCAGCCCCGTACTCATTGCACAAGCATGAGGGTGATATCAATGTTATCTTGTTAGTATAGGAGAGACAGCAAAAAAAGCACATTTCCCCAACATGGTGACCGACTGCTCTAAAAAGAGCGATATAACAGCAGCTACAAATGTTATTTTTGCTGACCTCTTGTGGTTTAATGTCCCATTTGCTCCAGTTTTGTTCCAGTGTGTTCCATTGTGACATCATCAGCACTGACTACAGTGACATTTCCTCCGACTTGGCTGGCAGCTGTTATGACTTATTAATGCGCTTCCGTCTGTTTGAAAGGGTCTTAACCTGCTTATATAAGTAGCCACAGCATTTCTGTGACATATTTCAGCAGTGGAGGTCAACAAGGAAATTGTACTATTGTGATGAAACACGGCACTAAAACCTCCCCCCGTCTGCAGTACGTATGTCCACATTCTATATTTATCTGCACGCGAGCTAAGGCAAACAAGCTGTACCGACAGTGAGAAAACAAGGTCAACGAGTTTAACACACTGCACTACATGTTTAATCTACCGCTGAGCTTGTGACGTGGGAGCAACGGGAGGGGTGTGCGCTCACATTGTTGCCTGTACCATATGCATTCTTGCTCTTGAACTGTACAGACTGTACAGAACAACACAGAGGTAATCACATTCAGACTTCTGAGGAGCATAGCTGCCTTTGTTTTGGGTGCAGAGTAAATGCAAGGCATTTTTTTAATAATAAACACAATGTAATAACTGAATGAAATAAAACCACTGCACATTATAACAGTCCGCATCATGTCAGTTGATTTTAATACAGGAGATAACATCTATATCTGTGGTCAGCCAAAAGAAAATGTAAACCATATGCTGTGCTTTGTGTCTGAATGCAGGTCTTTGTGTGCAGAGACAATGCGTGCTATCAGCTGGGTGGTTAGTCTCCACAGGCAGTGGATGGGGTGATAGTCACTGACAAAGGTAGACACTTTTCAGGCTTAAAATAAGTAGGAGCTGCTGAGAACAACAACAGGTGGCACAAAGTAATTGCATCTTTTTTCTCAGCACAAAACTCCTCACAGTTGAAAGGTTCCTGCGTCACACATTTCCAAATGTAAACACCAGCTATATTACCAAAATCTGAAACTGGCATATTGTTAGAATTTATGTATGCATGCCTTTGAAAATGCAAAAGATTTCATCCACATATAATTGCTTAAATCCTATAAAGAGAACAAAAGAAAAAATATGCAAAAGAAAACAATGGATACTACAAAGATGAGAAATGCCCGCAGAAAAAAATCCCACAGCCAGGATCATAACAGGATAATATCTTCAGATTGTTTGTTTTTAGTTTGACCAACAGTTCAAAATAGCTGCAGATTCATTTTCTGTCAATAAACTAACCCACTGTTTCACTGTGGATATCCCTGTGCATGGCTTTGAATATGTTATTAATAATTATCAGTGTATTGCTTTCTCCAAAGAAGTTACCTCAAACAGAAATTAGAATTCTGAAATTGAACCATGCCCTTGTTCATGATGGCTCAATATTCTGAAACCAAATTAGTCTAAAAAATGTCCGCTTGGACGAAAAAAACTAAACAAATGTCCATTTCTCTGAAAATGAACAATTTCCTTGCAGATAGAAAGACTCATGGCATGAAATCAGTCGGCCCAGCCTCCTAATGTTTCAGACCCTCTTCCCCCTGGTTGCATTGGATCATCTGTGTATATATACGGCTGTCAGACACTGACGTCTAGTACTTTATCAACTACAGTAGGCTACTGTGAACAGCAGACCTCCAATCTGAAAAAGAGGCCTGGGTATAATTCTAAAAATCACCAGTACCCTAAAAGTGGTACTGATACCAATAAAGTTCTTCATCCTAAACTCATAGCCATACTTTTGGAAGTTTAAGTGGCATCTTGGCACGCTGAGCTTCCAACTCTTTCAATATACTAAGCCCTCACTACCACCGTAACATCACTGCTGCATGGAACGCTATATAATAAAAAACAGTGCAATAGGATTGTTAGGACTGTGAGTGTGACAGCGTAGCCTCAGCGATTTTTATTTACTACTAAGATGAAGGCGTGACGCGCCCTACTCTGCCTCTGATGGCCGAACCCTGAAATTGTTACCCTAACCAATCTCACTCCTTACACTTAAAACCGAGCCAACCCACTCAACAAAGGCAACAATTACTAGCCAATCAGAACTCAGAGATCTGATGGTGTCCATGTGCTTCTGTGTGGGGGACTGTGTATTTTCGGAGTAATTGTTTTCTGGCTGTCGGACAAATGGGCAATCAGTCCAATTGGACATTTTTCAGAGCACTTAGGTCTCTGAATAATGGGCCGTCACAAACAATGGGCTGTCCCTTTAGACTGATTGATTTAATTTGATAAATTAAAATACAGTGTACAAATGAATGCAGTACTAAAATTCATCAGGATATTGCAATAAAGCCATGTGACGTATTTCCATTGCAGTCCTACAGTCTCATTTATAAACACTAGACGTGAAAGAGGAGTACGCCACTTCCCATGCAAATGTTGCTATCTATAATAACAGACTTGATGGGAGAATTATTAATATTTTGGAGACAAAATTGGCGACGCAAATGGTGACATAGAGGTTTGATTGTAGAAATTATCGAATTTGTTTTGGTGCACGCCATTTGTTGGCTTTTGTCCATACGTACATATTTAGTATGGATCCTACGCACCGTTTTATAAATGAGACCCCTGAAGTCCAGGCTAGGGGGCAGGCATTAAAGGGGAATGACGTGTACCTGCTACTTATATCCCATTTTTATACTAGTACATTTAATTAAAAAAATTAATATTATACATTTAAAAAAATAATAAAGAAAACCCACACATATTCAAAAAGCAGCCCAAAACTCGAACTGCCATTTAAAGGATGTTTCACTGTACTTAATTACCCAGCATTCATTTTATTAGCTGATTTTAAAACTATTTAGAGAATCATCAGATTCAATTTTGCTTGGAATTTATTCTTCTTTTCTTAAGAGGAACGTACTTCTCCCTACTTCGCTGTTTAGATTGGTTCCTTTCACTTAGAGCCATTAGCCCTTAAATTCAGGCCACGAGAGTCCAAAACATGCAGAAAATACCTGATAAAAAATTCCGCACAAGACCTTGTAAAATCTCATACACTGTTCTACCTTCAAAAGGGAGTTAGTTCAGCTCTTAAAAATGGTTTGGGCTATTATGTGTTCTTGGAGTGAGATTAAAGACGAGCCTCATTAGTTTGTTCTGGGATTTTTAAGGCTTCTCTTTTGATTTTTTAGCGATCCCGCTGTACCAGGTTATGCAGGTGAAATTGCAGTGGCTTCAAACTAATGATACAGCTCCTGTCGTCATGGTTTCCTCATCGGGGAACTTGGATATTCTTGCCAGGTGACATTGGGTTTTTTTGTTTGTTTTGTTTTGATCTTGTGAAATTTAATTTGGACAAATATCTCAAACTGTTAATAAAACCTCTGGTGTGCTGAGCTGTGGCCACGAAAGGAAGGCAGGGCGCTCTGTAGTGAAAGCAGTCGAGGTTTGTGTGAGATCTGAAAGAAGTTGGCAAGAGAAAGCATGACTATGCCTGAGTCATCAAATTAATGGTCTGCTCTCGGTGCTCTTCTATACGCTCATGTTATTAGAGAGTTGAGAGAAGAGGACAGAGGGAGGAGGAAGAGGAGACGTAAGGGGAGTCGAGTACTGAGATCTGACCCTGTATGTGCTTTTTTCCCCCTGAAGACAAATCTCTAGAGACAGCCTGCAGTTGGCCACGAGCCCAAACCTCTCTACAGTAAATACAATCGGCTGTACAATTTATCCTCCACTGCATTGGTCTCACTCTCCCTTTGCTCCGTACATAGTCTTTAACTCTATCAGTCGGCTTGTTTTGCTCTGTTACTGCCAACATCTTATGGTTACACTGTATAAATCAGCGCTATGTTTTGCTTCTCACCAGCGATGGGTGGACCCGCAGTCATGGGAAGAGACATAAGGCCTAGTATGTAGCCTATGGCCTGCGAGGCCTGCATGGGCCCGACCAGCTCGAACGCTATAGGCGCCATCATGGTGAGGAAGCAGCCGTCGCACAGCCCCAGGAACACGCACACAGCCACCAGCCCCTCAAACACCGAACACTGAGGGATCAGTATGGACATCAGGCCCAAAGCAAAGAAGGACGCCACCTGAAACAGACACAGTGACAATAGAATAGAAAGCCTTTATTGTTACTGCACGAGAATACAATGAAATTAGGAGCACGATACAGATCAGTGCAATAAAAAGACACAGGAAAACACAGCAGAAACAAAACAGCCAACAAAACAGATTTAAAATTAAAAGTAAAATAAATAAATGCACTGTGATGTTTCACTAGAATGGGAGTGTTTATTGCATCAGAGTAAACATCATTATTGCACATGTATTAATGTACTGCAAGTATTTCACTAGAATAAGACAAGCTTTAAAGTTTTAGTGTGTTTAATGTAATGAGTATGTTTTTTCTTTTGTTACCTAAGATTGAGCCATTTATATCGACATAGGGAGTGGGCCCTTGTCCACCATAGTTAGCAACCCATCCGCAATAAGAGCATTTGAAAAATACTGATTCCTTAACATGAAACTGCTTTACTCTGTGTTTTTATTGGCTTAAATCACTGTGTACATTTGTTTTGGAGAGGGAGAGACGTATGCGGATTATTTGGCTCCCAGTAAAAACCCAGTTGGCTGAACTCAGTGTAGAAATCTCAGATGAAGATTGGCTTCATATATGAAAGATACACCATTTGACCACTAATTTGCAAACCTGGAGGGAATTCTCACAGAAGAATCTGATTGGTTTCTTTACTAGTTGCCAGAAATGTTGGCAAGAGGGCGGGTCTGTTGATGAGGACCACTCTCAAATGGTGTGTAAAGAGCTTAAGCACATACCAGGATATGAGGTTCTGTCTGGTGCTTTATCTATGTAAGTTTTCTGAAGAAAATGCTGTTGCTAGTGATAGATATTTGATCAACATATTGCTAGTAGCAAGCAAGGCAGCTATCACTAGGGGTAAAGAAACGCCACCAACGAAGGACCAATGGCCAACAATTAAGGAGAAATCTTTTTAATGGAGAAATCGACACATACTGAGACTACAAGAAGCACAACTAGAAAGAAAATGGGAAAAATGGACTCTATACAAGACTCAGAAAGACGACACTAGACTGGATTAATAATCAATAGATACACTCATCTTTAAGGTTGTAAAAATGTGTATTTACCCAAGCAGTTTTTCTTTTGTGAGCTCGTATTACTTTTCAATTATTTTATTATTTGATTATGCTGTTGTAACTGACATGTCGCAGTCACAAAAATGTTTTCATTAAGACTTAGGTGAAAAAGAAAATTGGTTACCAGCGTCTTCAGATGTTGATATTTGGTTGAATTTAGGTTGTGACGTCAGGTGAACTAAATTATATGTCAGGACACTGTCTAATGCAGAATACTGATGACAAATGACATCAATATTTTGTAAGTTAAACCAAAATTCAACGCCCTTTAAATGTGTCACGCCGGCTTTATCCTGATGTAGAATAACAGCATTTAGTCTTGCGGTATGGAGACCAAAACATCATAATGTTAACGCCCACAGAACCTGAAATTCTGTCCAGTCTGTGACGAGCCAACAGCATCAGAGAAACACCGATTTTTTTAACGTGAAACTGCTTCATTCACCTATTTAGATCACCTGGTCCGTTTGTCTCAGACAGGAAGAGACCTCTGCAGATAATTTGGCTCCCTGTAAAAAACCTCCTGAAAACTAGGAACTAGGAACTCTAACCAGAAGAAGTTTTAGATGGTTGTAATCTGTAATTGTCATCACTAAACGCCACTGAATCCCTCTACATGGTACACACTGTTCCTTTCAGCTTTAAGCCTTCATTATTTGTATTTCTAAATGACATGGCTGCCTGTTTAATGGGCCATCGCTGCAGTAAGTGTTTGCTTTGTCTCTAGTGTTTGATTTCTTCCCTACCAACAGAAGCCCTGATGGCAGGTGAGGGGAGACTGTATGGACTGTTATTAGCTGGCTCAGTTTCCCTCCTCGCTGTGCTCGTACATGGAGAACAGGCCTCCAGGCCTTCTGATGTAATGGTGAACATTTTGTTACTTGTGCGACAGAGTGCGCCCTCCGGCTACTGTTAGGACTCCATAAAAACCTACATATTCCAGTCAGGGGAAAAAATGTGATGAAGATAAACTGATTTGCCCGTGAACAGCTTGATACACAGAGGGGGATCTGAGCGCTGAAAACTGAAAGCTGAAAATATTTTTCTGCAATTAAACTGACTTTTATACTACAAAATAGGTCGCTGCCGTTTTCCAGTAAATCAAATCAAATGTGTTGCTTTTGTTCCCTGTAAGCATGACTGGCTGAAAGCTGAGTTATGTGGAGATTATGACTGAGATAAAGGAATATAAAGCTGAAGAATTTCTAAACCTCTCAATCGCACCATCTGTTCTATAGGCTGAGCGAGGAATTTAGGTTTGTGCTTTGTGTTTTTGTTAGCAGCTGCTGCCTGTTTGTTCAAATCTAAACAGTCAGCTAATGCGGTTGCATTACACTGAGCCCACAGAGTTCATAAGTTTAATACTGTGAACTGTGAAGGAAGGTTTTGTGCCTTAACAATGAACCAAAGTGTTACCTTGAAATCCTTTACAATTACCACATTGTACAAAAAAGCAACTCTAAAAAATACACTGGATAAAGACAGAACAAACACTTCCACCTATAAAAGACTCCAGTGTGTGTTTTTCTAACATAACAGCAGAGAAAGAGGAAAACATTTTCTCTGCACAGTATAAATGTCATGTTGTGTCAAAGCAGCATTAGAAACATATACTTTGTGTATTAATATCTGCTCGTTGTCAGCATGCGTGTCACGTCCGTCTATGACTCAGTGTCCCTCTGCTGAGCGACACACTTGATTATCAACATGCTGATTGGGTGTGGTGGTTCTGGACAACACATCCTATGGATCAACCGTGCGTTTGCATTCAGCAGGAGCTACTTACGCACCGGCAAGAAATGTCAAATCCTGTTTGTATTCACCTCTCACATCCGCTCTGAACTGCTGTGCTTCCATTTTCTCAGCACTGAATCATCGCCACTGCTATTATCCAAGCGGGTAATTCTTTTGGCAACGCGAAAGCTTTTTATTCTGGTACTGTAAATGTGTGCAAATTAGCATCTGCGTCATGCTTACCTACAGCCTATATGCCATTAAAAGCAGGCACTGAATCACTCTGATTGCAAATCAATACTGACACCACATAATCCTTTTGATAACATAGAGCCTTAAAGCACAGCGGTTTATTGTGAACCCCAAGTCTTCTTTTCAGGTAAAAGCTGATGTGGAGATGGTAGTTCTAATAACATATTCTTACTTAACGAGCTGTCATAAGAATGTAATTATACAGGAATGTATATTGCAGGGTTCGCAAAGCTCTTTGACATGGTCGGAATTTAGAAATGAGACATCATTTAGTGTTGACTAAACCCAGTTGCTATTTTTGCTGTTTTTATAAACCACACATGCGCTATCTTTGTACATTATTTTGTAGCAGATACCTTGAAACTTGCAACAATGCTGTGGTGAAGATGTTGTTAGGTTTAGGCAGAAAAGTCACTTGGTTATGGTGAGGAAAATATCACGTTTTGGCTTAAAACGCTCACGTCTGGTGCATATACTGAGCCCTGCAAAAGCAAGGACAGGCTCAGATGCCGTTGGGAAATACCGTGATGTGGCAGTAAAAAACACCTAGGCTCAGTGGTTCAAATGCCACTTTAAAATGTGATGGTGAAAATCCCCCAGGTAACGTGGTTCAAACAACACTGGGTTATGCAACAATGTGTCGGTGAAAAACAGCCAGGTTAGGTGACACAAACGCCGCTGGGAATTGTCGCGATGTGTTGGTGAAAAACACCAAAATTACATCGTTTTCAAGACACTGTAAAATACAAGAATGTGTCGGTGAAAAACACCCGAGCTACAGTATGTGGTTCAAATGATGCAGGGCAACCCAACAATATATGTCAGTGAAAACACCCAGGTTTGGTGGCTCAAATGGTGCTGGAAAATGGTACTGGGAAACAGCACGAGAAAATGCTGCTTCTCATTGGTAAAAAAAAAAACACCCAGGTTTGGTGGTTCAGATGGTGCTGGTAAACGCCGCGATGTGTCGGTGAGAAAGACCAGGGTTAAGTGGTTAAAACGTTACTGGGAAACGCAGTAATGTGTTGGTGAAAAACACCCCAGTTATATTGTTCAAGTGATGCAGGGAAACGTAACAATGTGTCTTTGAAAAAACGCCCAGGTTCTGATGGCTCAGATGGTGCTCCACCTCCCAATGACAAAAGTCAGCTTATGAATTAAATTGCTTTACATATGATGATGATATGATATGTAAAAAACAAATGTAATGTATTTGTGATTTGTAGAAATGTATACTGCAAACATTTTGAGTGATTGTAAAGCAGTGCAAATAATCCTTAAAATTATACCACTTTCAATCTGGACTCAACGTTCCACACCCACATACCTATTTTAACTGCATGAGTTTTTACAGACACATGCATAAAACAAAAACATAAAATAAAAAATGATCTGCCCACATTCCATGTCTTCAGGCACTTCCTTACCTGCATGTAGATCTTTTTAAGACCAGGAATGTGGTCTCCGATCTTGCCAAAAGCGAGGCGTCCCACCCCAGATGAAGCTCCGATGCAAACCAGGAGCACCCATTCCTTCTGGGTCCCCTTAAACTGCTCCTTCACAAAGTTCATCTGAGACACAGAGAGAAAAGGAGACACAGTGCTGCGTGAGCTTTGGCTGTGATTAAATGGTGATTAGATGTGATTGTGCTGCACAAGAAACTCACTTAAGAAGCTACCAGTGATGAATGAGCTGACAGATATCACACAACCTGCAGGTGAACTTTCTCGTATGTTTTTCTGCTTCATGCCAAAGAATTCAATGAACTATGCGAATGGGTGTGCATTCGGTGGAAGGGAGGAATTGTCCATCCGTAACCCCAAAGCCGAGGTCTCACAATAACAAAATGTCTTCATCCACAGACCTTTGGAACAGCAGGACAGGAAGACCCAACGCATATAGGTCAGACCCTCCCACTCCCCTCAGCCCTGACCCCCCAAATCAGATCCAAAACATTAAACCGCCCTCTGAAGTCTTTTCCTGAACTTGCGAAATATTTGCTCTGCTTTGAAGAGCTCTACATTCATCAATGGCCATAGGATAGGCATGTTTAGGGATACAGAGAGGCCATACAGGAGAGGTTTCCTGAGGTGGTCGAGCCAATACAAAGACCGGGGCTGTGTTTACATCTGGGCCCTGGCCTGAAACAACAGGCCTGACAGAGGGAGGCCGGAGCTGGAACATCCGACATCTGGATAGAGGGAGATCAACTTCACTACTCCACGCTGAAGCTTTACACTTCATCATCATCCTTCACTATCTCACTATCTCACACCAAAGTCGGCCATAGGTCATGTGCAGAATTTTCAAATATACTACAAGCAAAATTACTGTGCTTTGGCTTGGAGGTGATTTGACTTCTTTTGTCATTGTGATGTTATTAAAGTCCAACAGAAATCATATTTGGTCATTCCCTTTTAGAGTCAAAAATAATGCCGGTGTAATTTTAAACATACTGTCAAAAGCTCTTTGAAGAAATATCAGATAGAAAAAAGAAATATCCTTTTCCTCTCCGCCAATGAAGAGCCGTCTTTGTTTGACTGACAGCAGCAGGTAGGCTGAGCGTCAGCAGGGGAACGTGACATTAGTGCGGCATTTCAACTGCATGACGCAGCACGGCTCTGCTTAACTCATCTTTAAATTCAAATTCAAAGAGGCTTTACTGGCATGACCTCTTTGAAACATTGTCTTGCTAAAGCAGATTGTACAAGTTGTACCACAACAGTTTTTTCCTCATTTATTTTCTTGCCATTAAATGCATGTTTGTCGAAACATGATGTCACATTAGTGTAGACGCCTCTGAAGAACGAGTTGCTGCACAGCAGACAGCTGAGAGGCAAACATGGTAGGGATAAACAGCTCGCCGTCATCAAATTTTAAAATATAACTCTGGGAATTTAGAGTTTATTTTGACCAAACCAGAGCTGGTGATTGTTGGAACAGTGAACTAACTGACTACACTAACTACTACGACTAAACAAGACTAACTATGACAGTTTTGGTAGTTTTATTTTATTTCTGTAGAGTTTGAATTTAGTGTGTTTTAAAACGTTAGTCTCAGTTTAGTGAAAAGGAGAAACTTGGATTGGTGTACAGTTGTATTTTTTATTTTATTTTTTTCTACATAAATAAGGATTTTTTTTGTATTTATTTATTTTTTTTTTTTAAATTTACCATATATCTATTATTTTATTTTATTATTAATTATTTTTCCATTTGTTTATTTATTCATTTATTTATTTATTCCCTTTACATATATATATATGTGTGTATATTTTACTTTTAATTACTTTTTTTCTGTGTATAGTTGTGTATTTCATACATTTGTATCTGTTCTGCAATCATACATTGGTATTTGAGGATGTTGTGATTTGTACAATACTGATTACACAGGTCATTGTGATTTGGTCGTCAGGCCTCTGCTCCTCACAGTTGATCTCATCTAATTAGTGGCACCAGCTGACTGAGTCATCACACCTGGTCGTGATCTGCCTGTGTCTATATCTGTTCTGTGAAGCTCACATGTCAGTAGCACTGATGATAGTCAAGGACTGAAATGTTTGCTGCTGTTTTTAATCACTTATATTATTGTTTTGCACCTTGGGCACCCTTTTTTTTGCACAGATGTTCTGAATAAATTGGCATTGATCTCAGCCTGTGAATCTTTTTTGTGACTGTCTGGCCCAGTTGAATTGATATGTGGGTGTTTCTCCTGCCATCCTTTCTTTGTTTAATAAGAAATAATGGTGTCAAAAAAGGCAAACAGAGCTCTCAAACAAGTTAATGAGACACACTTTACGGCCCCGCTGACATGTGCTGTCACCTTAACAACTAACACCAATCACCCTTTTCTTTTCAAAGAGTCAAATGACCACCATAAACAATTAAATGTCCTCCCATTTAACCCACTGCAGACCACCGACCGGTCTGAGAGTATGTATACTAACACAGGACATCCTCCACAAACCCACCATTTTTCAATAACCAAGCTAACATCTATAGTGAGAGTAATTTTCTCATTTCCTTGACCCAGATTTTTAGAAACAGCAGGCCACAGGACGACAGCGAACACTATGTACACTGCGCTGTACTACTGGCATGTTGAGTGCAGACATTCCTCTGTTTGTGTAAGCATTCAGCGAGTGTCACATCAAAGATGACGTCACAGCATTTTGCTACGGCATTCAGCTGAACATCCCATTGACACTGAGAGGGTACTATCATCAGTGGGAAACAAAATAAAGGAAAAGACCTGGTACCCAATTTGAGCTAAACCACGCAGTGGAAATGAGGCATAAACTGAGTCATAAAGTTATGAACTAATCTAAGTTGTTATTCAAGGTGTGAGGCTCTTGTGTTGTGTAGCAGGCTGATGCCTACCTCAGACAGAACAATGGTGTAACTGCTTTACGCAAATATGGTTTAAAATGAAGCGTTTCAACAGACGTCAGAGATGTAATTATATAACTTAGACTAATCAACATCCTAATGCTGTTTACGTAACCCCATAATATCAATCAAAAGGTCAGGATTTCTACATTTTCACAGTCACATACCAAACAAATGCAAGAATGTTACGGTATAAATTTCATATTAGATCATGTTTAAGTACTACTGTGAATTATTGAATAGAGGACTGTTGCGTAAACAAAGCTAAATGTCGACATGCAATTTCACAGTAACATACTGAATATTAACAAAATGTGACAAAGCTGATTTTACACCAGAGGCTGTCTTGAGTTTCAGATAAGGCAGAAGCAAGCACACATGTGCACAAACATGCCAATTATTGTTCTTACCAGATGGATATACGGCACAAAGTAGCCCAGAACTGCTGTGGCTACTCCAAACGCCCACACCCGGTATGTCACGATGTGAAACACACGCAGGTTGAAGTACTTCCTGACCCCACCCAGGACCCTGCTCCACTTGCTCCCCCCTTGGCCAGTGGCCCCTGGCTGTGTTTGGGGTTTGCCAGGACCAGGACCCATGCCAGGGGGTCCCATGCCTCCTCCGGCAGGCAGTAAAGGCTTGAACATCAGCGCCAGCAGGGCCTGGACGAGCATGAAGAGGCTGAGGATCTGGAAGGTCCTGCTGAGGCCCAGAGGTTCCACCACCTTTTTGAGAAAAACTGGGAGGCCCATGGAGAACAGGCTGGCACCCGCCGTCACCACGCCGTTGGCCAGGCCCAGGCGCTGGCGGAAGTAGTGGCCGAGGATGACCAACGAGGGCTGGAAGGCGAAGGAGGAGCCACAGCCAAACAGTATGCCATATGTGAAATAGCGAAGGCTCAGGGAGCTGCAACGGAGAAGAGTAAAAGAGAAAAAGGAGTAATGATGTGGTTATTATCTGAACATTTGTTTTGCTGTAACATTAATTATTCAATAAACTGAGACTCAAAGGATAAAGAATCCTTTATTGTCATCCCAGCCATGCAAGCACAGGTCTCCATGATCGTTAAACATTACGATAAAACACTGTCACAAATGGTGTTCAGATCATAAAGCCCCTTAGGCAAATTTGTGATGTGTCACTGGGCTCTATAAATAAAACTGACTGATCTTTTTTATAGAAACAAGCCATAAAAAGATGATTAGACTCATTTAATAGGAGGCTCTTGGTTAAACAAAGAATGACTGTTCTGGCTGTTCAGATCAGATTTTTATAGATAATTAAACATCCAAAGTTTGGACTGAGTTGAGACATCTTCCTAAAATCTGTCAAGGTGGTTTTATAGCTTTATTTTCTTTGTTGTATTTTGAGGTTCACATTTTCTCTCTCAATCTGTGCGGCTGCTGAGTGTAAAAAGTGTTTCCAAATCAGGTGTAAATATCCTGTGCTCAACTATAAGAAGCACCTCAGATGCTAAATATTAATTATTGCATTACTTTTACACATTAAGTGAGACTGTGTCACTGAAACTGAACTCAAAAGTTTCATATCAAGTGGCACTACGATTTGGTTATTGTCATAGCCATGCTGCATGTGTTTAATTTGAGTATTCCTAAACAAATTTTATGGAAGTTACATGCCTAAGGCTCCTCATACTGCAACTGCAGTGAAACATGAACAAGTTTAGCACCAGTTTGAACCTCATGACATTCGAGACACAGAACTAAGCAACTGTTTTTTTAGAGAAAAAATAGAAAGAAGAAAAAAATGATGTTTGACAAACCCAGAAGGGTCAACAAGATTTACTGCTGCTCTTAAAGTATTTTCAGAATCATAAAAGAGGCTCCACAAGCTGTGACTGTGTTTCCCAATCCAAGCAGAGGAGGGTAGCTGGAAATGTCTTTGCTTGATTTATACAATGTGAACCAAAATTCACAAACTCTATTTGTCTATAAAGACGGACATGTTAACACAGTGATACTCAACTTATTGTCAGCAGGCCAAATCTGGCCAGCGATAAGGTGCCAGGTAGCTCAACAACCATTGTCAAATTCGCAATGCAGGCGCTGCGCCGGTCTGAAGCTTTCAATTTACTGGTCCATCTACGTCCCAACCCTCACCTATGGTCATGAGCTCTAGGTAGTGACCGAAAGGATGAGATTGTGGATACAAGCAGCCAAAATGAGTTTCCTTCTTAAGGTGGCTGGGCTCAGCCTTAGAGATAGGGTGAGGAGCTCGAAGTAGAGTTGCTGCTTCTTCTCGTCGAAAAGAGTCAGTTGAGGTGGTTCAGGCATCTGATCAGGATCCTCCTGGGTGCCTCCCGCTGGAGGGCATGTCCCACTGGTAGGAGGCCCCGGGGCAGACCCAGAATACGCTGGAGGAATTACATATCTCATCTGGCCTGGGAACGCCTTGGGGTCACCCAGGAGGGGCTGGAAAGCGTCGCTGGGGAGAGGGACATCTTGAATGCTTTGCTCGGCCTGCTGCCCCCGAGATCCAGCCCCCGATAAGCGGATGAAAATGGAAGGGTGGACAATGAAAATAAACTAACTCACTGTGGTAATGTTTTTGTAATTTAAATGTTAATAGAAAAACGCAAAGGGAGGATCCCTCCAAACCTCCTGACAAGGGGTCTGGCTAAATCCTGAATGTCCTCAAATCCTAGAAACACCCCTGCGCACACCTGACCTGCATGCAGCTGTTTCAGCAAGTAAGGACAACACTCACACTCTGAGTGAGGACAGCAAACGTTAACAGGTTATAAACAGGCAATTCATTTACTATATATACTGATAAATATTAATAATATTTCTCCATTAACTGGCTCCAGGCCTCCTGACAGTAACCCCGCGGCAAAGCAAGTTGAGTATCCCTGGGTCAAACACTTTTTTTTAACCAGATTATTCAACATATCCTCGTACAAAGGTTCATATGATATGTTACGACTCAGTGCCCCTTGGGTTCAATTTAAGAAAAGAGTCATGGTTGGGTATCGTCACGGTATATGTACGTTAAGTAACCTGATGACATGATGTGATGAGATGTGACGTGATGCTATACATATCAGTAACTTTAAGTGGTCTCCGTGGTCAAAAGGCCTGTGTTTGTCTGATCACCTCGACTGCCTCCCTACACCGACTTTGTTGTTCTTAATACTACATGACCTGACTTCATTCTTTGCTCTCATGCTGCAGTGTATATAGGTCATGTGATCACAGCTTCCTGGTTCATGATTACACAGAATATATACAAATTATAGTGCATTAACTTTTGTAGGTATAAGTACGATCAGTGAATGAGAACAGCCTGGTTTGTTAAAGAAGACTTTGAAGATTCCCTCAGGACAGCTGTAAGTGTTGTTAACATTGCAGTGTATTTACTTTTTCAGAAAAACAAATGCTTTGCTCTGTGACAAACATGTAATGGTAATACCAGGGGCATACATGTAGACAGTGCAGGCAGTGCAGCTGCACTTGGACCCTTATGGAAGATCTCATGTAAAATTAAAAAGTGCCATTTGCTCTTAATGCTTTTAAAAAGGCAAACCCATCTTTGTCATGGTTTTTTTCTTCTTTTTTGTTAAAACAGTCTGTAGCAATCCCTGACAAATGATATGCTTACTCTACATAAACTTTTAAAAAATGTATTCTATTTAGTTAAATGAATAATTTATTATTTTTGATGTATTTTTTTACATTACTGGTTAATATGTCTGCTGAAGTTGTATCAAGTCAAGTCTCTATTTGATCACGTGTCAAGACGATATGACATACAGCAGCTATGTGCATGGACGAGGGCCTGTCATAGCAGTGTGCACTGAGGCTGGCTGTAACTACCTCATGCCACTGAGTCATACATTAGAAGCACAAACTGGTGGTAGTGATGTCTTTAATAATGAATGTGCTGTAGCTTACTTTGCAAAGGATGTACTGAGCAGCCCTATAAAAGCCAGCGCTGCCCCGCTGACGGCTGTCTTCCTACAGCCAAAGTGGTCCGTGAACATGCTGACCACAGGTGAACAGAAGAAGATCATGCCCATGGCCAGAGCTCCGACCCAGGCTGGAGAGGAAATGGAGAGGAGAAGAGAGTCATCATCAGAAACATGTGGAAACCCTGAATGTTGTAGCTATCACCTAAAGAAAAGACTTGCGCCCCTTTATTCACCAAACAAGGATCGAAGTTTGTGTAACATAATAGATATACAGGATACAATACTGTGCAGTACAAGTGATGTACAATAAAAAGTAATGAGTATAAATGTGTTTCCTTTCCTGTATAAAAACAATACACGTCTCATTTTAACACATAATCATTCAACAGTTACTGCAGTTCCCACGTTATACGCAGCTGGAGAAATTCCCTCGGAGCAACTGTTACATAGTCAAATAACTGAGGTGTATATCACTCAATGAGAGGATAGAAAAAAAGCTCTTCTGGGAGAAAGATGAGAAGACATCAAATCAATTATAATATGTCCTTTGTTTACATAAGGAAGTTAGTGTACGAACAATGTACCACCTGTGATCCCAATGGAGGCCACAGTCAGATACAAACATGTGCTACATGTTGAATCTTGTTCTCTCTTTGTCTTGTAGGCATTTCATGACTCAGATAACACAAATACATTTAAGTCATGTAAATGTCATGTTTGAAAAAGCTTTAAAAAGCTAAAAATCCTTTGTGCGCACTGGGTTTTCTTTGAAATATTTCTCTCTCTGTGACCCTCCGCCATCTCGTGTGATTTGCTATTATTATAAATTTATGTAACTCTTCTCCTTATTGTGTCGTCACTCGCATCGTGTACATCAGACACGCTCTATAAGATCTCTCATGGTGATTAAGCAGATCAAAAAGTGGATCAAAGTGGACCGATCTGGCCTGTGGTGTAATATCAATCCAGTGTTAAAACATAACGAGCCAGAATGATCCGACAGAGACACTGCGTACCCTGGAGTGCAAACAAACAAATGTCTGGGCCCAGTCTCCCAGGGAGCAAAGGTAGCTTTAATGTCTACCGTGGTGTCTGGACTGTAGGTCACACTGATCCAACAGCTCAATGGGAATGAGACCAGAGAGGCCGATAAACAGGTGGATGGACTGATTTTACCTACCTACACACACGTACACACACACACATGCTCTCAAGTTCAGTGTGAAACATGAGCTCTAACACTGTACAAACACTGTCTTTGTTGTGAGGCTTGATCTAAACATTCTGTACTATAAATCTACTGGTACACAGTGTACACTACAAAGTCAAATTTTGTATAGTTTAAGGGTGGGACTGCATCCGAGCCTTCCTACAGTTTATTTATCCAGATAAAACAAGAGAGGGGGAATTCTCCTATTTAACATGTACTTCATGAACTCCCACCATTTTTGTAACTTTCTCCACAAAATGTTTAATGTTTCACCTTGAGGCGTAACGCTGACAAAAACCACTTAATTGCTCTTGGCAAAAGCATTTCATATCACATCTCAAAGCACACAGCAGTGTCTGGGTGCATAAAACCACTTATGCTAAGGTTGCCCTTCAATTTTCATCTAAGTATGCCTTCAAAAAAAATGAGTTGCATAAATTCGCATAAGGATTTCCTTAGGTTATTGAAAGGGAAAACCCTTTGATCTCTTAATGTTTGCCCATAGCTACTTAAGTATTCCCTTATCAAGGAAGGTCCTTAGTCACCATTTCCCTCACGAAACTTTAAAGGGACACATACCCTCGTCTTGAAAGTTAAATAATGAGTGAAACTGAAGACAAAAGCTGGATTAATGTGGATACCTGTAGAATATACAGAGGTGCATATCAGTGGGTGCAACAGTAAAGTAGGCCTGATGACAGAATGTACAACAGAGACTGAAATCAATAGCTAAGGTGCATGAGATCAGATTAACCCACTTTACTTAATAAGCCAAAGAGTTTGGCTTCCTGTAAGCACCTTAGAATTACAATTGCCCCATATTGCACCACTGATCTAGAAAGCTAACAAGTGCTCTCAGTATGCTTAAACCTTTGGCTGCTTTCACACCGAATCAGGCACCGCAGCGATCAGCCGCAGGATTGTGCAGCCGTGTGGGAGTGTCACTTTAATGGCCCATTTGTGGGGGGGTGGAGGGTGGAGACCGACTATAGACTATCTCCCCATCTCAGCAACTAAGTGTTTGTCTTTAATAAGTTTGTTAATGTTGGCTTAAAAGAGCTGTAGAAGTCATTTTGATTATTACAATCTGGAGCATCTTTGCAATATGAGATTTTCACGACATGATAACCATCCCAGAAATGATTATGGTGTTACAGTTTCAGTGTATGCTGTATTACATTATTGTTATCAGCTATAATTACCTTGAATTGAAATAAAAGTGTTGTTTTTGTTAAACTTGAAACCTTTTTTTATGGAGGTTTGTGTAAAAATTCTGTCACTGCAGTTGATGAGGAAATGTGTGAATGGGAAGCTTAGATTCTTTCAGTTACATATTTTTTTGAATACCATCGACTAGCAAATGTAAACCCTATAATAACCCTTAATTTTCATACCATGGTATATGGTTTCACTGTATACCTCTGCAGCCCTCATCTTTACTGCCACAAAAGACACACCTGCATGCACACACACACAGAGCCAGCGCTCTCTTTTGTAGGACAGCACACACAAGCTGTTAATACATACTTTATTTCTGTGACACCTAATAATATTTAACAACAGAGAGACTGTACTTGTTACATGACAGGCCAAGGAAGCATGACATCGGGTTGTGTTGACTCTTGTTAACTTTTCACTGCAGGCCGCTGCATTTTTTTACGGCACCCCTGCTGCTCCTCCACCGCCACAGCCTAGCCCCACTGCCCACGTTTAAATACTAGGAGGACTGACGTTTTCACTACAATGCCTGATTTGTTGTGAACGCAGCCTTATTGCTTGTCAGATTGACCCGCTAACCCACCCCTCTCAGTAGAGTCTGTTTTCTTCTCCATCTGAGGCAAATATCCGTCTCCTTCGCTGTTACATGCTTCACTTCATTCACCAGATTATCACTAACTTTCCCTGTCTACTGTTTGGTGCTGAGCAGGTAGCATACAGATGATTTTAGGAGTTTTTTTTTTTACTAAAATAAAGCTGCCTGCTGTGACTGAATACGACCCTGATGAAGCGGTAAGACTGAATCAAAACAGCGCAGTCACAGGGGTCGTAAAACAAAAGAATGTACTGAAAGATGCTTCATGCTCCGTCGGCCTGAGGGGAACTGCAGAGTTGGGTTGTAATTCTCTGTTAGTCCACCATTACAAGCGACCCTTTTCACATTACGCATTTGATTCATTGTTAATATAAAAAAACAATTATGGCAGCATTAATAATCTTTGAGCCATTATCGCTGGCACTACTGATCATCATGAAAAAATGCTGAGCAAAAATGTACGTTATGATGTACTGCACATTTGTTCCATTTAGCTTCTGCTCCACATTTGCCCGGAGGGAAGAACATATGGCCTTCCTGTATGGAAGGTTTAAGGCCCCACGGTGCAACATGTTAAACTGCTCTCTGGGTTTTTGCATAAAGCAAGCTATAAATTATTCAAAGAGTGCTGACTTTGGCCAATAATCTCTGCAGTTAGGGTACTGTAATGTGTAGATGATAGAACATCTGTATACAGGGAATACAGTGCACGGCAGCGGCATTGCAGTAATACACAAGTTTTACGGTTGGAACAATGTACACAGACATTTAGACAGGCAGACAGCGAGCTAAAGTGGTGAAAAAATCCTCAATATGGCGTCCACTTAGACTGATATTAACTTTTTTGGGTGAACCGCTTTTAAGGTGGTTAAAATATGTTTTGATATCAACCCCTGTCCACAGCAATGTCATGCTAAGCTTCCCTAGTGGGCCTCATATAGCCCCATTTTAAAAATCCTGAACTACCCCTTTAAGTGTGGCTTGATGCTGGTTCTCAGTGAAAGACCATGGTAGTCATTAAATACCTCCCCACACTATAGCGGTGGACGTGGTCCACGAGAACATCGTGCAGCCTCCACTGTGTATGCAAAACCACAAAGCATACAGTCAGGAATAAAACATACAGCCTGGAAATTTAATGGCATATGGACTTCGCCCTAAAAGTTAATCACCCAAAAAATATGCTGGGCCCAAAACTCCTGACAGAATTGGGTCTAGTTTGCATCGCCTCCGGTGCCTGGAATCTCAGAAATTAATGTCCACATACTTGCGTGCTTCCACCATTTGGATCACTTTTGCCTTCACTGGGTTTTCTCCAGTTTTTCATATTCGCTCTTATGGATGCTGCTGTCACTTCAAACCACAGGATTTTAAATCTTTCTCAACCACCCGCTGTGGTGTTTCCCATCTGGACTTGTGCTCCTATATGTTTGCTATTTCCGCTTGTGTCTTGCATGCTCTCTTAGCGGGGCGTCTTCAGAAGGACTCGTAAAAATGTTTTACAGTCGATCAGGTTCGTCAGTCTGGTCTTGGGTAACTACTCTTCCCATCTGTACATTTTTTTCCCATATGCTGCTCCATACTAGAGCTGGGCGATATGGACAAAAATTCATACCTCGGTATTTTCAGGCTGACTGGCGATACACCATATATCTCGCTATGGGCTACGTGTTTTCAGTCAAAGCCACATTGAGATGTCACTAGCACTTTTAGAAAAACAGACTGTGATCAAAATAAAATGCAAAGACAGAGATTTTATTCCCTTTTTTGAAAATATGCAGCGGCAGAAAAGTTAAACCTCCAAAACACTAGTTGGCAGCGGGGTTTCTGCAAAGTGCTGTAAAGTTTAATTGATTCAAAACACACCTAAAACACACGTTAAACACACATTAAACATGGCTAATAGCAACAATTTCAAACACAAGAACACACATCAGCTTCACTATAACTCACAGCATTCACAGACCAACACTTGTTTTTATCTGGACACATTTTCCCCACAAATACAACATGCTGATGTTATTAGCACAAGCCTATGGCATTTTACATTGTGTAAATTAGCCTAGCAGCTAGCGGTCTTTTCCTTTTCTCGTATAAAACCAGGGACAACAGCAACATTTAACAAAGGTAACGGCACATAATTTGGCTTCATTACAACTCTCAAGGCTCAGCAACAAAACAACTGTCTTATACTAAACACGTTTCCAAACAAATACAACATGCTAACGTTATTAGCACAAGCCTTACGCTCTCCATAGAACTTGACACCATCTAGGACGGCGTGGAGGGGATGGTGGAGGGTTTGACACCTAGGTAGGATGCCTGCCAATATGCAGACCACTGTTCAAGACCAACAACAAAACCAGTTGCTTTAGCAAGACAATAATGGCATTTCCAGCAGCGATTGCGCCAACAAAAGCAGGTGTTTAAAGCCCAAACACGATCTTATTCTAACAATAACTAAGTGGTTTCTGTAGCTAAACATAACCAGGCGTTAACTATAGCGTTGTTAAAATGTAAAGAATCGTAAAGTTTTGACATGTCCTGTACATAATAACGTACAAATGAACAATGCTGACATTTAGTCTGTTGATTGTGTTGACAAGACCTTTCTGCAGAACTTTGCTCATTGGCCACAATGTCCTCAGAAATGGTGAGGCCTAATTTACAACACTTTAAGACACGGTGCTTTAATATCCGCTCTGAACCTGATGCTGAACCTTGCAGAGCACAGGGGAGACGCCGAGGGGAAGTAGCAAGTTGGTTTCAGGAGCCTGGCCCTCGGGCCAGTTGGTCATAAAGCCACAGTTGAGTGTATTAGCTGAGCCACAAACCCTCTGAGAACAGAAACTGCCACTTTCTTTGGCTGGCTGTCTGACACAGGGACATTATTCACGAGAAATTAGAGGTTATGCCTCCACGCCTCGGCAGAGGCAGCAATTACGTCCGGCTCTGGCCTTTTCTGGTCACCATTCAAGATCCGATGCTTCTCATCAGTTCACGGAAGGGATGGAAATAGTGGAGGGATATCCCTGATGTTGTTGCTCCTGTTTTGAGGGAAAGTGTGGGCCCTGGCATCTGCCACACCCCTGTATCTCAATTTGTACATCTCACCATTGGCCTAACCTTCACCCTGTCCAGACTCCAGCAGAGGTTTCCCATAGGTCAGGGTGATGGATGCAACCACATGCGTCGACTTTATTACACATTACACAAGACTTATGTGGGGAAATATCCTTTCGACAGTCTTGAAAATTGTCTGTCCGCATTTTGGGTGGACAGAGTAATAAATATATATCGCTTATTTTTACAGTCGTGCAGCTCTCCAGAGAGCAAGCTTTGTATTGTGATACTAGCTCAATTGTTTTAAAATGGAACAGCTCTTTTGAAGTTTTTAAAAGATCCCACATCTCCTCGGGTGTTCTGCAGCAATATTTCATAAAAGAAACTAATGAACAGTAAAAGTTCTTTCCAAATATTAGAAGTGGCTTTCCGTCCCCTTCAGTGTCTAAGGACCGTTTTTTAATATAAAATCACAAACTGTTGCACAGCAGCAGCAGCAGCGTGGTTTGCCTGCGATGCTGCCATTAAAAACATGCACATACACAACGGCCTCTCAGAGCTCCATCCAAACAGAGAGCAGCGCTCTCTGGTAGCCGAGGACGAGGGGGTGAACACGGCTTCTGTTCTCAATCTGTAAATTAGCTTTTATATCATTACAGCATGCTCACACCACCAGGTCTGTTGGAGCGAGCCTCGCGTGTCCTGCTCACACGCAGCTTGCTGCCTCTCTGCATCTGTTTCCTTCCTTCAGTCGCTCACAAGATCTCCTGATTTTACACTCCTCAGAAGGTGAAAGTGCTGTCGTGTGATCCCCGTCGTGTCTAAGTGATTTTTGGAGACTTTTTAAAAAGGGCTTTCACTGCACTAATGAATCCTGACATCCCCTTTCATAACGTGTAAATAACAAGCCGGTATGACAATAAATAAACAGAGAAATGTGTGGGCAAATACCACAGCATCTGCGTCAGATTTCAAGGCTGAAAGAGTAATGTCTCCAAAAAGGTCTCACAAATACTAATATTGGTCGTGACAGCTGTGGCTTTGGTCATTACAAACATTAGGCCTGTGATTAACGAACGTTCTCTGTGTTCGATTCTGAGAGTCATGCTCAAAAAGACTTTTTGCACGCACAAATATTATGTTTTGAACAGACTGTTGTGCAAACAATAATTTAATTTGAGCAAACAAAAATCCCATCTGTACTAATTTCTGTGTTAAGTCTTGCTGTGCATAAGCACATAATAATAAATTCTCTCAGTCACTATGAGCAAGTGTCCAAAGGTTGGAGAGTGCTCGTTAGGAGATTAGAGAGAAATGAGTGAAACTGAGTGAGAGTAGAGTTTATTATGGTGTGCTTTTGTGAGTATTAGCAAACATGCACTTAATTTATTGAGCACAGAATAGATTCTCATCTCCTCAGATTATATTATTTTTTATTTTCTCTACTAAATATGATGTATGGAGTGGCAAAAATATATTTTTGTGTCTGTGTATTTGAAGAAATTCTATTTACTATGTGTAAAACTGACTGAATGGTGGCTCCAGTTTCAGGTAGCAGACTAAGGGCTTGGTCACAGCAGCAAAATCAGTGGCAAACCACAGTGCTGCTGACCTCTGATAAGCCTTAGGGTGCTTTCAGACCTGTCGTTGTCTCCTTTGGTCTGAATCAGGGACTCATGTTGTTCCAAAGTTGTATAATTG
>JAPZEB010000026.1:18401389-18422985 GCA_029783705.1 Chaetodon striatus
CTTTAATTCTAAAACACAAGGTAGAACATACTAAATCCACTTCTTACATACTCTGCCTCTCACAATAAAAGCCCTTGACATATATACTATGTAACTTTACCCAAGATGACTAAAATTTAGAGTATTTCACCAAAAGGAAATTCAATAAAGTAGCTTGAAGTAGCGTTGGCTTCACAACCACTTCGCTCAGACAGCTAGCTCTGGGTAAATAGGATCCTGGAGGATGTCGCAAATTCACATTACTACATGATCAGCTTTGATGCAAAATATTTGCAGGCCACTAGTTTGCATTTTCGTGCCACCCCTGGTCTGCAAAGGACTAGAGTGTGTACGCTAGCCAAAGACCATAACACAGAGAGGCTATAAAATGACCATGGTGTACTGTTAAAAGGTAGGGTTGCTAGCAAGCTAAGTGATGTCTTCATTTTTACCATCATCAAAAAAGTGCTTCAAATACGCAAAACAAGCCACTCCAAAATGTAGCTGGCCATTACCTAGCACAAGTAGCATTATATCAAACAAATGAGGCGAGTGGCAAGAAGAAATGAAATGAAGGCTTTTACTTTGTTGTCAGAGTTCGGCAATGTGCTCATAAATCCTTGCCTCCGCATCAGTTACCTAACTGGTTAACTACCTTACAGTACATCAGGTCAGGCTGCATAGTTTGCGGAGTCATTTTGGGGGACCAGCTGGCACAGACGTAGGAGGAGTGTCTTCAAACAAGTCAGCCGCAGCCCAATAAATAAATACATTTTGACAGCAGGGAACTTCTACATGCTCGATGAGTTGTTTACTTGGTACCACTCACTGGTCACAGATGTTTACTAGTCCTGTCATGTTTCAAGCTCCCAATATTCACTGCTGTACAAACAAACTTCTGTTGACACTATTAATAATGCAAGAGGCAGTTATATTGATCTATCCTGGATATGTTTTGCAGAGAGTACATAGTGTCACATGTGAGCATAGCAGCACAACTTGGCTCCCAGACTTCGCTCCTCATACACAATCTGTTGTGCTACTCTGATACTACCTTACTACTGGCAGCCTTTATCTCACGCTGGTGTGATTCAAGGAGCTTATGTTGCTCAGTTAGGACCATATTTACCACAAACACTTGCTTTGGATGATGCTACTTATCACCTATCCACTCTTTTTATCAGTTTGTACATTTGCAGCTGCAAGAAAACTGTCTATACATAAACGCATGAATTTCTGGATGTTAAAACCAAACCCACACTTAACAAAAAACAGCCCGTGTCTGTTTCTGATCATCTGTACCTGTTTACGTGGAGCTTTAGGAGACTCTGATCCTACCTGAACCCATTCCCCCTGCCCTGAGGAATGCCAAACATGCCACAGTACTCTCTGATCTGCCAACCTGGGATTTCCAGCTGCCCTGGAGATGCTGGTGAAATCGGGGGCAGCGAAGCTACACAGAGCACAGCGCTATGCTAATGATCGGAGAAGTACGCTTGAGACAAAACAGACACCTGTTTGAATCCTGACAGTTACATTGTCTTTACTGAGTTGAGGTCGGCCTTTTAAAGTGGAAACAGACAGATGTTTTGCTTTAACTTTGACATTATGAAGTAAACGTTCATTGCACAATTGACTGCTGTGAGATATGGGTTATTCAATATTGATGTTGTGACAGTATTTTAGGGTTGACTGTTGGTGCTTTCACAAAATATTTACACAATGAGACTTTCGATTAATAATCTTCAGTAATGTGAATATTATGACTACGTGGCTAAAGGCAAATTACAGTACAGTTACAACAGTCTGGTAAATTCAGAAAATCACATCACAAAAATAAATAACACTTACAATATTACAATATTTAAAATCTAAGACAATATCTAGTCTCATATCATGATATCGATATAATATTGATATACTGCCACTGGCACAATGTAATGGCTATAGAATAATGACACCATCTTTTACTGTGCGATTCTGTCTGCCACCATACGATCTCCTGAGAAAATAAAGGCAAAATTTATAGCACAAAAGAAGTGTGTTAACAATTGTGCAACCAAAACAGGAAGAGGACGACGCTTTTGTTTTCCTCTGTAGCGTTCGGCAGCTATTCCCAGTCACCAAAGAGTATCTATGTGATTTCTTTGCAGCTACTGTCTCCAGGAGCAGAAATGGAAGACAGTGGAACAACCAAACTAACACCAGAAAACAAAATGTATTTTCTATTATATCACATATTTATTATAAGCAAGTACAGCTATACAATATAGTTTACGAATATGCAATACATGAAAGCTTGTTATGTCTACATATATTGCACATGTGGCGTAACATAAGTGATTAACTCTTTACTCAGACTTCCTGTGGGCTATCTGACAAATATAACGTAATAAAGACATTAACGTTAGTTGCCCTTGAGCACCATTGTTGGTCGCTGGGTGAATGTGTGGCTACTTAACTGCAGGTAATGTAGCTATGACTTGTCATTGGTTGATTAGCCCTCGTAAATTTCACCAAAAACATCTGATTCCACTCCATGCTATTACTGACACTTGTTTAGCAAAATATTACATATTTCCACATTTATATTTCCACTGTAAAATGACGTGCTGAGGTCAAGCAGTGGCTTCTGTGGTGGGCCAACGCTTTGACAAACTACACACAACTACAATACATTATAATACTAGAACCCTAGTAGTAATAATAATGGCAATTTATGAAGTATATTTATGATTATTTATTCATGGGTAGGGGGGCCAAGGAGTCCTCACAATTGAATAGGTAGAATTGGACACTGTCGTTTAAAGCAATGGGCCGCGATGCCAATCCAGGTCTGCTGTGGGATTTTGTGATAACTACATATTATTATGGCAATATGCAACTGGACCTGTACAAAAAGTTATGAATGATTTTTTTAATTGACTGTATCAGTATGATGTGTGCACCCATTTTATAACAAAGAGGCAAAGTCCACTTAAAAAAATAAAATATAAATTAATTTAAAAAAACGTTCACAGGGAAACTATTTGTCACCATTCTTGTGTTGGAATTATAAGTGTATAATATATCTTAAGATTGGGAGCCAGTGTGAGGGATGATAACATTTAATAAGAGAAAGCTGTGAATCGCTCTATTGTGCGGAGCAAATTACAACAAAGCACCAGTGACGACAGGCTACCACCGGAAGAAAGGGAAAAAATGTCAATACACAGTATCACAAAAGTTACCTGACTTATTTTGTCTTTTTTTATTGTCTTATGTCGTGACAAGAGTAATAACACACATTATAGAAGCTGTTGTGCACTGATACAAATGCAGACATGCCTTGAGATTTTGCCTTGTGGTGTGCCCTGGGCACAAACGTTTGAAAACAGTGGTTTTAAGAGCTGTTAATTCTGTACAAATTTTATGAACCTGCATTTAAGTTAAATGTTAGTGTCCAGCAGCATTTTAAATGCTGTCTTACCAACATTTCCACCCTGACATGTTCATAATTCCAGTTCAAATCCTGAAGGAGTAACAAACTCCTGCTGAATCTTGTTTATCAGCAGCTTAAATAAAAAGAAAACAGTTTAAAAGTGATATTGATTTTACCCCGAGACTGATGACTGCCAAGCCAAATAACATAGAGCAAAGTTACACAAAGAACACAGCGGCATGATGAAACACACAACCTGACATCTGAACACACACATGCCAATCTGTGACTAGTTTAACTTGTATGTTACCACTGCTGCTCAAAGATCACTGTGGTGACGGTAAAATATTCTGAGCTTCTATATACAATTTATCGTGCGTCAGTGTGCAGGTGTGGCACAGAGATGATGTCGATCCATTTTCCCACTTAAAAGCCTGGCTCCTTATGTGTCATGTATACATTATCAGTGTCTTTTTAGCATTTAATGGAAAACTCTCATAACAGCCAAATGCTGCTGTCAGTAAGATTTATAGTCCCTCCACTTAAGATTGGATATTAAGTAAAAAAAAAAGCCTCTCCTTTACTGATGGAGCAGTATTACTAATGGAGTTTGTGTTGCAGTATCATTATGACTTCGAGCAAGGCACTGAAATTCTCTAAATATATATTAAAAACATAAGAAATAAAGTTAATACTGCTCAGTAATTTCTTCATCTCTACATTCAGACACACATGGGACACAATGTACTCGAATGAGCCTCCGTTTTTTTCTCATCACTATCTTCCCACTGATCTCGTTCACCCTAGTGGCACATAGATGGCAATCATTTCAAGTATCGATAAAAAATTAATCACTTGCTCACTCAGTCCCTTTCTTCCGTCCCTTCACACACATCCCCAGGTTTTTGGGTTGTTTTTTTTTTTTGCAAACTCTGCTGCAGCCACAGCAGCGCTGCAGTTTGAACATCATGTCCAACCACATATCCTTCCCCACTAAATGTAGATGCACCGTGGTTTTGGTTTTTAATATTTAAGAATGATGTGTCGGTTACGCACCTTGACACACCGGCATTTTTGTACATGCATTCACAACAGGAATGAAACCTCTGACTGTGCCATGAAAACAACACCATCTGCAACTCATAATCCACTTCTTTATTACCCTCTTTTACTTAGAAAGAAAGTCGTTCTAATCCCCCACCTTGATACATCTGAGCTATTTTGATAATCTCTTGTTTACCCCTCGAGGCTTAATAAATACCCGGTATAATAGAGCTTGGTGCAAAGAGCTAATCACATCCCAATCTTTTTTTCTTGTTGCCTTCTCTCCTTACGGTCCAGCAGCTTGTGAGGTACTTTAACATGTATTTTTAAGATGTCCTGCACATGTGAATTAAACTTTCCCTGACTGTTTTCCCTCAGACTGGAGTTGTTCAAAAGGAGCCTTTACAACCGTGACTATTGTTGTTAAGCCATTCCTCTCTGTTTTCTTCTGTTGCTGAGGGGGAAAAGGTCAGTACTCAGACTGCTAGCTTAATCCTTTCACATATGAGAAAAAAACCAAGAATCAAATCCAAAGAACGGCTGGAAATCCTTCACAAGCCAAAAAAGAAAGTGCGGAGGGAGCTATATTGAAATACCTTGACACCAGCTGCCCTCTGTTGAAGATTTAAGTTATACATCTGGCCTGGTGTCTGCTTTCAGGCCCGACACGTTCTCTGGCTCTCTATCACGCAAAACCTGAAGGTAATGCGATGCCTCGTCACACTGCAAGTAACTTCTTTCACATAAATTAGAAATGACGAGATGCCAATAAAGATAATAACCTGTGGTTAGGTAAACCAATCAAACGAGCCTCTTCACTTTATGTTTCCTCTTCCTCGCTAACTGTTTCGCGCCGATTAGAGAGGGTTGAACTTGTTTCAGGGATCAGTCTTAGAGCCGTAATCCCTTCCGACACCCTGACCTTTGGCTTCGCTGGTGATTGTGGATCTTGACAGGAAGTTAAGAAAAATACCGACTCCTGTTACATGCTGATCCGCTCCTCAAAAACATTCTTAAACACACTGTTGTGTGAGAGAGTTCATTCTTAAAAAAACCTCACATAATTACTCATTTAGTCAGTGTTCGTTAATGTGATTCACAGCCTTAAACTTACACAGGCCAAGAGTCTGTACCACCATCAGGAGCGTAAACCTCCAGAGATGCTTCAGTGACAATAAATTGGATGCTGAGTTTAAACTCCAGCTTTTGAGCTCAACATTTCCTCCATGGTAACAAGCACGAGCAAGAAAACCTTTGTTTTTCCAGCATAAAAACAAGACTGAACGGCGTCTTTCCCTAAAAGTAACATCAGCGATTTCTATATCAGATGCATCTCTTTGTCTGCTACAGTATACAGTTGTATCATAGCCAAGTTTGCAGTGCACTGACAAAACATTCACCAGGGAAACTTGTGATATAATCCTCAAATGACTGGTTAAAATTGAAGCAGGCAGGGAGACAGAGAGGGGTGAACATTGGCCTTATTCCGGTCACGAATGCCAGAATAAGTGGTCAAACAGCAGCTTTATTGTGACACAATGAATATAAATTCCTGAAATTAAATGATCACGAGCTCTTTTAGCTTTTTATATACTCCTCAGTCTGTACCATACACATAAAAGAGGAAAACCAAAGGAACAAAATGCAATAACAGATCAGATATTTCACACTCTGTGGGCGTATTTAGGGGATGTACAAGTTCAAAAGTTTGGGTCACACTTTTCAAGCGTAGTTCAAATGTTTGTGGTGTTTCCATAAGTTTCAGCCTTCAGGGGAACAAACTTTATCAAAGGGCTGTTTGTGACTGACGGAAATGGATTTGCAGCAGCGAGTCAATGGATTTAAAATAACAGTGGTGCTGATGAATGGATAGCAAGATCACAGATGATCGGTTAAATGCCTGTTAATGACTGAACATCAGCATGGTGCTCTCCAAAACAACCCCAGCAAGGACAGTTTTTCTGGACAAAAACAATTTGCAGACTTTAAATGCACTGCCAGGCACATGTGTAATATAACCCTTTAGTGTGCTACTTAAAGTGCAGGGTAAACCCACTTGAACTCTGAGCTGACCCACATCTCTTCAGAGGCATGGATGCATGTGTGTGGCATGTAAACCTATACTGTGTGAACTACTGTTGAGCTGCTGATTTGATTTCACCATCTAATGAATATCCACCAAATGGGTTATTGCAATAGAGCATGCATGCATGCCAGACAACTCTACATCTGTGCACCACTTGCTGTTTTGTTTCATCTCATCGTCATCATCAGACTCGCCTCAGCCGACTGTCTGGTACTCACCCACTTTGAACTGCGCCGTCTTGTCGTCTGGGACTGCATGCTCCTTCACCAGCATCATGTGCAGGATGCCGAAAGAGTTTTGAATGCCGAAGATCGACCCATTGCACCAGGTTGCCGCAAACACCACCAGCCAGCCGAAGCCTCCCTCGGGTGGGACGAATGCGGGTCTGTGTCCGTGCTCCTCCACCTGGACGACAACCTCTGATTCAGAGGCTGGGGACGGGGGCGGCTTGTACAGCTGCACGGTGCTGTCCTCCTGCACTATTCTCCCCTCGCCGCCCGCCGCCTGATCATCCTTGCCTCTGTCTGCTTCTTGGGGAGCATCTCTCTGCTCCGTCTGAGAGTCTGCAGCTGGATCCTCCGTCTGGGACACTCCGCTGGACGGCTGCGCCTGATTGTCTAGCCCGTTGATCCCCATGCTGTCTGGTCTGGTGCTGGAGAGGTTACTGTGGGCTCTTGGCGCACATGCATGAGATATAGGTCACTGACATAAGAGCACCGATTTGAATAACAAATTTGATTGGCTATCTGTCAAAATGTGCAAGACAGACGGTCCCTAACTGACAGACGAGCCTCCTACACGCTGCTCGTAGCCCAAGTGTGAGCGTCAACTTCGGCGAATAAACCCAAACCTGCGGACGTTAAATGTGTCATTCTGGTCGGAGGTCTGTATTTTTCCAGGAACTAGCTGGCGCCGCCTTTCTCTCCTTTAAAAGCGAGCCCGTGTCACTACAAACAGCCTATAGACTAAAACCCATATATTTACTTTTGCTGGCTTCCTCCGCTCGGTGCCAGAAGGATCATCAACCTGTGAAAACGTCCGCTCAGTCTCGACACCGTGTCGTCCCGTCACGCAGTCCGCGCGCTGTCCGCAACATCCCCCCGGTGATTAAAGAAACCACTGGGCGCTCCTCCTCTTTCATCTGCTATCTTTACACGGTGTAAATGTAAAATAGGTAGGCCTGTGTGGGTCCCGGGGGCTGTCTCGGCTCTTAAAAGTGTCAACAGAGCTACGGCCGTCATTCAACAGCTCGCCCCCGCCTCCCTTCCCCGGCGGATGGACGGTTGGAACCAATGGCGGAGCTTCGGTACAGTTACGGTACAGTTGTGGGACGAGTTTGCACTTCGGGTTTTATCGGAATCACGGAAAGACCCGAGTGCTTCAGCTCCAGTTGGTCTGACACTAGCTTACTTTCTTCCTCCTCAGACTAACGAACTATGGCTACACCCCGCAGTTTACCGTCGACGGTTACATCCGGTTTAACCGTATTTTCGGTTAGAAAAGTCGGATTTACTCGCATAAATGATGTGTTTTTTTATCGAAGAGGGAAATGAGTTGTTTAGTTTTTAACATAGCCGTTAAAATGTCTCCTAACTTCCAGGTTGAAGATCCTCTGAAGGCTTCTTTGGTCAAGCCACACGCAGTGACGGTTAGCAGCTAGGCTACATAACGGCTATATAACGTTAAATTCCCGGTTGAGTTGACCGTTTATCAGCGCGTTAAGTACGTTATAAAGTAGGTGCTAACAGTTAGGAACAAACAGAAGTTTGTGCAGCCGGTGCTCCATTAACACCTGAAACAATATGGTGCTTTGACCACACAGGTTTGCTCGGCCGCATGTGTTTAATGGTTTCCTACCTCGTGTACAGTAGCCTACATAACATTTCCTGTACATACTGTCCCGGGAGTAAAAGGCTATCTCCATGTTCCCGCCTATATCTGGGCTGACTCCAGCTAAGGTGGGTGTCCACTCCTCAGAGGCTTAGAAACACTCTCCAAAACAAGAGATGGCAAGTAATAAATAATAAATAAATAGGCTACATATGTGTATTGGAGTATTTCCATTTTATTCTACTTTACAGCTACTAATAAAAGTGGCCTAGAAGTGTGAACATACTCCTATTACAAATAAAGGTATAAATAGCCTACACAGGTATTATAAATAAAATAAAGTAGCCTAGGCATAGATAGATAGATAGATAGATAGATAGATATGTGACCCTCTTTTCTTGATTATAGGTGTTCCCCAGTTCTTTCGTCCCCACAGAACAAGGGCAGGTAGGAACCAATTAGCTTATAACCAAAGAAACACAATGACTCCACTTAAACACCACATGAAAATACAAATTAAATGAATGTAATTATGTGCAGAAATTTGCAGTAATTATGGCTAGAGATAAAAAATGGATTTAAATGTAAAGACTTTAAACGTGCGTGACATGCTGATCACAATGACAGACTGTGTAAAATGTGAAATGGTCAAGAATTAAAATACACAAAAAGGCCTTTGAGCTAATTTCCATTGTGGTCCTCTTTTACAAGATAGCAAACAAAATGCAGAAGTTTCAAGCAAGAATGACATTAAACATAAAAAACAAACAGACGATGAAACATCAGGAATTTAAATAGATTTTGGGGCGTTGTGTCCACATGGTTTAATGCACTTATTGTAAGATACCTTAGATAAAAGCGTCAGCTAAACAGTTGTAATGTCATGTAATGTATGTAAAATATGAATCTACAAATTATCAAGTAACTGTCACTGTAACTGAAAATGGAAATACTCAAGTGAAATGCACATGCTTCAATAACTATAGTGCTGGAGTGACTGCACATATTTCATCACTGTCTCACTGTTATCTTTTAATCAAGTCAAACATCTGAAAACTTCTTACATCACTGTCAAAACAACAATTTATAGTCTGAAGTCAGGCTGGGATGATAATTACGTTTTGTCTCTAAACATGTAGGTCAACCGTAACGTTTCCAGACACAAGATGCTCTGCCTCGTCTGATTCATCTTCATGAAGAGAGTGAAAGAGAGCCTGAGAGAAAGAGAGGGTCCTCAGGCAGAGATAATTAAAGTGACAAAACATTTCACACTTCAACAGAGTTTTTAAGTGAGTGAGCAACAAAAACACCAGCTCAGGCTGAGAGTGCACTATTTTAATCTTCTTTGATATAATGGTTAGGAATATGAAATGCTTTTAGCCACACTGTGCCCTTTTGATCCTGTGTGTTTGTCTCGTGTGCCTTTTCCCCCCTGGCACAAAGAGTAAACCTAATCCAATCAGCCTATTTACCAGACCATTAGATTCAATTAGATAACCTCAAACAGGCAACAACCACTGTCAGATTTTTCCCAGAGATACTCCAGGGGCTTTGTGTGTGTTTTGGATCCATGTGATACAACTGGGAAGTACAGGTATTCACCACTGAGTGGAGCCAAAACTCTGTGTAAGGAGTTGTTCCTAATACAGTACGTTACAGTCTATAGATCTTAACTTAGACAATTTATTTGTGTTTGTCTTTTGTGTGTTTCAGATAACAATAGGGGGAAAAACACGTGAAAAATAAAATGAATGATGGCTGAATTTCATGTAGCTGCTTCAGTTCAAGGGTCCGTACTGTGCATGCTGGCTCACTGTGTGATTTACAGGGACACTTTAACAGAACAGAAGTTGGTGCTGTGGGTGATCAGTCAGTCCTGTTACACCCTGGCCTCACCTCTCGCCTTTTAGGATTGTTTTAATAACCTTTAAAGCTCAACATGGTTTAGCGTCGAGTCATATAGCTAAGCTTCTGACTACCTATGCTCCAAGTCGTGACCTGAGATCCTTAAGCCTACCCTCAGTAATTGTCTCTAGATAAAAGCTGGTAACTAAAGGTGACCGTGCTTTTGCAACCTAGGCCCAAGTTCTCTGTCTGAGGAGATTAGGCTGGCTGGCACATTACCTATTTTTAAATCATTGCTTAAAACCTATTTTTTAGAAAAGCTTTCCCTCTCAATGCCTGATTCGTAACTTTTGTGTTTTATTTCCTTTGTATTGTTTGTTGTCTTTTTTTCTATGCACTTTGCAACCTTGTTTAGATAAGTGCTATACAAATAAATGTTATTATTATATTCTTATTCTTATGGTGCAACAGGTTGTAGGCAGCTGATTTTAACCATAATTCATGTGTAATATAAAGTCAACCAACTCGTTCCACTCAAAGCACATTTCTAATTCAAATTATTGTTTTATATCATGCAGACAGTGTCGGAGAGTAATGAAACCTTTAAACCCTGAGCAACTTGGGAAGATGTGTCCCTAGAAATTGCAAGAAAAAAGAAGATTAAGAAAATATTATTCATATAAATATTAAAAATAATGATCAAAAATAAACTAGGAAAAATGTCCAGAAAACTATAGGTAGTTTTCTTGTTTTTTTTTTTCTTATGGTATTTTTTTTGTAATTTTCACTACATTTTTTTGCCAAATTTCAGGTAATTTTCTTGTATTTCTTACTAATTTCTTCTCAAACAAAATGAGATTACAGACACAGATTGCGATAACTTCCCATTAAGTAGAGTGGTTTGGATGTAGTTGAACTACTTTTTGAAACTAGTTTCATGTGCTAATTTCTTGTGAGAGTACCTAATAGCTTTAATACTTTTCACTGTGAAGTAGCTAGTAGTCTGGTAAACTACAGTTTTAATGTAGTGTCCCCAACACTGCATGTAGACAGTGTGATCTCATCCCTGTTCTTAATATTTTGCCGCTTGGGCAGTTACTAAAATGACGCCAGGGGCAGCCTTTGTATTGTAAAGGGGTCAGCGGTTAGGTTAAGGTAACAAAGCTACTTGGTTATGGTTAGGGGAAGATCCCGGAAGTCGCAAAAACCACTCGGCTTTGAGTGGCTCTGACATGGCAGTAAGATGGGGTCGGCAATTATGTTTAGGTGGCAAAACTGCTTGGTTATGTTTAGGAAAAGATCCTGAATGTTGCAAGAAAACACCTGGCTTTGTGTGGCACGAATGTGGCAGTAAGAAGGGGTCGTCAAGGAGGTTTAGACAGCAAAACTACTTGGTTATGGCGAGGACAAGACTGTGGATGTCACTAAAAAACACCCAACTTAGACTAGCACAAACGTGGCTAGAAATGCGGTCGTGTTTCACTACAAAACACCCTGCTTTGAGTGGCACAAACGCTGCCACCAATGTTGTTTGTTGGTCTAAAACACCAGTCTCCTGGGTCCCCCTGAGCGCACTTTCACGCTCATTAAACTGCATCCGTTGCTCTGAACGTCCAGTAATAACACAGATGGGTTTAAATTGGAGCTGATGGAAAACCAGATACCTCTCTCACAGACGTTAAACGGTGCCACATGCCCAAACGCTGTATTTTCACACCTTGAGAGTGAGAGCAGGCCGATGTAGAGTAGGTGAGATGTGTTTAAGACCACTAGAAACATGCTGCAGTGTAAAGGCCTACTGTAAATATTGATCATAACCTATTCCTGCAGTCACACTGGCACCCAGGACCCCCAGTACAGTACGGCCACTGTGCCAACTTTCCACTCACACTTCATACAGTTTATATTGTGTAATCTATTTGAGGCGTGCCATCAGAAAACACCTCCAGACACATGAACATGCGATGTTGCCATGGCATCAGCACGTAATCCAGGTAAATCTTGTCTTGTATTGTCTCGTGTAACATTAATACGACAGGCATAAATGGGCATTTAGCGGGTTTTCCTCCCCAAACCAAGGTTAATATCTGTCAACATCCAGGGATATTCACTTAAGCTGGGGGGATTACAGCTGAACCCCGTCTGCTGCAGGATGTTTTCTGTGATAAGCAGCCCGCTCTTACAATTCCACATAGTTTATAATCACACAAACACGCAGTGGAGGCAGGAATGCGGGACCTTGTCATCAGATGGAGCTGCTTCATCATCGCACGTCTGTTTCAAATTAGCCCATTGAGGATCAGTTAGACTGCATAGCTCACTCTGGCTCCACAGTGTTTTCAAGATAAAAATAGCAGTTCACACAACTTCAGAGGGTCTGGTTGCAAGACTACCCTGGGATTCCTTTTGAATGAAGTGGAGGCCAAAGGTGATGGGGACATGGCGAGTATTAGTGCTTCCTGTTTAAATTAGAATAGTTCAACTCCTCAGAGAGGTGTGGGTAGGCGAGGGAATGAGCATCTGTGAGAGAGGCCCACACATTTTCGAGTCTGATGAAGTCAGACTCCGAGGGATGGAGGCTGAGTGACTGAGTGCATGTGAAAGGAGAGGGTTTAGTTTTAACTTGCCAAACGGAGGGGAATTCCTGCGTTAATCGTCTATTACTTTATTGACTTAAGAAATGAAAGCATTAAGTTTCTGTGAGACTTTACAACGCTCCGATGAAATTGTGGCGCTATCTTCGATCACATGATGGCGGCAGGGATACGTGCAGGTTGTCTGAAACGTGTGCAGCAGCATGCTCCAACACGCTGCAGTGGTGAAAGAGGGAAAATGAACTGGCGGGCCAGTCATTATCTCGAGTAGGGTGACTCACTTTATGGCTTCCTTTATTCCTCGGGGGGCCTTGAAGCCAAAAAAAACCAGACCCCAGCACGCTGGCCTGTCAGCAGCAGCGGAAAATGTACACAGTGAGCTCAGTCTCCTTGGTGATGTCGCCCACTTTGAAGAAAAGTATTGCAGAGTCAAAGGTGAATACCAGGCCAAGTTAACTCACTACCAGTGAAGACAATCGGTGGTGCAATCTGAGCGTTGTCATGTCTGCCTCATGCGCAGCGCCCGGTTTCACCCAAAAGATAAGTCTAGACATTCATCAGGGATTGACCAACCTGCCCATGACCATGAGTGTTGCTCAACAGAGAGCACGAACACACTCTGAGTCCTTTTGTTCTCTCCCTGATAAGTGATAAAGGGTATAACAGTCGGAGGCAAAGTACACACAAGACAAAAACGTTGATCCAAAAAATACAGATGGTTGGAGGCTGCGGTAAAAACTTCACATACTTGTCTCTGTTCCCCTCTTTCTTGTCCTTTTCCCTTATTTGAACAAGAGAGGAGCTCTTTGGATTCACAATGTAATCCTACCCGTACACAACTATGAGCTCACTCATACAAATAGCACACGAGCTGGTCAAAGTGTTTCTAATGCCTCCTCCGGTGGCTCACTCATACAATATTAATAGCTGTATTGATCACAGGCTAATTCTGTGAACCCTCAAAGAAACAGTGACACACATACAGTGCCATGTTACGCTGTATTTGAAACTGTGCTGATTCAAGAGCAGGGTGAGATGCTGTAACAGTGTTGTACACTTATTACCAGTAGCAGCTGAACTATTGTATGCTCATATTTTAGTTCAAATATATTGTACATATTTTTAAAAGTCTAGTGTGCAGGATTTAGGGAGACGTACCGGCAGAAATAGATTATAATATTATAAGGCAGGTTTCTTTCTCCTGTCTCGCCTCTAAGCTTTCTAGTCACTGAGTTAACTATCAAAAGGCTGTGGGTGCAGCCAGAGCACAGGGACAGCTTCCCTGTGTAACTTGATCCACTGTAATGTCTAAAAAAAGAACATAGGACAACTGAACATCGACAACAATAGTGGCATCTCACATCTTATATATATATCACTCTGCCAAACTAAATCATAACTCTCATCGCCTGCACTTAAGGTGCACGAGATTAAATAGCTCCAAATTTAATGTGAAGAGCAAAATAAAATGTGTAAACAATATATGAATGTAGTTAACATTAAATTAGGGAGATGCAAAATAATGAGCAGAGACAAAAGAGACGATCTGATCTACAGAGTCCACCATGTTGCACCGCCATATTTCCTCAGTAGCCCAGAACATACATCCAAACACTGGCTACAGATAGAGCCATTCATGTTTTTGTGTTGGCCACAGTAGTTAGCAGCCCCTCTACGACAAGCACCATTGGAAAAACACAGAGTATTTAACATGAAGCTGTTGTATTCAGTGGTTTTACTGATTTATTTCACGTGGTGCGGTTGTTCTGGAGAGGAGCAGACCTCTGTGGATAATTTGGTTCTCAGTAAAACCTCCTGAACGTCTTGATTTTAAGCTATCAGAGACCAAAGTGAGCACATATTAGTGGTCGCTAGGCTAGGAACCCATGTGCTGCTTTATTCAGTGTTTTGAATCAGCAGGTCCATTTGTTCTGGAGAGGAAGAGATCTCTGTGGATTATTCGACTCACAGTTAAAAAACTTCCTGAACATCTGGATCAGAAAAAAGAAAAGCACACATTTAGTTGTTAGAGCAAATTGGTGAAAACACATTGGCAGGCGCTGGGCTAGCAGCCTGTCTGCGATGAGCCGAACAGTGTTGGAGAGACACTGATTTGTAACATAAAAACTGCGTTATTCAGTGTGTTTATTCAGCGTCTTCCGTAGTCATTGTTCAAGGTCTACACAGTTTAATTAATTCAGCATTATACTCGCATTTGTCCATGTCGTCAAGTTAGTTTGCTGTCACTGACAAGTAGCCGTCCACTCTCTCACTTATTCCACAGCAGGAAATGACACTGAAAAGTAAAAGCTCTGTGCCAGAAATTCACTGTTCTTCAGAATAAAGCGTCCTTTTTACAAACGTGACACATTCGTGAGTCACTTGCGCTCCATTCAGAATGGATCTGTGACCCACCAGTTTGGAGCCACTGGCTCAAATCATCAGGTCTGTTTGTGGTGGAAAACCACCTGGACTATAAACACTGAAGGAACTCTAACCGGGAGAAGTTTCAGCTGGTTGCAGTCTACAATCTTCAGTGCTAGATGCAACTACATCACCCTAAATCCTACACACTGCTCCTTTAAAGTGTACATATGTTACGCACCAAAGCAAATTCCCTCTATGTGAAGCCCTATTTGGCAGTAAACTACATTCTGACTCTGACATGACCTTATGCAGCAGGCTGATGAAATACTGGTTAACAACTACTGTACTGGAAATCTGAGAAAGGTCCTGGAGCTCAAAGCTCCTGCATTGTCTTGTTCAGGAATGAATGTTGAAATGAATCACTTCGACTTCTGATAAGTCACAGCAACCTGTACCATGCAGTTTCAGGCAGGTTGTTGAAAGTTATCAGCTCCTGACATTGCGGACAGGGGACAGACGGGGGGTGGTGGAAGAGATGGTTGTCTCATACAGCCAAAACAACCTGACGCTCCAAGCTGGAAAACTCGTAGATATGAGGGTAAGCTTGAGGAAGAGCCCTCCTCTTTGATAAACATCTACGCTGGCTTGACGACACATGCACGTCTGAATATTCCACTTAATTTTGTGACGTTATAATTTACAATAAATACCAAATTCCATGTTAATCAATGTGATACTTGTTGAGATATTTCAGGCTGTCATGGGAACTGTATCATTCCCCAAGATCTAAAACAGACGTATGATGACTTGAACATTTCAGTCTGCTCCAAGGAAGGCCAATTTTCTTTTCCATTGCATATTTTCTTTTTCCTTCTATAGAAATATCTGACTGGAAGCAGCCACGCAGCACTGCAGAACACAGATGGGTGTGTCATCTAGCCCAGAGAAAAGATCATTTGGATGCAACATGCCCTCCATGTGACAACAAGAACCAGGCACTGCCTTTTCCAATCAGCCCCATGTAGTAAATTTCAAAACCTCAGCTCATTCCCCAGAATCTCTTCAGCGAACGAAGTTTACAACGAACTTGTCACATCCGTATTCATGACTCACCCTCATTCTCTCTCAGCCAGCACATCATGTTACAGTTAACAATGATTGCCACACACTACAGTTCAGCTCAAGACCCACTAGAAATGTATTGTCATCATTTGTTTATTTCAGTCTCCTTACCAGTTTAAGATGAGCGAATAATGTGTGTCATCAAGCTCGTTCTGCAACTCGGGGACAAATTATTAGCGTGATAAATTTAAGCTTAATGTTGGAAATTTACAAAGTATTCAAGTACTTTACTTTAGTACAAATTTTAAGTACTTGTACTTGAGTATTACAATTTTCTGCTACTGTATACTTCTACTCTGCTACATTTCAGAGGGAAATATTATAGTGTGACAGCTTTTCAGATTAATAATATAAAATAAATTCAACAAATTAACTATAATGTAATATTATAGATCAAGATAAAACTTTATTGATCCTCAGGCGAGGTGATTCACAAACTACTCAGCGGTATAAAGTAATAAAATAAGCTCCCCCTTTACTAACATTAAAGTGATGATGCATGAACACATCAATAATTATAATCCAATAATACAATGTATGTTATTCTGAAATTGGCCATTCTGCATGATTAGCACTTTAATTTTTGTTCTTCAAGAATATTTTTATGCTAATATTTTGTACTTAAGTACATTTCTGAATACATAATCTTTACTTGTAACAGAGTACTTTGACACAGTGGTGTTACTTTTTTTATTTTTATTTATTTAACCCATATTTAACCAGGTTAGTCTTGTTGAGATCAATGATCTCAGACCTGGTCAAGACAGCAGCACACAAAAAAAGTTACAGCCACACAACAACACAATGAAAAATACACGGTAACATGTAGAAATATTAGAGCACCTCCGCACAGTGACAACAACCCACCGATTAATTCATATTACATATGAGAGCTTTAAAGTCAGGCAGAGAGACCAGTTCACGTAGATTCAACTCTTTTTGAAGGTTTCTGAAGTCAAGTCAACTTTATTTATATGACACATGACAAACATAAAATATCATATAAGATAATAAAGTATTACATTTATAAAAACAGTCAGGACATGATAAAAACAACCTAAATAAAAAAGGTACTACTTTTATTATTATTCTTAAAATAGGGTAGATAATAATAATAACACTAATTCCTAAAACAAATAAAGATACTCTTAAAAACCTGGCTGAAAGCTTGTGAAATAAGATATGCTTTTAGTTTGCTTTTAAAACTGTTGCAGCAGCGCGTAGTTTACGTGGAAGAGAATCCACATAAAAGCAGTCTTTCCCAGCTCAGTCCGAGCGCCAGGAGCAGACAACAAAACTAAGTCTTGATAGCTACAGTCAGATCTTTGCTCAATAAAAGTACAAATGTACGCAGGGAGTTTACCCAGATGGCAGTATGGTATTACTACTTTTACTTGAGTACAAGATGTGAAGACTTCTCCCAGCACTGCTCAGGCTACATCTAATGTTATCCTAAAGTAGGTTTTGGATTCTTTCACTTTCAGTCTTAATCCGCAAAGATATGGAGTCAAGACACATGATTTTGACTCAAATCAGGCTTGAGTCACAACTATGGTGGCTTTAGATGGAAACAAAAATGACGATCCACTCAACTAGGATTGTAACACCAATAATGACTTGTGACCTCACTTGAACTCGAGCTTTGAACCTGAAAATAATTGATACTTTTAACAGTTTTTGCACTCAAGTCCCAAGTCTTACACTACTCATAATGCTCCCTCTTCACCAAATGTAACAGCATTTCAAAAACAGAGTAATGACGTATTATATTTATTAAAATTGTGAATGCTTTTAAACATTTGTAATTGTTAAAACAAGTTTGTTATAACAAGTGTGACTGAACTTAATAATTAACTGTATTGCTCTCATAACATGTAACATTATCTTAACCTGCAAACATATGAGGTGAAGACACATGATTTTGACTCAAATCAGGCTTGAGTCACAGCTTTGATGACTTTAGGTTTGACTTTACAGTAACAAAAATGATGTGCAACTCAACTAGGACTGTAACACCAGTGACTCCTGACTTCCCTTGAACTCGAGCCTTGTGACTTGAGAATACTTGATACTCTCCCACAAGTTCAGAGACTAAAAAGTACAGTATTTATAAAGTGTGCCACACATCAATTAATTTCACTTCAGTTCAGTCACACTTGTTACAACAAACTTGTGTTAACAATTACAAATGTTTAAAAAGCGTTCACAGTTTTAGTAAATATAATATGTCATTACTCTGTTGTTGAAGAAGAGCATTATGACTTGTTTAGGACTTAAAACCTAAAGTTTAGGACTTGGGACTTGAGTGCAAAAACTTCAGACTTACATGTGACTCTTCTATTAATCTTAATGCATGTACATGTATAATAATTCATGCTTAGAACTGTACACACAATGTACATACATTATTCTAAGCACCTAATTCTCCTCCCAGAAATTTAATGTAGAAACTGCACTACATAAATCTAAAACAAGTAAATCTATAACAAACATAGACACTATGAACTTTGCTGGATTACATAAATCTATACTCTATTTCCTGCCGTACAGTTTATAAGTGGCCGTACATTTAAATCTGTCCTCAGTTTTTATTCATCTCCCAGGGATTTATTGTTTCAGCCCTTTTTTGTGAGCATTTTATTAAATAATTTTGTCTTCATGTGAACGTAAGTTGATTTGTACATGGAAGTGCATACTCTCACAACCTCACTTAACCGTGGTTTGCTTTACGTTGTTGGTTTTGCCTCTCCAGAAATTCCTTGTATGCGCACAACGCACTTAACAATAAACAGACTCAGCTCAAATTTAAATGAAACCATCTATTGCGAGACAAAGCAGATGTCAACAGGATGTTTACTGTCTTTGCTTGAGTAAATCTTTGAGTTTTTGAGGTTGGGAAATAAGGACGATCCTGCCCGGGTAGTTTTCCCCTCATCAGTACAATGCGGGCATTTGGAAGAAGAAAGAACTCAGCCTCTTTGCCAGCTTTACCCCATAAAAGGAGGAGAGCAGGGAGAGCTTTAATTGTTCCCCTGCAGCCAGCTTGTCACAAAAGATGTGGAGGGGGTCTATAATAAATACACATGCATGCATTCCTTACCCCCAACTCTGACAGGCACGCATAAACACACCGAAGTGACCTTGTGTCCTGTTAGTTTCCACGAGGACACCTGCGGAGTATGCAGGAAGTTTAAAGGTAATCAAAAACAGGCCGCTACACCTACAGATTGTTACACAAACACATACTGCAACAAGCACAAGCCTGCCTCCTGCTGCTACCCTGCACATTAATATGCTGAGCAACACACGGGCACATGGTGGTGGCTCTGCACACCCCATTCACTGTGCCGACACGCATTCACACAAAAATTCCAAACAAAGAAATATAAAAGAGCAACCGGTTGGAAGTTGAGAAAGAGAAAGGAAAAAAAAACAGAGGAGAGAGGCAGAGCATGAAAGAGTGCAGGGGGAGGGAGAGGCACCGAGGGGAGAAAATGAGGGGGTGTTGAGGAGGAGGAGAGAGTCTGAGAGAAACAGCTTAAGACAGTGTGAGAGCTGAAGGCTGGAGTGAGTACGCCGTGAGCAAAGACAGAGTCAGAGCAAAACAGAAAGAGAAGAGAAGACTTGAAATATCCCCCACCATCAATCAGGTACAGTAAACCATTTAAGTCACTCTTACGACTATCCTGATATGTGTGCTGACCAGATGCAAAACACTGGACTGGCTTGATGTTTACTTTAGAGATTTAGTTATTTAAAGTCACGAGAACAGATCTATGAAAAGTACTGGAGTGTCAAGTGAATATCCATATGTGCCTCAGCTCTGGGTTCCCACAGAACTCTAGTGGCTTGGCGCCAGGAGACAGTGGAAGTGCTGATTGGGTCACCCCAAAAGTTGTATTTCTTTCTTCCAGCACTCAGCATTTATTTATCTAAAGCTGTTTACAGGATGGAAACTGGAACACCGCAAATGTTTGGTTATACACAGATCCATTTCTCAGCGGTAAACTTTGGTCAAATAGCCTCTTAGTCAGCAAGACAAAAAAAAATGTGTTTTACGTCTTATCAGGCTCAACAAACCTTTGTTTTCCTCTGTCAAAGGGGGAAAAGATCCTAAAATATCTCTCATATCTCTCATCCTTAGTACCACTGTGGATCCTTGTTGCCATGTTTATTTTTGTCTGGTATTGTAACCAAGTTCTGCATTTTCATTTCTGTGTTTTGACGCAGTGATTACGACGGCTACTACGACCTCAGCTTCTTGATTTCAGTTCCTTTATTCCACCTCTTTTACACTTTAGATTTCTTCTGATGGGAATAAGGAAATTATGAGGAATATAAGGTTTTATCTTAAAGGTGCAGTGTGTGGGATTTTGTGGCATCTAGCAGTGAGGGAATGCAGATAACAAACAGCTGAAACTTCTCCATGTGCCAAGGGTGAACTCCCCATTAGGGTTTCTTCAGTGTTCATTGTTTAGGAAGTTTATACCAGGAGCAAAGCTACCTACGGAGGTCTCTTCCTCTCCAGAACAAACAGACCAGGTGATTAAAACAGGTTAAAACATCGAAATAAGTAGTTATATGTTAAAAATAAGTGTTTCAGGGTCAGAAAGACCAACTCTGTTGAGCGTAACTCGTGATTCAGACCCCTGAGAAAATACCCTGATGTCTGTATTGTTGACGCCAGCGGACAGTTGTTCAGAAAAACAAAAACCAGTGTTTCTTTTATGCTGTTTGGCTCGTCACTAATGGGCTGTTAGCCTGTCACCTGCTAATTTGTGCTCCCTTTTGTTCTCTGATAACCTAAGATCTGGAAGTTCAGGAGGTTTTTACAGAGGGCAGAATTATCCGCAGAGGTCTCCTCCTCTCTAAAACAAACAGACCAGGTGATTTAAACTTGTAAAAACACTGAAATAAGCAGTTTTATATTAAATTACGTGTTTCTTCTGATCTTCTAATGTAAGCAGATGTGTGTCAGGACGTAACTCATGATTCAGGCCCCTGAACAACAAATATATGTGTGTGCTGTCGAAGCAGTCAACTTGTTTTGGGTCAGACTTAAAGCTGACAGTTGTTCTTGGCTCATCACAGCAGGCCTCCAGCCCATCACCCATCACCAGGTCTCCTCCTCCCCAAAACAACTGGAACTGGTGATTTTAACTTGTAAAAACACTGAATGAAGCAGTTTTATGTCAAAAATCAGTGTTTCTTCTAACCCTCTAATGTAAGCAGGTGTGTGTCAGGCTCAGTGGAGCCTGATAACTCACAGAGAGACTGACTCTATTGAACGTAACTCATGATTCAGGCC
>JAPZEB010000026.1:18552278-18568814 GCA_029783705.1 Chaetodon striatus
GACATGTCAGTGTCACAAAAATTGTTTTAATAAAGATTTAAGTAAGGTGCTAGTACTACTACTGTGCTTAATACTACACTGTGTCTACTGGTGTGGAGAAATACAAGACTTCAAGATGACAAAGAGCTAAATGGCTCCCATCAGGCAATAATTGTGTGTAGGCGGATTTTAATTGTGGGTTGTATGTCCATATTCCAAGTCATGTTGATCCACTGATGTTTAGATAAGGGCTTTCAAGAGGCAGGACAGTTTCCCCCCGGGTTATCTATTAACTAGCTTTACTGGGACAGCATGAGAGGCGTATAAAGGTTAAGACAGTTTGAACAGTTTCAAGTCCTTTTGGAAAAATCTCGTCTATTTACAGCATGTGTGAAGAATGAAATGACCTCATATTCCAGCAATGTGCCTGATAAGACACACGAGAAAAACATTCGTGATAGACAGGGGAACTGGATAAAATGCTGTGCAGTGTCACAGTTATGACGCTTACTCCAAAATGTGTAGAGCCTGAGCTGGATTACAGATTGCTCACTGTGCTGCCCACTTCCTTTGGTCATTTGGGAAACAAGAGGACTAACTGAAATGACACAAAATGGGCCTTTTTTTACTAAGCTTCCTTTTCCCTCAAGGAACTGAGGAGGGAGTGAGGAAGAGAGAAATTATGGTTTTGATTAACGTCTGTGTGTCATCTGATCAGAGAAGAATGCAGTTGCTCCAAAAGCTCATCTCGGCTGTAGCACAATCGGCGGTAGATCTGCTGCACATGCATTCCAACATAGCTGGCTTTTGTCTGTGTCTGAGCACATGTATACAAAAGAGAGATACAGAGAGATACAGTAGATGGACAAAATCAGACTGTCATGTATAAATAGATAAAACAAGAACAGAGAGCGAGAGGATGACGGGGGTTGAGTAAAAGTGAAAGAACAAGACAAACACCAACGTAGGAAAACACCTTAGACAAACAGGAGTTTGAGCCTGTTTGTGTACATGACAAAATGTGAAAGTAGAGGGGGATAAACGGGGAATAACTTAAAGTCCAAGATCCCTGTGGGAGCCAGCTGAGTCGTTCTCTCTCAAGTCTGTTTTAAACACACGTCAGGGAATCAGACAGAGAGACAGCTGCTCAGGCTCAGGCTTACTTATAGCACATAGCATCAACAACTGCTGTGTCTCCACCGTGTGCATCGACATGTAGGGATACACCCGAGGACTCATGACAAATTTGGACAGGCCTCATAATTATGTGCCAATCATTCACAGACAACAGAGACGTTGGCAGTTAGCTGTAAAGCTGTAAAGTTACTTGTCTTGTTGAAAAAAAATCTAACATCTGGTTATTTTAGAGGACACGTCTTTTTGATAATTTGGCGTTCAGGGAAACACTCATTCACTTTCCTGGTGAGCGTAAGATGAGAAGATCAATACCACGTCATCTCATTTAAGCACTGTAAATATGAATCAGTCCCCTAAGAGGTGCAGCAAGCTTTGTAGCCAAGTTTCATAGTGGCCAAACAATGGGATTACAGCCATTATGTGACGCCATGTGGCCCAAACAGACATTCCCATAGACTTACATAGTGAAACAGATGTCTGGAAATCAATGGATCCATTTTTTGAGCATCACAACCCCCAAAAATGACTTGTTTCACTATCAGAATTTGACCCATTCGGTCCGATGACATTTTGAAAGTCTAGAATAGGCACACGATTGAATCATTTTATCCCCATTCAAGTTAGCGGAGCACTTAACTAGAAGTTAGTCGTTTAGCCGGTGGAAGTCTCTAGTGTGCCTGCTCTGTGGGGCGAACAGTGTGTAAGCAGTGCCTAATTTTATACATGGCAGTTTTTTAACTTTTTTAGCTTCAAGTGCCACTGAACAATTTTCATAGAAATGAACAGGGCCCTGCCTCCAACACTGTATCCAGTTCTCTTTATACATCCAGGGTATATAGTTAGCTTAGCTTAGCACTGAGGCTGGAGATAGGAGAAAAGAGCTAGCTTAGCTTTCCACATACCAGCCTTCATATATGTATAGTTTTGGCATCTTTGCTTGAAAAATGACTTGATCAATTATCAAAATACTTGGGGACTAATTTCCTGTTGATCAACAGTTTGAGCCCTGAAAGAGATTTGAGCTCTTATTATTATTTATAGCAAGTGTTTACACGACTTATTTTTTAGAGACAGTGGTTTAAAAAAGTCTCCTGACTCCCAATTTTTGTCATTTGCTGTAATTTCCCGCAAAAAAAAAAAAAATCACATAAAAATCACGAAATTTTTATTGCATTTTTTGACAAAACTGGCTGCAAATTTAAGGGGTTTTTGCCACGAGATCCTGGAGGGACTGCCTTTTCCAGTCTACGCGAAGCTAAACTAAGTTAAGATATGCTAAGCTAAGCATCTCTGGAGGTAGCTTCATATTTGGTGTATTCACGGCATTGTGAATAGCGACAGCTCTGTGTATGAACTGTATACATGTAGGAACTGTATGTATAACTTTTTTATATCTTTTAACGGCAGGTACCGCATGTACCCAAGACAAATTTCCTTCGGGACAATTAAGGTGATCTTATCCTATCTGACAGGGATACGTTACGGCCACGTGGTCTAAAAGTTGCAACTTAGCCTCCGACAGCATTTTTTCCTATAAGCTAAATCTGCTGAATGGCATTAACTGCACCAGCAGCAGCCGCTGTGGGAAGATGCAAACCAGTTCTGCAAAATCACAGTTTCGTTATAGTTTTCAACACTTGATGTTTCACAAAGGAACAAGTGATGAGCCACACTTGCTGACCTCATCAAAAATGAGTCCAAAATCAAAGTATTATGCAATCACAAACTGTCAATGAATGACCAACACAGTAATTCATTGTCTGTGATTGTAAAACTGTCTGCACTGACACACACACACGCACACGCACACACACACACGCCCGTCACACCTCAGCTCCAATCCAACCTGTCCTGTTTATATATGACACAGTGAGTACAGTATGTCTGGGTAGTACAGTAGTGTATATGTGTTTATATAGAAACAGTTAAAAGGATAATGTGTGTGTGTGAGTGTGTGCAGGATTGAGAAAGACAGGAAGTGCATATCTTCCTGTTCTGGAGAGTATGAATATTTAAGTATGTATGTATAGAGACAAAACTGAGGTATGAGCTATCAGATTTCACCTGCTCCACTTTTTGGACGGGTCACCTCCACATGACAGTCTTTTCATTCATACACACTTCCTCCAGCTTCTTATCAGATGGTAACTTACGCTTGTATGTTTACAGACGCTTTTGTGGCCTTTTCAGTGTCTCTGCCAACCAACCCGTACCGTGTCTGTCTCTTCTTCTGCCTCTTATGAGGGCTGCAACTAACTATTTTCACTGTCAGTTAATCTGACGACTACTTTCTCCTTTAATCGATTATTCGTTAAATCTATGAAAGGTCAGAAAACAAGAAACATGCCCAGAGTAATGTCTTTAAATGCTTTGTTGTGTGCTTTAAACACTCCCAAACTCAAAGATATTCAGTAAATAGTGATATAAAACAGAGAAAGTTTGGCATCTCTGTTTGGAAAAAACGGCTTAAAAGATGATTAAATTATGTAAACAGCTGTCAATTAATTTTCTATTAATTGACTTTCACTTAAGCTCTACATCTTAATATCTTTTTTTCTCTTTCCCTTCTTCCTCTGTGTCGTGGGAAATCCGACTCCGTAATAAAGAGCAGATTTACTGACTGTGTATTAGCCGTCTGAGGCAGTGGTGGAGGCAGTGGCGGGAGGGGTGCAGTCTTGGGAAACTCTCTCCTATGTTTGCCATTTTACTCCACATCCTTTCCCCTAGAGTACACAGAAAACTTGTGTGTGTGCTTCCTCTTAGAGAGGCTCAGATCAGGTAGAAAAAGCAGAAGTTGCGTTCAGCTGCGTTATCTTCTGCCTGAGTTATGTAGCATCATCAAAAGTAAAAGAAAAACTGTGTGTGTGGCAATTTTGAAATGACCCTGTAGGTCAGAGAATTGTTGCAGCATGTGGAGGAATGGATAAAGATGTGAACTGGTTTATTACCACGGGGAAATGACTCAGATGTAAAGTGATAAATGATACAGCATCGAACAAATAGAGCAGGTACACAGCTACATAGAGAAAATGTTTTTGATTATTGTCTTTAAATGTAAACCTGGGTGTGGGCTGATCTGAAAACAGAAACAAAAACAAAAGAGAGAGAAGGATGTGAAAGAAAATGGGGTCATAGAAAACCACAGGTACATTAAACAGGAAATTAACTTCAAAGTGCTTTGCGCCCTCTGTGCCAGTGTCAAGCTGTGAAAGCCTTCGTTGGGCTCTGACCCGAGGGCCCTAGGAGTTAAATACGGGTTTGACAACACTGTGACCTAGACTGCTACAGTTGACTTTGTAGAGTGCATGCCAAACAAAAATACCAGAGAGAGACTTGGGCAAATAAAGAGTATGTCAGTTGTCTTAGTATGCTTCCTTCTCATATCTGAGCTTGTAACTTCCTGTGAGTTCAGTTTGCGTGTATGCGAGTACAATATTTAAGAGTTTCCGAGAAGTGAGGGTGTGGCTCTATGTAACGGTAACAGTACTTGAGAGTAGGTGAGTAAAGTGTAGATGTTTATGTTAGGCAGACCTCTGCTTATCCTCTGTTTCTCTCCGGACAGGATTCCAGGAGTATCGATGATACTGATGCTCTCCAGGACGGGGTTAGGCATCTGGGCGCACATGAACCTGCCAAGAAAGTACAATGATGATGAGATAACAGGGCATGGCGGGGGAGAAAGAGAAAGTAAAAGGAAGTAGAAAGAAAGAGAGCAACAAGAGTGTGAGACACAGAGGGCGGGAGAGTCGCCAAAAAACCAGTCGGGTGAGAGTGTTTATACATAAGCTTAGCATTAAACAGACATAATCTGGAGCTTTTCAGTAACAACCTTCATGCTCTCATGCATTAACGTAAGTGGAGTAAACTTGCTGGATAAGACACGCAGCTGAAACACAAAGTAGCAGGAGGGGGGAAGGAAGGTTTGGGTTCAGGGTGCTGCCACTGCGCCATTTTCATAAGTCCTTCCAGTAAAACAATTTCCACTTAGATTTAAAAATAATAATGCTAAAGTACCAGGATTTTTCCACAAAGTACATTTGATGTCAGGGGGATGATTTGACCTTGAAATGAAGGCTTGAACTAACAATAATTATAATTATTTATTCATCTGCCTGTTAATAGGTCCAGTGTGGAGGAATAAGGGAGATATATTGGCAGAAATGTAATATAATATTTATGTTTTTTTAGTGTATAATCACCTAAAAAAAAAAAGAGCTGTTTATATCTACATAGGGTGCAGGTCCTCGTCCACGGAGTCCACCATGTTTCTACAGCAGCCCAGAACGAACAAACGCCATAGTTAGCAGCCACTTCATGACTGGCAGCGTCAGAAAAACACAGCATATTTTAACATTATACTGCTTTCTTCAGTTCTTTCACCGGTTTGATTTACAAGGTTCATTTTATTTGGCAGAAAGAGACCTCTGCAGATACTTTAACTCTCCATAAAAACCTCCTGAACATCTGAATCTTAAGTTATCAGAGAAAAAAGGCGAGCACCCATTGATTCGGAAGTAGACACTGCTTTACTCAGTGTTTTCACCAGTTTAAAATCACCTGGTCGGTCAGTTTTGAAGAGGAGGAGAGCTCTGCAGATAATTCGGCTCCTGGTAAAAACCCCCTCAACAATGAACACTGAAGGAATCCTAAGCGGGAGTTCACGCTTGGCACATGGGAGAAGTTTCAGCTGGTTGCCATCTGCACTTTTCCCCACTAGATGCCACTAAATCGTGTGTAGTGTTTCTTTAAAGTCTGATTAGTTAAAGGTGCCCGTCATAATTTCCTTCAGTTAAGAGTGACGTCTTTAAATGGCTTGTTTTCTCTGACTAAGAATTAAAAAATGTAAGATATTCAATTTACTATCACAGGAAACAAATAAAAGCAGCTTTTTTCTGCATCAACAGCGACACTACACGATGATTCAGTCAGATTTTCCAAACAGCAGGGGGTGGCTGCTTGTAGGAGGTTACCATTGATGTAGGAATGTGAGGGAAACACTGGCACAATACATCATCAGTTATGAATAGTAGGCCTGAGTCATTCTCAACGTAACATAATTCACTGCACAATGCTTTTCTTTAAGCCGGGACACACAGTTTTAAACTTTAAAGGGGAGTGCCGCTCTCCGAGAGAAATCCAGCCAAGTCACACACACTCATAAAAACACAGACAGATATACACACTATGAAGCGTGGGAGGATGAGTGGTTTTGCATAAACCCATGGTGTCCCACTCAGGACAAAGAAGGGGATTGTTAAGACACCCCACAGCTTAGAGTGCTGCTTCTCGCTCTGTTGCTCTTTCACTCAATCTGAACCGATACTCACAACATGAGCTCAGAGGCACCGGGTCATAAGACCGGGAGAACCGTGCTTTTACATTCCTGCTGCAACCACACTGGGAGCTGACACACACACACACACACACCACAAACCCTAACAGAGACCCCTTACCACACGCAGGGAGGAAAAAGGAAAATCCAAGGACAATGAACAAGTCAAAGAAATATGAGAGATGGCCTTCTTGCATGGTGATCCTATGCACACTATTACATTACAATAACACTGACTGCCAAAGACAACAAACACACAGGCTTTTTCCACTCCCTCTCATAGCTGATGGCGTATGATATCTAGTTGGAATTTTGGCCCCAGTTTTCCACTTAACTATCTATCCCGACATTTTCCACAGAGACCTTGTAGGAAAAAATGCTCTGATGAACTCGAGCTGGAATTCTCAGAAACAGCGGTCCCTGTCAGGCGCGGGGGCCCCGAGAGCTCTCAACTATCTGAGATCAATCGCTGCGTGACTGTGTTTCGAGAAAGTGAGAAACCCGCCTTCTCTGTGAGGCCAGCAGGAAGGCATGGGTTAAAACTTCACGTCATGTGATTGGGGGTCTGGCTCCAGCTCATGAGAGAGGGTCTTCCGCTCTTGCCGCACCTCCTGACCTATGACCTTCCCTCACATCATAACCTCAACTTCCTGTAGAGAAGAGGAAACAGGGTGGCTGTGGCTGGGACTCGGGATGTGGACAGGGAGGTTACAACTTTGTCGCTTTTCCATGTTTTCTTCCTCTAAAATGTTGTGTGTGTGAATAAATGATCTATAAATCACATACGACTATATCTACACACGTGTCCTCGTGCATTTGTTTATTTGCTCTGTAAGGCTGCGCATGTGTCAGCCGCTATCTGAGTAAAGTGCAGAGTCAGTGTCCTGGACTGAAAGGCCATGAGCAGGACAGGACGGAGCGGGACAGCGCAGGCCGGGCGGGCCAGTGCGGAACTTAAACTTTGCTGACTCGGGTTTTACTGACTAATGGCTTACAGAGAGCACAAACACACAGAGGGCCTCTAGCTGCAGTGGTATTATAACCAAAAGGAAGCAAGAGCTAAAAAATATGCGTGTTTATCTGGAATTACTTTCAAGGAAGCATTTAGGATTTGGGACAAATCGGTGCACATGCTATGAGACACAATCTGAAACCAGGCTGCTTCAAAATAGACACAATGATAAAGCTGTAAAGACTGGCAAGGTAGCAGAGCACAGCAGCCACTGGTACTTCTGGTTTTGCCAAATCCAAGAGCAAACTAGGTGTGTGAATCACACGCCTGATTCCTGTTTACTCTCTTCATAAATAACTGATTATGTAGAGACTAAGTCCTATCTGAGGCTGGTAGTTAAAGGCTAATCTGCAGGGTGAATGACTGTGGTTAAAGAGCTACACCGTAGGACTACCATCACGCTGTGCGCTCCTCTGACATGGTATTTTCCCCTCCACCTTAAATCCGTCAATTTTTAACAATCTGATCCTTCATATCTACATCTATGAGGAAACACACTTTCAGTCAACCAGCAGCTGAAAGCCGATCCAAATACTTTTGGCCTCCTCAAAGGAAAGTGGAAAACTGGCCCAGTCTGAGCCACATGCAGCCCAGCTCCAAATGTGTGTCTGGATCTGGTTCTTGACAGACTTTTTAATCAGCCGTCGGACTGCTCTGGTCTATGTGCCATCACAACTGATTCATTCTTTATTAGGTCAACACACACAAAGCTGTTCATTCAGGTCATGCACCTGCTGTCATCATACACACATATTCTGTTACATATAGGATCATGTGAGCTTTCCCTGAGCCAATGAATAGCCACTCGAGCCTGGATTCAAAGTGAACCACAAGTCCCGTGATATCACAGGACGGCGTCCAACAGTTTGACAAATGATGCTACGATGGACAATAGCCTTTGTTTACACACAGTCTTATCTGGTTTCCCCTCAAGTCTGTAATAAACTCCAGAGGGGTGAATCGAAGCCCCTGAGGTCCAACACCTCCCGCTCTTCTGAAACGTTTTATCTGAAATGCATGACTTCACTTTTCCCAGTTTGACTGATGCAGTTTGGCAGGGGCTTACACTCATGGAAGATAAAGCATACTCCACATAATTCAGGGAAAGGACCTCAATGGATAATAGGAAGTGGAGCTAACGGAGGAAGTGTCAACTTGAGTTTTTGCTTGTACTAATCGGCAAAACAGATTAAGATTAAGTCTGTCCACAAGTGAGTCATTTGTGTTTTATTTGTCCATCTTTTTGTCTTGCGATTCCTGTTAAGGGTGACACCGCCGGCCACCAGGAAGAGAGGGGATATACCTACATCCTCTACAGGAAGTGACACCATCAACAAATGCATGTCAGCCATCTGATGTCATCATAAATCCACACACAATAGATTGGATTAAGATGTTTTCAACAGACGTCACACTGGCTCTGACTCATAGTACCTGGCTTGTGCGGTCTCACCTTGCACTGTGACTTTTCTCTCTGTGTCTTTCACTTTCTCTTCTGCTTTTATTTTGTTGTTTCCCCAGTTTCCAAATGTCTGCCTTCTCATCTTGCATTAGTCAGTGAAAGCCCCACCTGTGCAACACTTGTGAGTCATTTGAGTTTTTGCCATGAGAACACGTTGACATCCGGCTGAATACCAGGCCTTGGTGTCACAGATTGATGTGTAACACGCTGAGAGGAGCTCTGTAAGTTTCCTAACAATCTCTGGTTCATCAGTCATGTGGAACAAACTCAGATAAGCTGGATGTCTTAGAGAAACACCTGCTGACTCGATGAAACAAAACTACAAGACGATAGACTGTCACACCAAAAACCTTTAACCCTTTGCGATAAGATTTCAGGTAGGGGAATTGGCCTGTCGGCTCCTACTGATGAGGCAACACTTATATGACCACGCGCGTTATGAAACTTATGGCACCTCCATCCGAGGGCAGGGCAAGGTCAGCTTGTTGCCCAGCAACACTTGCAACTATTTCTACGCTGGGGCCGAGCTGTGACATTGGGACAAAACGATCTGTCACCGCCAGTGGCTCTGCCAGGTCCTTTGAGGAGGAAGTGCCTGAAGAGGGGCAAGGTACAGTTTTACCTGATCCAAAGTGAAAGGACAAAAAGGATGTCAATGAGGTGAGGAGTTGGAAAGCACCTTCCTGTCCTTTGCTTTGCCATACACAGAGTGGCTCTCCCACATTGCTATTGACACAAAACATTTTCTCAGACTGAGGAAAGAGGGAAAGTCTCTGCACTGAGACTGCTGGAAAAGTTGTGCAACAGTACTGTGAACTTACCTGAGTGGTACATGTAAGGACATGCAGGGAGGGCATTTAAATCATGGCCATGGGTGCTGTGTTGTCATGATAGCATGAACAAACAGCTGTGTTATCTACTGACATCTCAAAACAGCCATGACATTTACCTAACATTCATTTAAATCACCCATTAATAAACAGCTGTAGGCTCTAACCGCTCTGTTCCCATAATCCTAGTGGTACATTTTTCACATAGCTCAGTGTAAGCTCTTTAATATGGTCTGAGGACTTGGTTTTACCTGTTCAGAAACGCGTTGCCAAAAGCGTTGAGTTTGCGGAAGGGCTTCTTGGGGTCGACAACCAGAGCGTTGCCCGGTATCTGCCCCTCCTGGTCGCCGTGCATCACCGCGATGAAAGAGTCCGTAGTGGGCTCGGGGCCAATCCGCATACCGGGGAAGTCCTGCTCCATGAGGTGCCGGATGAAGGTGGTCTTACCGGTGGAGTACTGACCCACCAGGAGCACCATGGGCTTGTTGTCGAAGTCGGCATCTTCGAGTGCAGGGGAGTGGAAGTCGTGGAATCGATACGTGTCCTCCAGCGGGAACAGCTTGGTCCGGTAAAGCCGCCGCAGACCCTCCGACACGTTTTGAAACAGCTCGGGGTCCTTCTTCATGTTTTTCCTGAACATGGTGAATGAGTTTTGCCCTTAGTTGACACCACTGCGTGGGTCTCCCCTTGAATAATGGTCTGGTTTAGGTGGTGCGGATCTCTCCCACCGTCTAGAGAGTAGCTGCCTGCTGGAATGAAGCAACGGCTGGGCGAGGTCTGGGTAAGTTTTTTGTCCCCACCCTCCTCTTCGCTAGCTAGCCACACACACTACGAGTCACTCATTCAGGGAGGACTCCCTCTTCAGCTGACGTTGCCTAATGTGAGAGAGCCAACTAAAGTCCGCCACAAACACCTAGTAGCTCCCGGCAGCTGGACACCGTCTGATACCGCAGACCTGTGACTGTATAACCGTTAAAGCGCCTGTTAGCAGGTGGCTAACTCGGTTAGCATTCGGACCGGCTGTCAGTTAGTGAACCCCTCCGGAGATAGCGGGCTGGCACGCGGGCGCCGGAAATGTTACACATATTTTCACAATAAGAGCCGCAGCTGTGCCGGCCTACTGCATGTCTGTAATAATCCTGTGTCACATAAAAAGGGCCACAATGTCAGGATTATGGTTATTTTACACATTAATACTGTGTATTTTTCAGAGTAGGTCACATTTTTCAGTTTTGGAGTTCCAGTTTTGAGTCTCAGAAAGTTATGTTTTGTGGGTAACAACAGCTTAAATTGATCAAAAAGTAGGAATTAATTAGGTTTTGGATCAAATAAATGGTGTTTGATTGACTAATGTGCCTGTGAAACGTAACAAAGTGGATGCACTTTGATTCATCTCACTGTATCTACCCCCATTTGTTTTGTTTTTTGTTCAGTTTCTACTATTATCATAATTACTATTACATTTTTTATTTTTTTTGTGTGTTTTGTTTCATTGTTAGGTGTTGTGTGCACTGCATATGTTAAGAATATGTGCAGGTACCCAGGAGGAATAGCAGCCACTAATGGCGATCCTACATAAAACTAAAACCTCTTTGTATAGTACCATAAAAAAAGATGCATCAATCTTTAGTTTTAACCCAAAAATCCTTTCACGGACACTTTTTTCCTACCCTCAAATTGATAAGATAATTTTATTGCTCTGTTTTACGGTGCTGTCATGTCAGTAATGATGTACTGTGTACTCTCGACCTTTAACCTACAGACACAAATGCAAACATTCATTCATTCCTGTTTGTGAAATTTCCAGTAAACTTTCACCTCTGACAGGAATTCTTGGTTTCATGTTTATATGTGGGTTTAGTTTTAATTTCAAATGGCTGTATCTAATTGCACACAGATGTGGTCGGTAATACCCACAATCACTTTCTGTTTTGCTTTGACTTCACATTATTAATACTTTGTATCTCTCAGACTGGGTGTTTGAATTTTGTGTCCCAGAAACATTTTTAGTCGGACTTTGATGTGTTCTTTTGTTTTGCACGCATCGGTTGAATAAAACACTTGAACTGACCTGTTATAACAGTCGTACAATTCATTGTAAAAAGCTAAAAAGAGTCTTCTATTCCAGGCCTTTTGGTGCTTTGTGATGTTTGTCAGGCTTACGTATGATATGTTTTTCTCTTGCCTCTGTATGTAATGCATCTTGAAAAGCTCTTGCATTACACTTGAATAAAAGTATTGCGTACATTCATATGTGCTCTCAACACTGAAACTGATGATTTTTCCCTGTGGGTTGCCAATTTGTTGAAGTCATATCTGATACTGTATTATTTAAATAACAAATGATAGATACAGTGCAAATATGTGTTGCTTGCACCCCTTTTTTATTTTCTTTTTGCCTCTATATGTGATGTCAGTAGTGTCTGAAAATCATTAACATCTAGTTCATTTTTACAATTTAAGTGTTGCTTATGTAGTTTTGTTTTTGTTCTCATATCATACACACACACAATATGCAGGCTAATGATAAAGTGAGGTGTCACTCAGTGTCATTTGTCTTTTCTCTGTACATACAACACAATAATGAAACAGGAAGACAGTTACAGTGTGAGGGGATCAGCTTAACTTTATTTCATCCAACAACCTGCACAGAAATAAGCATAAACATAGCACATATTGTATGAATAGTAAAAAGAAGATGTTATTGCACACAACCCACTGACTTGTGAGATGTGTGAAGTGTAAGCTTCAGAGCGTCCCGACAGCTCTCCGATGACAAGAGGTGTCCCTCCACAGATAACAGCAGCTCCACTGGAAGCCAGAGTTTTTTCCATATGGAGATGCTGTTACAGCTGGTGAGACCCACGGACACAGCACAGCTGACAGCACCATGAGAACGCTGTGGCGGTGGTATTCATTTCACCACAATATTGGCTGTACATCTTTCTGCTGACATCTATCATTTCACTGAGACAAGTATATCAAGGTTACTCAAGTGTTTGGAAAGTTTTTCTTTATGTGATTATGCCCATTTGACAATTAAAACACACATTAAAATGCTCCTCAGGCCTTTGACGTGTGTTCAGGTCCATAATTAAAGGATTGTGGTTACAATACCCATAAACTTCCAGATCCCAGCATTGGTTCAAAGATAAGAATTTCACAATACAACATATCTGAGCCGCATGGCACCACTGATAAAGTACACATGAAATAATGCTGCCCTCTTTTGGCTGGGTCGCCTACATGAAATCAAATCATTTTACTACATTTTTATTATCTGCGCCCTCGTGTGATTATACCTGCCACACCTAATAAAAGGTAAGTAAGATATAACCCATCAAAGTCTTCTGAGCTTGTTTTTTACTGCTCCTAAGAAACATGTCACCCTTATGGCGCCAATAAAATCAGGGTCATTCACTCTATGAAAGTGTGATAGGAATCAGGAGGGAGTGCCATCCCAGCACATGAATTTTAGCCTTTAGACCACTGAAATTAATCTTTTACAAACGGACACTGATATGTCTCTGAACACGAGCAGTAAACACGAACGTGCATCACTTCCTAATTAACTTACTCCGACCGAGCTTTGACCTTTAACCCTCTCCTTCGGTGAAAAACAGGGCCATAAAGCAATTTAAGGGGAGGCTAAAGAGACCTTCACCCCTGTCCCCTTTCGTCTCCCTCGACTTTGCACGCCAAGCTACAAATTTTACCACATTATTCCACTGTGAAAGTGTTACTAGTGCATTTAGAGATATCGTGAATCTCACTCAAATTAGGATGGATGTGTTTGTGGTGAAGAGTCTGATCTGGTTGTACTGTGACAGTCTGAGAAGAAGAATTATATTTCATACGAGGCTTTTAAGATGCAGGGTTGACTCAACAGTAGGAGACACCTTCACACTCACCTCTCTGACAGGAGTTAGGTTATAAGATACAGAGATGATGTTTTATATCTGGAAAAGATTGCGTTTCATTTTACTGATCAAAGAAAATGAACACACCTCCAGTAACAAGTTGCTTACAGAGTAGATGCACAGTTAATATCACAAAATTACATGATAATCTTGGTGTAAAAGCAAACTAGACCTGTCCTATATATGCTCTATAAGTGTGCCCCGTACATTTAATGCAAGGTGACTGATTTATCATAAAATAAAACAGAGTCTTTGATTGCTAAATGCCCATTTAAATGTAAATAAAAAGTTCATACTCACCAAGTCAATACTGCAAATGAGGCTCACATCAGTCAGTAATGCTGAGATAAAAGTGGAAAACAGAATAAAAAGACTGAATGAGTGTGAGTGAAAAGCAAGCCAAAGAAATAAATGATAAACTGGAGAGAAAAACAGTCGGTGGGTGAGCTTTTAAGAAGAGGAGAGAAGTCAGACAGGAGTGAGCAGGCAGAGGAAGAAGCCTTTCCCTGAGAAATGGCAGACTTGTGAATGATGGCTGCTTAAGACTGCGTGGGGGAGAGCAAAAAAATTAATCATTACACTCACTGTAAATATGTAACAGACCCAACCTTCCCATAAAAGTCAGCAAATTGCATTCTGTTTGAACACCCACAGACACATGAAGACGGGATAAAATCATGCGAGATGGAGAGCAGCCAACAAGAGACACCATCGGGCCCCAAAGCACTTCAAAATCAGCCTCCTCACACTTAGGCCTCTTCATTCACTGTGTCACCGCTTCCTGCCTCGGCTGTCACATTTTCTAAACACTATACAGATATACCTCATATGGGGACGACCTAATTATAATTAACTGATTAAACAAATAAGAGGAGAGAGACTTTATTGCAGTTGATGCACCCAAGACGCACAAGTCAAAGTTTAGTTTCTTCTTTCTTTCCTTCTTTGTCTCTTTAGAGTAAACAAAGTACCGGTTAAACTTGTTTTACGTTGTTTACATAATTTAGACTAACTGTCCCCGAGAATTGGATATCAAAATGTTGAGCCAGCAGCTTAATGCAGCATTTGTCATAACTGTTGTTAGACATGTAGTGACACATTAAACTTTACTGGTCATGCAGTATATTTGCATTAGAGTCTAGACTTTGATGCTTCACATAAAGACGAGAATTCATGCATCACTTGATGTCTTTTCTCTTCTTTGTCAAAACTTGTTCATTCATGTAGCTTTAACTGGTGTTTAGTAACTTTTATAATAATGAGGACATCTCCTGTTCTGACCCCCTCTCATCACCTATCTCTATATAACTCGGCCCGAAACAGTAAATTGAAGACATCGATACCCAACTTGTGTGGAAGACACTGAAAGGCTGTCCCACTTTGTTCTGATAATGTCCAGAGCTCGTCGCACTGGTCTTTCAAAAAATGCTGAAGGCAAAGTAAATGTACTTTTCCAGAGTGTTTCCATTTTATGGCGCTTTATACTTCTACTTTCTATACTTTTCAGAGGCAAGTGTCGTACTTCAGACTTTGTATTGCTGCACATTTTTATAGGTTTGGCTACGTAACAGGACATAAAGTAGTTAAGATCTCTCAATAGCTAGTCTATGGATAAAAACTGCTCACACATTCTTGCACCAATAATAATAAAATATATAATGATATAACACTTAACACAAAATTTTAAATCAGAATTTTCACTTATTTATAGACAATTTTTTTCTTATTAATTTATTTTGTTTTTTGTCTTTTATGAACTGCTGGACAGCTGAATTTCCCTTTGGGATAAATAAAATTCTTTCTATTCTACTCTAGCCTAATAGAGTATTTTTACACTGTGGTGTTACTTTTACTTTTCAAAGGATCTTACAGCTTCTCCCACCACAGGATTAAATTATTCTCCATATTTATACAGCATATTAGCAGAGTTAAAGTTAAAGTTCTGTATCTCTTATATGCAAAACAGTTAGGCAGCTGCTGACAATGAAAATCTCAGGTTCCCTCCAACGATGCGAATTAAACATGTATAAGAAAAAGAAGAAGAAGAAGAAGAAGAAGAAGAAGAAGAAGATGTACTGTAAGTAAAAACAAAATGAAAATGTTAACATAAAATACTGGAATTTGAAACAACATATACCCTAAATAAAATATAGGATAAAGTAATATGAATATAAATTAGACAGTAATTACAAGTGAATAAACTGAATGTAAACATGAATGTAGTAAACCTGTGCATGGTTAACTAAATGACAAAGGCCCAGGGGCCCAGTGTGTCAGGGCCCCCCTCGCCTTTAACTGCAAAATAATAACAATAATAATAAACTTTATTCCTGTAGCACTTTTAAAACACAGTTACAAAGTGCTTTATGAGACAAATTAAATAGTATGCACCATTAAGATAAAAACAGCAATAAAAACATTGAACATGGACGAAGACCAGATAAATCAGAGTGTGTAATAAAAAATAAATAAATAATAAATTTGTTAAGAGAAGGATAGAAACTAGACACACAACAGATTTACTAAAAAAAAAGCCTTCCTGTAAAAGTATGTTTTGAGGAGTGCTTTAAACAAAGACACTGGGTTTGCCAACTTTAGTTCCTCAGGTTAGGAGATTGTCACTTAAATGGACTTAAACCAGCCAGGAAAAGACTCAAAAAGATCACCAAGGGCTGCGAAAGAACTACACATAATAGGGACAAACATGAAGCAACAACAAAAAGATACGAAATGACCACAAAGAGACAAAAAACCACAAAAAGATGCACCAGTGCAAAGAGATGCAAAACATCCCAAAAAGAGGCAAAACCAAAAACTGCCCTGCTAGTATGTCGCAGAAGTGGTGGGACCCTCTGCATATCTGT
>JAPZEB010000026.1:18581940-18595565 GCA_029783705.1 Chaetodon striatus
ATATATATATATATATTTTTTTTTTTTTTTTGTTTAGATAAGCACCTCAATATAAATTTTATGCTGCTGATTGGATGTATACATTATGTGAACATAACCTAGTAAAAGACTGTTTTTGGACCTTCCCAGCCTCCTTACCCAGCCATTAGAGAGCAGAGAGGGGTGCCTGTTGTATTTCCCCTTTGCCTCTGCCCCTCTTTGTCTTTTATTTTTGGGGGTTGTGTTTTGGATTGTGGAGATGTGGGTTGGTTGGTAGCTAGCCCAGTGCCTGCATGTCAACATGCACTAATATGGATGTTTTTGTTTTATTGTGTGTTTGTTTGTCTGTTTGTTTGTGTTTGCATCCTCTGCAGTGTTGTTTACCAGGATGGATTTTATGGTGCAGATATTTATGTAAGTATTATTTACTGGTATGACATTGCATGCTACACCGCCATTTCCGTGGTTTCTGCCCTGTTGCTACGCACATGCAAGCCCCCAACCCTCCATTCTCATACATGGCTTCACCTTCAGCTGGGGGAGCAGGTAGCTGGTCATGTGGTCAGATTACGGCCCCAGCAAAGAGACTATCGTCTACAAACAAGGCACAAGCTGCACTCTTAGCAAGAGACAAGTTAGGCTGTTTTTTACAGGTGCAAAAACTCGTACTACAACTATCAACACAGGGGAGACATGATGAGACTTTAAAAGTGGAAAAATTACTTTAGGAATCTCACAATTTGATTTGGTTCTGATTCTTGGTGTCATGATTTGATTAGGAATCAATTCTTGATTCAATTAATAGAAAGAAGCACTACTTCCAGGCTCTATTTTCAGTGCACTATGTGCCAATCCATTCACTCATGGTGTTAGTCCACTGATATGTGATATAAAATATGACTGGCGGTAAAGCTTAAGTGGTCTTAATGAAAGTCACTGTTCGCTGTGACTGAACACATAAAGATAAAGTGTGTTAGTAAGTGTATATTTTTTTGATTGTAAAGTAAATTTTGATTTGAAACAGCTGAGAAATGTGCAGCAGTATTTGGCTGTTAAGACTAATAAACAATTTGAATAGTACAATGATACAATAATTACAATGTAGATTACAATGCATCCCTGGTAACATAAAAAAAAAAGTCAGGCAAGAGTACAACAACTGGTTACAGCTTTTATTAAGTCATCTTTGACAAAATAACATAATGACATTATCTAGAATTATATTTCCCTGCAAACCGCTGCACCTCTGTGCTGCCCTACATCTTAACCAGTGATAAAAGTTAAAAATAAACTGAATAAAAATGTGAAAAACAAGTTGAAATATATCATGCTGTTTTTCTGTACCCACATGTTCTTGGCAAGCCAAGTGTCAGCATGAAGTGAGTGAGGGAGCAGTTAAAAATTGTGAGGGGGCTTTTTTTTGTAACATTCAGCAAAATTAATTCATTTAACCAAGCAATGAAATACATGCTAGACAACATATGGCTACTGTTTCAAAATAAAATAATACATTTATTATGAACTTGACTGTGGATAAAGTGGGCAAAAAATGCCCCTCTTGACATGGAATCACAACATGGAAAAAGCTCATCCCTACAAATCTCAGTCTGGTTGAACAGGTGTGTGTAAATTACATTTTTTGGATAGCAGCCATATTGGTAATATGGAAATTAGAGAGCATAAATAAAATATGATATGATTTAAAAATGGGATGGCATGGTGATGTAGTAGTTAGCACTGTTGGCTCACAGCAACACAGGGTTCCTGGTTCAATCCCAGGAGGGAGCTGTTCTGTGCGGAGTTTGCATGTTCTCCCCATGTCAGCGTGGGTTTTCTCCAGGTACTGCAGCTTCCTCCCACAGTCCAAAGACATGCAGGTTAATTGGTGACTCTAAATTGGCCGCAGGTGTGAATGTGAGTGTGAATGGTTGTCTGTCTCTATGTGTCAGCCCTGTGATAGTCTGGTGACCTGCCTCTCACCCAGTGTCAGCTGGGATAGGCCCCAGCCCCCTGCGACCCTCAAGAGGATAAGTGGTTACAGAAATGGATGATTTAATGACATAACCTTTTAATCCTCTGACCGCTGACTTTGTGTGTTGGCTGTCTTTTGCGCCAGCTGGATTATGAGAATGCTCAACATTGTGAGAATGACCCCCCCAAAAAATATTCATTTAAATTGTATTTCCCAAATTACCTTCATTATTAAACATAATATCTTTGTTTTATATGTCTGAAATGTCCCAAAATGATCACTTTAAATGGGCCACCCAACCAAATTATTCAAACAGCACATGGTTATTTTAGGATAAGCAGTTTCAGGTCACCGCTAGTTTCAAGGTTGCGTTGTGAACTAACTGGTCATACGTGCGGGTGGTGCACATCATGGTTCTGGTTCAGGAGCAGGTCTTGGAAATCAGACCCAGGCGGGACTCTAAAATGGAGGCTTGCAGTGATGTACAGAAAACTCTTTCGTCCTTATGAGCAGGACTCAAAGTTGGAGTTTTAGTTTCACTATTAATGTGTGACGTTGAATTTTCACCCTTGTTCTGGAAATACAAGCAAACAGAAACACAGACACAAGCAGTTCAGTTGTGACACACTATAAAACACCTTTATATACATTAGAAAAAACAACATATAGCCTACTCTGGAATGGTACAAAATGTCGATCATACATCACCTGTAGAGTTGGATAAACTGGATGACGTTAAAACAGGAGCGAAGGCTTTCAAACAAATATAAAAATAGTTCTGATTAAAATGGAGAGACACTGATGTACTGAGAATGGGAGCGTCACTGTTTCCTTTCATCATCTTTGCACCTGTCCCTCAGAATTAACACTGACATAACACGACATGCTAAAAAGAGCTCGACTCCTGCCCCTCAATTCATTCAATCCGGGACTCTCTGAGGAAGGACGGAGAGGAAAGGATGCTGGGATGTTGTTTTAGTGGGTGGACCGGCAGGACCGGGTGGTTCAGTTCGTTGTTCGGCTGAAGAGTCATCATCCTGGGTCAAACCATTTCCTGTGGCTTTTTGGTGTCACAGTCACTTTAGCTGGGGGGATAGTAGCCTTGGCTGTAGTTCCAGGTGTTCTGGTAGCCGTAGCTGCCGTACTGCGGTTGCTGGAAAACAAACACACCAAGCAGGACATGAGGTAAACAGAGCATCTCAAACTGTACCCTGAGGCCGCGATCAGACAGAGTGTGTTTTAGCAGCCTAGGACGGACGTTTATAATTGTTTTCAATGAGAGTGAAGTGTTTCGCTTGCTGCTTCTGCGCTGCTGTGCGCCTTGCATTTTTTCCGCTCTCTGCACCTCACATTTCTGTAAGAGCGAACACCAAATAAAAACCCCTCAACTCAGAGAGGTGCCGATGTCACTGGAGTTTAAACTGAGAGCAGGGTGTCCACAGGTCCTTAAAAAGCATTAAATCTAACTGACGCCTGTAGACACCCTGTGAGAGACAGACCTTCTGTGGTGGCGTTGACAAGTCGTAGCAAATATGGTTTGTGTGAAGATAACGTTAGCTCACTTTCTTTATCCACCTAGGCAAGCTGCAAGACATATCTGGACCAACTGTCATCTCAGCTACTTTTTAACATTTTACCCACACTAATCTGGCCTCATGGCCGACAGCAGATTGTCAAACTGTCTCCTGCTCATCCTAAAACAGGCCTTGAGCTTTTACCATGGAGGTAAAGCTCCTGGACCGGCTGGTGATTTCTCTTCTTTCTGAGGGTCTAATGTACCCACTCGGATGTCTGTTTCCCTCCGCCCATCCAATTTTCATGCAGATTATAAGGTACAGATCTCTGAGTTTACTTCACAGCAAAGCAGCAGTTAAGCTAACAACAGGGGATTCGGTGGTTGCTTAGCAACTATTAAAAAAAAATTTCAGCAAGCTACAAAACGCACTCTGTCTGATCGGGGCCAAACTCTACTATAGAGACTTTTACTTCTATTTAAACCATTTTTAAACACACAATCAGGGCTCAGTGATACAGCCTGTGAATACACAATATATACCTTGATATTTTGAAATCTCTAAAGCTTCATAAATGCTCGATTTAACCCTCTGATGCACACAACTACACAGTATGATGATCCTAATAGTCCCTGCAACATACTGAATGTCTGTAATAAAACATTCTTGTTGATTTTCATACATGGTTTGTATTGAAACAAACTTAAACTTGCTTGCGAAAGGGGGGGGAATCAGAGCCACATAATCAGTTAGCACTTAACACAACAGTATTTATCCAAACTGGGCGATTGCACCCACATGGGCTTTAACAGCTGGTTGGACCTTTATATGTCATATGGGATTAATTTGGGAAAACAAAGAGGTCTGAGTCATTTGCTTCTGTTTCTGGTTTCTTTGACCACATCTTACTTTGTGTGGGTGGAGATGTGGACGTGCAGAGTTTCAGGCATTCTTGGTGTGGTAGTGGGTGGCATTTCAAATGGTGGAACAAATTGTGGTGCTGCTACCTTCTGTGTCACTGGTTTTTGCTGCAGATAACTGTTTGTTCAACATCTTCCGTACGATATTCAAACCACTGCCAGACGATGGATCCAGTGCTGTTTCTTTTAAGAACCTTTTCGTCCACCTCCATCTTCTCTGACAAACTCAACACATATAAACTCGCTGTGGCGCTTCAGTTCTTTTGCTCTCTCCAAGCTCCTCCTCTGTTTCCTGCTCCCCCCCAGATACAAAACACGCCTCATATGTAACACACACTTGCCCAGGAGAGTGGTCTGTATGGGCGGGGGAGTGTGTGATATATGTATGAGTATTTTTTTCTTTTAAGTTGCTGTGGCTTAAAATAATAACACGCGAATTGTACTTGACGTTAGCAATACAGTCATTTACTACATCCCAGTATATTCAACATATCGCCCACCTCGACACATCACATATATTTAGGGGCTTTAATTTTCTTGTACCTCAGTAAAGTCCACTGTCAGTTCAGCTATATATGTTTATTTTTAGATTTCCTGAATTGTTTTTCACCCAAATAATCATCTTGTTTTTGTTTGTCTGTAAATCCTACCTGGTACCAGCTGCTGTATCCCCCGTAGGCGGCCTGTGAGGTGGCGTCTGCGCCCATCACGGGGGGAGGGGGTGTGGTGATGGGGACGTGCGGCATGTTGGGTGGGACTTGTGCGGACACGGCAACAGCAGAGCCGTCGTCACTTTTGCTCAGCTTCTCTGGGTCCTCGTCCCTAAAAAGTATCATTAAAGTTAGAACAAGTTATCTAATCATTAGTAACAATGAATAAAGATTTTAATCACACACAAAAAAATCAAACACTCGCACTCTTACATGCAGAGTTCAAATCTTATTTGTCAATCTAAGACAAAGTCTTGTTAAGATTTTCTTTAGCTAAAGCCCTAAACTGGGAAATTTTGACACTTAAACTTACTGATTTTCCGGGTCAGTACTGAAGTTAAATAGCTAACATATGTACATACTTCAGTTTTATATATGATGCATACATTTGTTAACCTGAAACCAGCCAAACAAGCAACAATGGGAACAAAAAAAACTATTTATGACATTCAGACTGTCTGTTATTAAGCTGCAGCTTTATCAGTTTACCCATTCTCTGCTCCTCTCTTCGTGCCACCGAGCTCCTTCAGCAGCTTCTGGTGCTCCTCATAGACGGACAGTACACTGCAGACGACACGGAAACAATGAAGAACAATGTTCAGGTTAGAGATGATAGTTTGTTAGGCACCACATCAGTGTTTACATCAGACTTATGTCGAGCTCTGACCTCTGGATAGAGTTACTGTAGTCCTCGGCGAACTGCAGGCCTCTCTGCGAGAAGAGGATCTTGGTGTGTGGGGCGAGAGGAGCTGCCAGGGCTCGTGTCACACACTCCTGCACCGCCTCAGCTGACGCCCAGGGGTCCCCTGACACCTCCAGCTCCAACAGGTTCAGGTGCAGCTTATCGTTATCCTGAGGAAGGACACACATCAGGGAGGAGGCAATTAGAAGCTAGATTTACATGTCTATATGTGTCTTATGCTACATCCACACTAAGACTTTCCTTAACTTTAAACTCTGCTTTAAAATGACGACGATCTCCGCACAGACAAGTGTGTAGCAGTATTTATTACAGCAGAGCTACACTGTCATTCTGTGACTCTGAGAGGAGACTGATCAAAATGCTGTGATGGTGCTACTGGCTAAAATATTTGTGGGTGTTGATATCTCACCGGACTGATCTCCAGCGCCTCCTGTAAAACGGCGCGGGCTCTGCTGGGGTTCCTGCCCAGCTTCAGCAGCAGACGAGCCAGCTTGATGGAATAAAAAGCGTGTAGCGTGGGCTTCTCTTTGGATTCAGCCACCGCCTCCTGCAGCAGGGCCTCTGATTGGTCCAGCTGGCCCGCTCGTCTCTCTAAAGCCGCCCTGCGAAGACGGACCACTGCCAACCCTGGTAGAGTTTTCTCCAAGGCCTCCAGCACTCGTCGGGCCTCAGTTAAGTCACCTGATGGGGAAGATGAGGGAGTTTTTGTGAGTTTGGTGGCTACAGAATATGAATACAATCATCTTTAATAGCTTCATTCATCATTTCATAGAAGATCTCACATCGTCAACCAGCATTAACTCTCTGGTTAATGAGGAACAACAGTGGCTCAACTTCCTGAGAACTCTCAGGAAAGTCAACCTGCCGCAGCAGCTGCTAGTGTCTCTCTACCACTACCTACTGAGAGTGTCCTGACACGAGGGATCCTAAGAGACCCCAGAGAGACATCAACACAGCTCACAAGATCACACATCTGCCTGCCCTGAAGACATCTAGTGCCCCTGTTGCTTACAGAAAGCATCCTGCATTTTAAAGGATCCATCTAACCCCACCCATCACTTGTTTGTCCTTCTACCCTCAGGAGAGCGCTACAGGTTCATCAAACTGCACCACATTAGATTAACCAACGGTTTGTACCCTAAGGCCGACACAACACTGATCTCTGGACTAAAGTAAATCCCACCATGAACAATTTTTTATACTGTACAATACTTAACAATACTGGCATATTTATTTTTATAATATGCAACAGTACAATGACAATAAAGGCATTTTATTCTATTCTAAATGGGTGTTTCTACTCATTTAAATATTAGGATGATGCACACGTGTTGACTGTTACAGGTATCCTGTGGAGCTTTTGACGGACATATAGTGCTGGCTGATATAATTAAATTGAATAGGCCTGCTCCAGGCCAGTGGTTTCCAACTGGTGGGTCGTGGTCCAAAAGTGGGTTGCGGGTCCATTCTGAGTGGACCACAATGGACTAACAAAACGTATCAAGTTGCATAAAACAACACTTTGAAGTACAGTTAATTTCCACCACAGAGTTTTTATTTTGAAGTGCCTTTTCCTGCTGTAAAGTTGGTGACTAATGAGCAGCTACTTGACAGCGACAGCAAACTAGCTCGATGACATGGCCAAACACAAGTATGATGCTGAATATATTAAACTGTGTGACTCTTAAACTAATGACTAAGGAGGAATCTGGACCCCGTGACTGGACCAGTTGGTAACTACGGCTCTAGGTTCAGAATGAGTGGTAGAACATCAGGTGCAGTTAAAGTAAAAACCGACTGTGCATTGCGCTGGGTCTTAATGTCTGCTTTCATTCACAAACAGCTGCTCCTCTCATTCATTGATCTGATCAGCTTTGAATAGAATGACTGATTAATAATCCACCATGCTCGTCAGCTGCCACCGCACAGATTCCAGTTTTGTGGGAAACACTGTAAACAAAGACTCTCTTTCACTGCACAACTCTGCCAGTTTCTCCTTCTTTTCCACAGAACAAGAGAACTGAAACTTGTACACATTCTTGCGCCTCCCCAGAGTCCCCTTCATGTTGACTGTCTACATGGTTTGCTGCCTCTTGTTTGGTGCTTGAGAGAGCACAGCTATTGGCTGTTAACAGTGTTCATGTCATTGAACTTCACTCTCTGCCTGAGCCAAGACTAAAGACATTTCACAATTAACATGTTGGATTTTGTCAGAACCTCAAGACGAGAAAAAGACAGCTCGGGCTGAGTTTTAGGACCACCTTACACCAGGCGATCAAGGCTACAACTCTACCATAACTCTCATGACGTTATACAACATTGAAAAGTTGTCTGTGACATTAAAATCACTTGAAAAGTTGTTTGGTGTAAGGCCGCCATTAGTCACTTACTGCTGCTCTTTCAACCTGTCAACATTTATTTCATTGATTACATGTTCAAATGAACAGTCCCGACTTTTCCAAACAGGAAAAAGTAAAACCTGCTTAACATTTTAATGAAAAGGGAAAACGAGAACGCTGCGTAAGTACAATGTGTGTTGGTGTGCATTCACATTTTGCCATACCATGTCTCTCCTCGAAGGTGGCCCACTGCATGTGGATGTTTGGTTTGTACACCAGATGGATCTCACAGGCTCGTTTGAAAACAGCTCGTGCCTCGTCCACACTGTGCGGCTCCAGGTACTGAGTATACTGAACGACACATACAGGCACATGTTACACACACATCAGTGATCATACACTGTTTTAATCTGTGTGTGCCCTCTTGTGCATTCTTCAACACACTTTTCTTCCTTACCCTGGTCCAGAACTCCTCATACAGAGCGCAGGCGATGAGGCAGCGCTCGAAGAGGATGCGAACCCTGTGGTCGTCATGGGCAACCACAGCATCCTCTGATTGTTCCTGAGGCTGAGCTGTGACCTCTGACCCCTCTGTGGCTGCCTGGTTTGGATCTAGTAGCGTGAAAACACTTTCAGATGTTAACAGAAACTTGTAGAATCGCTCAGACTGTACGACACACGTGACAGCGTGTTTATCATGTAGTCACCTTGTTGGGGGTCTTGGGGGTCTTTGGTGTCGATGGTCAGCTGAGCGATCTCCCAGTCCAGGTAGGAGTGCCAGCTCCGCAGCTGGAGGCGATCGAGTGGCTTGACGTGGAAGTATGGACGCTTGATCTAGGGGCCGAAGAAACGAACGTATCAAAAAATTAAGATATTATTTAGCTTTAGATTCATAAAGTTTCACTACAAGGTGCCTGTGAAATTATTTTGTTTTCTTGGTTTTGAGTTTAAAAAGAAATATAAAATGTGACTGAATGAGAGAGGGAGGGAAATCACAGGTAGATGAGGGAAATAATGGAATAACATAGTGGAAAAGAAAGTGAGAAAAACTCACAGCGTCTTCAAAGTGCCATCTCTTGCGGACTTCTCCCTCATTGTCCTGGTAAACTTTGTCCCTGCGAATCAGCACTTGTTCCCTAATCTTCTGCATTAACTCCTCCTACACACACAGAGAGAAAAATTATCATGTATGTGACCATCTCTTTGACTCGTGTCTCACTGGTAGACATGTTTAAAACTGAGTGTGAGGCAGTCGGAGGTTTCTCACTGAGTCTGTGCCCTCAGGTGTGGCGGGCTCTTCCTCCCCTGGCGGCCTCTCCTCCTCTTCCTCCTCCTGTGCTCGTTCTGCACGCTCTGCCTTCTGACTCTGACGACACAACGCCCTCAGCTCCTCGTACTCCTCTGGGGAGAGCACCTCTTTGGGCTCGTGGCTGTTCAGGTGCTCCTTGAACCTGACGGAGGGCAGGAGGGGAAAATGGAGGAGGATGCAAATTTGATTAATGGGAGAAGGACAGGGAAAGAAGGTTCCTTAAGTTAGAGGAGAGTGTTTGACAGATCATATAGTATGTTGACTTAATATTCCCTAAAATATTCCCTTGTGTGACTGAATAATTTATTCCATTTATCAGTACAATAGTGAACCTGGTACAGACAATAATGCACCAGTATAAAGTCTGGATTGGCACACACACACTTGGCTCATGTCTGTGTGGTCTTACTTGTCGTAGTGGGTGTTGTAAAGCTGTGTGGGGACTTGGAGGACTCTGTCCAGGACGGCTGCTGCGTTCTTCATGTTCCCCTGCTCCTTCTCCCACTCCACATAAAGATCCCACAGCCGGTCTGAGTGGAAGTCCAGACCTGCTGCCGCAACAGCATCCTCGAACACACTGAGTGTTGAGGTCAGAGAGCAATTAAAATAAAAAATGTTCCTGATATTTTCCTCTTAAATTTACATTATTATATCTGAGCTGTGCAGGCCTAACATCACGAAACACAAGACAGATGGATACTCTGTTGATCCTGATGGAAACTGAGGCATTCAGTTACTTATATGACACACAGAAAACACCAATATGCACAGGAATACAGAATAAGACTAAAACACGGCAGTGAACTGACAGTACAGCCACCAGAACGACTACAGAGAGCTGAGTTTGTGATAATGGAGGTGGTGCAAATGTAAGGTGATTGAAAAGTAGTTAAAAACATGAAGTAAAAACAGTGTTATGGATAATAAAACAATGAGTCTCATTCATTAAATGCCAGCAGAACGATTTTGTGTGTAAACTGTTCACAGAAGAATATTTATTTTGTTTAATTATCAGAGATGCAACGTGGGAGACATAAACACTATTAGAGCTTGAGTTTTGGTTTAATAAGACCTGTGGACGTGGGAAAGCAATTCAGTGTCTGTCTCCGCTCACACTGGGCAGTTGGTGAACCCGAATGTGAGGGTTCACACAGAGTTGGAGGGAGGTGGTGTTATTTTACACCAGACTAGCTTACTTGTTCTTAAACTTAACGGTGGGTCATTGCCTACATTAGACTGCCTGTATTAAGATGTTTTAATAGAGGTTTAATTTCACAACAGAAACAAACAATGCTGAGGCTCAGGGCAAACTCACAGAGAGGTCTCTCCGATGACGCAAGCAATGTGCTCGTCTGCAGCAGAGAGCTGTGACTGGGAAGAGCTTCCTGTAGCTGTTGTGGCTTTTTTGTGTGGGTGTGTGTACTTGTGCGGTTTTTTTCGCATCAACTTCCATGTTGAAGTATTTTCATTTAACTTTTTGGATGGTTTTTAGAACAGAGGACACGGAGTTAACAGCACCTGTTACCTTCTTCCAAGCCTTTGACTTCCCACTCTCTGACACATTACTAATAACAGAAGAAAATAAATTGTATTTCTCAACCACACTTTACCTAAAATAACTTCAGTCTAAGCGTCGGACAAGTTTTTCTTTCTCTCTCTCTCGCTTTCTTTGTTTGCTCCATGTTCACAGGTCGACAGGATGCACCTGTCCATAGGAGTTATCACCTCCATATATGGTGGTCACTGGCTTTTCAAGGGCGGGGATGTATGCCGAGGATTATTATGTGCAGATCTACTCGCAGATTTACTAACATTTCACAAATGAGACCCAACGAATCTGATGTGTGTGTATGTGAGAGTACCTGCGAATCCGTGTGGGCGACTCAGGCAGGTTCATGTCCAGTGTTCCCAGCAGCAGATTGATGTAGTGGATCCACAGATCAACACTAAGAGGGATTGCCTGGAGACCCTGAACACACACCTGACACAACACACCACAGCCAGTTAGCTCATGAAAACCAGTGAAAAACACTCTCTACATGCCCTTTAAGTTATTCACGGTATGGGAAAGAAGTCGAACAGAAGCGTAAACTCTCCTGCTTTACCTCCTCTGCCTTGTTGTTGTACCCAGCACGGCGCTCCAGATCAGCAAATTTCTTCCAGTAGCCATAGCAGAGCGGGTAGCGCACAAGGAAAGCCTCTAGTGCTCTGCGTGACGCTGTGACGTGACTCTGAAGAGATGAGAGAAAACTTTAATCCTAACTCTGCAGCAAGCATGTTTTGTGGCGTCACGGGGACGCTGGAGGTCAATGTTTCAACCTCATCATAACTAAGTGACAATATAATAGCTTCCTACATTTTTTATCTGAACCCCATCAGTTCTCCTCCGTCTCTCCGGTCAAAACAACAAACACACACCTCTTGCTCGCAGTACTGCAGCAGGTCGGTCCAGTTGGTGAAGTCTTGAGGATTGTCGTGGGCAGCCTTCCACAGGCGCTCAAAGTCTGCAGGTAATTCTCCCTCCTCGTCCTCTGCAGATTGAGGCATGGAGAAGGTAGCAGGGTCAGGGCCTACAGGGGCCTCAGGGGCCACGGCAGGACTGCCGTTCTCTTCTGAATTCACCGCCATCTCAGTCGGAGACAATGTAGGAACGTCAGAAGCCTCCATGGCTAAAGAGGGGGAAGATCAAAGAGGAAATAAATAAGTCAATCTTCATTAACATAATTAAAGGCTTTACAGGTGATCCCCTCTTGCACACTACGACCTTTCACAACTTTTTCATAACTTCAAACATCTTTCATGAAGCGTCTACAGTGAGAACATGGGCTGATTTTTACCAAAGATGCGTGGCCCTGAATTTTGCACCTTAGCCATAATTCCTAACTCCCAAAAAAGTCCTTTCAACTAATCAGTCACACACGACTAAGGTGAAGTCTTCACCACTATCTCGTGTAACACAACAATATCTCAGCCAGGTGATTTTTTTTGTAGCTTGTGCACACAAGATAATTTGTATTAATTTTCACTCATTAACAAATGACTGAGAAGTTAACAATTATTATAGGCAAACTGTGATTTGTGATGTTGTTGAATTAAAACTGAGAAGATAAAAACAAGCTAAGCCGCTGAAGCACTGAACATACTCTCACAATTTTTGAATGAAATGTGATGTCATTCGTTAAGTTTCGTCTGTTTCCTGGATAGTTTTGGGACTGGGGGGCCAACAGGTGCTCCTATAATATAACAGCAAGGTGAGAATGACCAGTGCATGGGCACATGCTACCATGCTTACAAACTAGATGTAAACTAATCAAATATATTTTAAGCAGATATGAGACTATGGTCAAATCCAAACACGGTGCAGTGTGACTGATTTTAAGAAAGCTAAATATTTCATAAGATAACACTGAGCAGCCAAACCAGTTATACAGCTGAACTACTGCCAGCAGCTTGTGATGCACACATGACATAAACAGTCAACAAAGTAAAAACTAAATGTGTAGTTTTAAGCCTTTTATTATTGCAACGCCCCCGGGTTGCTCCTACAGAGGTATGTTTCATTCATTTAAAGCTCTGACTTTGTACCGGTTTGTTCCCCACTACAACGCTGACTCCAGTACCGTTATTGTGGGTTGGTGTGGACATAATTTAACTAACCTGTGACAAAAGATTAAACAAAACATCCGCACACCACCTTGTTAAAACACGGGAAGGTGAGTTAGTTAAAGTTAGTGTGCAGAACACTGTGCTCTGTCGCGGTGTGTGTTACGTTAGCCTAGCCTAGCTTGTCATGCCTGAGCTCAAAGGGTTATTATATTGTATTATTTTACACACCTGCGGGTGAAACTAAAGCTCGTTAATATCTTTGAAACCACGCAGCTGCTTATTTTACATTCATTGACGTTAATTAAAGTACCTGAAGACTCTTCGAGCTCCCCGTTGCCGCTCATCTCCTCCTCACAGCCTTCCGCCGCCATGATGGGAAACGACTCGCTGACGTCATCGACGCGCGCGACCTGTGTGTACTGTCAAAGCGCGCGACAAGATGAAGGAAGCTATAATAAATATGTACACTGGACTATATGATTGATTTAAGATTAATAAAACAGATTAAGAGAGCCGTTTTTGTTTTTTTTTTTAAAATAAAAAAAAAAAAAAAATTTTATTATTATTTTTTGT
>JAPZEB010000026.1:18595665-18607805 GCA_029783705.1 Chaetodon striatus
TGATGCTATAGTTGCATTTAAGTCACTGGAGTGGACCCTTGTGCATCATGCCATACACTGCCACCCACTGGACAGGTGTAGTCAGTGCAACAGAAAGCTCTCAAAATCAAGATGGCCGACAAAATGTTGTGCAGCTCAAGAATATCTTGCCAGTCCTTCTAATAGGAGACCCTGGTAAATAAAAAACAATCTGACAATATCAAGTAACATCAAAGGAGTAATACCGTTGCTAAATTTTCCAACTATTGATTTTATGCTGTGAGGAAACTACAGTTGATCACCTGTCCACTAAACTGGACGTCATGCATGATGCATCACTGACTATATTTCAGCTACACTTAATACTATTAATGCAACCTTGTTGTTCTTCAGTTGAAAACTTAAACGCACGCTGTCCAACTGAGTGGACATGTGAGAAACATTTAAATAATGCAGGTTTAAAAAAATAATTTTATAATTTAATAATTGACCTTCTCATGCCTAAAGAGGAATAAAACACACACAAGTCTTGACAGAGGACATAATAATTCATGCATGAAAGGGCTGTACAAAAACACATTTTACAGCCAATACAAACTGATATATTTACAATATACAAACTGAAACTTAACAAACAATGACATTAAAGTAAACAAAAGCAAATGATGATCGACAACATTACAGCTGCAAAACACAAAGGAGCTCACAGGGAACTAAATAAGGTGCAAGAAAAAAAAACAAAAAACATGGAAATAAAGGTGCTTTGAAAAAGACAAGAAAAATAGTACCACCCCCCCACAAACACCAACACACACACTCACACACTAGGGACGCTCACTGTGGATTACCAGCATTCAATCAGAGCGATCGTACGAAGTTATGTATCCCTTACATATATTCATACATCCACACATATGCATATGCACCCACACACACAAATACATATAAAGACATACACACACACACACGCACACACACACAGAGCGGAACAAGATGGTTTATAAAATCTCATAGAGAGGCATCATCAGGTAAGGGAAGAGTTCATCCTAAAAGATCTTTTGGTGATTCAGCTGCAGCACGCCAGCACGTCTCTAAATAAATGACATCCAAGAAAGTCAGGGCCCAGTGTCTGGTTGAGAGAGAACGGGGAGGTTTCCATCGTAATGCAATGAATTTCTTGGCAGCTGTCAAGCCAGCTAGCACGGTACGCTTTTGGTGTCTGGTGATATTCAGCTCTGACAGATGATTTAATAACAGGACGGGGATTACTGATACTAGGTCAGATAGCTTGGCTGCTACTTCAGTCCAGACGCATGAGACCAGAGGGCAGTTCCACATCATATGCAGAAAAGTGCCCAAGGCCTTCATAGGACAAAGGTCACATAAGGGAGCATTTATCAACTTCATTGAGTGGAGTCTGCGAGGGGTCAGATATTGTCTGTGTATGTAGTTAAAGTGGATCTGTCGATGGTCCGGGTTGCAGGAGGCCTCACTAATATTCACCAGGATATCCACACAATTGCAATAAGGATCTCCTGGGACATCCAAATAACATATTAAAAGTATACAATTATAAACTAAGCAAAACAAGTAAGTGAATTTGTGTTTGGAAGATTACTTCTTTGTTGTAACAATGCTTCTTTTATTTCCCTTTTACATGGTGCCACATTTGTAAGTAACATGCATTTGTGGGATTAGCAGCAGAGTCTAGTACGTGGGTTGCGCCCATAAAAAATTTGCCAATGCCAGACAGGTTTTTTTTGTTGCTATTGACTCTTGTGCTGAGCTTCTGGTACACACAAAGACAGACTCTAGCACACTCCTATCGAACATGGCTCCAACATTAATTCTTGATGATCCCTTCATGGACGTCATATTTACTTTTCCACTGCTTAATTTAACAAGGTAATTTCAGCAAAGCTGGCTATAGTTAGTGTGTTTACTGTGTCTTGTTTAATTGTGATACTACAGTGATAGTCTACCCAAAATCTCGCTGAAAACAAACCAGCTTTTATAAAATGTTAAACAGACCAAAAAAAGTCTCATTAGAAAACAGGCCTGAGGTCAGGAAAGACTACATGAACAAACGAACAGGGACTTGTTTTACATTTGGTCAACTTTATTTTCACTTGGTCTTATCTTTTAGATTACATCTGACAACTTTGATTGACAGTCTGTTCCTTCACTTCCATTTCCACCAGTTCAAGCCATCACCAACAAAATTGCAAATTGCAGCAACATGTACATTAATGATCATAAAAACAATCAAGGAGACAAACTCAGAACAACAAAGTCCCTAAAAAAAGGTCCAATGATTGACTAGACGGGACACGATCCAGAGTCTCCAGAGGGTCACTTGAATATTTAGGAGTACCCAGTGTGCATTCAGGATTGATGTGTAAATCAAAAGGCTTTAAATGAACATTTACCAGTGAGACACCTTTTAAAAGTTAAAACCTGACCCGTTCATTAAGATTGAAATGACACACTGGAGATCCTGGATGGTACCGACACCTAGTAACACATGAAAATCTAAACTTTTAAGTTCTCACTCTTCATCAAGTGCATTAAAAATAATCTAGTAAACAACGTTGGGAAAAGAAGTTGATAAAACAAATAAAGCACGTCAACAGGATGATCCGCAAACATCAGTGGTTCAGTCCCCCGAAGCGATTCCCACTGCCAAGCCTGTTCAAAAGAAGAGCCAAAGAAACCTCCTTGTTGTGCAGCAGCTGAACGACCTGGTGATACCTGTGATAATGAATCACTTCCATGCACACAAATTCATCAGACGAGCTCAGGGGGAGGCGAAACGAAAGTGCAGTGGACAGGATTGGTAAGAGACATGATCATATTGTGGTGACGTTAAGTACTGCAGGATGAAAGTTAAAGAGATAGTTCGGATTTTTATAAAAAGTAGGGTTGCATGATGCCATAATCAGCCTGTTGCCTACAGTGCATGTCTGTCAGCTCACCCACAGTTTGGAGAAGCAGGCTGGAGTAACGACACAGAAGCAACACAACGTAGTGCAGCGGATGGAGTCAGCAACAAATTTAAGCCACCTTAAAACAGAATAAGTGTCTGCTAAATTTAAATACTTTACTTTGCCCTCAGTCAGCTCTTTCTGACGACAAACTGAAACAGTCAGATCTATATATGCTCTCTTTAAAGCCACCAGACTCCACTGACAAAATCATTAATTTAAGCTCACTGGACAGCAGCAGCTGCTGGTCTAATGCTGCCTCAATCTGTTCATTTTTACGTTGTCTTCTGTGACTTTGGCATTTTAAAAGTTGAGTTCAGATTCACCAAATTCACACAATAACCCAAACAAACTAATAAATCGAGGCAGCGGTACACCAGCAGCTCCTGTGTCCTTACAGCTACAATTACTGTTTTTATCAATGGAGTCTGGTGGCTTTGAAGAGAGCAATTAATAGCTGTAGTAGTCTTAAAGAGCTGTCTGATGGCAAGGGAAAGTGGTGTATATATTCTAAATATAGCATGCACTTAACTGTAATTAATACATTTTGCTGCCACCGCCATCCACGGTAGACATCGCTGAGGTTCTGTGCTGATATTCCTGTCTGCTTATCCACTCATGAGGGCAGGGCGACAGCCATCTACTCCATGCAATACACTGACCCAACCCCATTTAAAAAATGCCCACCCTGTCCCTTTAAGTGTAGAGCCACTCAGCTGATTGTTGGCAAGCTCTCCCCAGAACGTATGAAATGTGGCACGAGTGCAGAAGGCCGAGCTCTGCCCTAATCTGAACGCTTGGCTTAAACGAGGGCTGGAATGAATTTTTTTTTTTTGTATCAAGTCAGAAACAGATATGAGGGAATCACCAGCAGGTGGAGCGTGTGCTTTGGATGCGAACCTTCATTTTAAATGGCAAACGATCCTCCAGAGCAGTGATCTTTCTTCTGAGGCAGACTGGATGGATACACCAAGTGGACGATATTAAAAAAAAAAACAAAACGAAAGAAAAAACAATGAAGAAAACAAAAACAAAGAGTGCCTGAATGTTTTCTTTCTTTACCCCAGAGATTCATTTCAATGACATGATTTTTCTCAGTTGTTTCTCTATTTGAAAAATGTGACAAACAGAATTATCTATCTAGTAGTAGCCTCTTTTTGTTAGGTTTTACAGCGTGACTGAACACAAGAGGGACATGGCAGAGACGTTACATGGCTCAGTTCAACTGACAGGTCTACATGAGTTGATGTAAGTGTGTGTGTGTGTGTGTGTGTGTGCAGGGATGTAAAGTGTGTGTATTAATGTGTTGTGGGTGTATGTGTGTGTGTTTATGTCCTTTATTTCCCATTATGGCTATCCTGCGGTCTTGCTGTAGTTAGTCATGGGCATCAGCGCCTTGTGTCTGTTCCCTCCTCTCTCTCTCTCTCTCTCTCTCTCTCTCTCCTCGTGTTCAGTCCATTTCAGTCAGTTTCTCCCCCGCTCCTCCTCTCCTGTCTCCATGGTTACTGAAGCATCACCTTCCAGTCTAACCCTGCGTTCATGCCGGGCTTGCGAAGCGTCAACACCGACATGGAGGCGTCAAAGTCAAACTCTAGCTGGCTCTCCTGACCGTCTGCAAAACAGGACAAAAAAAAAAACCAGACAGTGTTAGAGAAAGAAGACCTTTAGGAGAAGAACTTGAACTCCGCAAAACAGTCAAGTTGCGCATTTTACACGGATGCTTCCCACAAATCTTTCTCTAAACAGATGTACAAATGTAAGTAGGAACAACATGAAAACATAATGTCTCCGGCCACAGCTGATATCATTATTACAAGAGATCGTCTTTCAGTGGGATCAGCCCAGCTGTGAGAGATTTGTGACATGGAACATATGCAGGCCAGGCGTAATGGCCCCTTCCTTACTTCCTTCCTCCCTACTTCTGGCTTCTTTGCTGTGACCACATCCATCTTTAAATTCAGCTTTCGTGTGAGCTCAACTACATACCTGAAAAGTTTCATGATTGGATCTTACACGGTTGGGACATAATCTCATAGACAAAATCTGTCCAAAGACCAACAGACATATAAACACCTGGCAAAGAATTCACAAAAGCTTCTGTGGTGGTTTCCGTTTCGACAGGTGTCTACAGGACAACATTTCGCCATGGCGATGAGGTTTAGAGTCTGAGTGTCCTCCTGGACAGTACACTGTCATTTGAGGCCAACATCGATAATGTCACTCGGTCTGCAAACTTTCATCTGCGAAATATTAATCATCTTCACTCGTCTCTTACACCTCAGAGCGCTGCTATCCTCGTTCATTCTTTGGTTACAACTCGTATTGATTATTGCAATTCTGTCCTCTTTGGTGTCCCTCTCAAGTGTCTCCATAAACTCCAGTTGGTCCAAAATTCAGCTGCCCGTATCATTACTAGAGCCTCCTCCACAGATCACGTCGCTTCCTGTTAAATATCGCATCTGTTTCAAGATTCTGCTTCTCACCTTTAAGGCCCTTCATAATCAAGCCCATTCCCACCTGTCTGAACTTCTTCATATCTACACACCCTTCTATAATCTGAGATCCTCTTCTGCAGTCCAACTCACATCACCATTTTATTAACTGTTATTGAGTATTAAATGTTCATAATCCTGCTAGTGCAATTTGCCTGAGAATCGGAAAACAACTACCTCCAGTGGGACCGCAAAACAATTTGCCAATGGACTTTCACTTTCAACTTCACCAAAACATCTATTTTAAGAAGTTCAAGTCCACACAAAAAGGTGTTCGAGCTTCAGCTAAAAATAAATGAGACCTGAGAAGACAAGATGATATTCCTAAAAATCAAATCACAAAAAAAACCCCGAACATTTCAATCACCTATATGAACAAATTCATTGTTTGGCCCTCAAAAATACAACAAACAGAAGGGCAGATTCAGTTCTGTGCTGCCTTGGCCATAAGACAAAGCGATCATCTTTTTAGTGAACGTTTAAAACTTTGTTCACATTCATACGATCTAAGGTTCATGTGAAGGTTGTTCCACTGTACTGCTTTTGATCATTAAAACTTTAAAACAAAATGGTATGAAACTGGTTGAGCTGCCTCTTGTGACACAGCTGGAGGCTTTCGAACAGATGCCTTTAATCATCTTACAGTCTTTGACTTTAAATAAATTAAATGTGAGAGAAATGAGGAACATGGCACTCACCTGCAGTCTTAAGAGTAACCTTACTGGGCTTACTGGCCCCCAGTATAACAATGCGTTCAATCCAGGAGCGGGTGGAAAACTGGGCGTCTGGAATCAGGTCACTGTGGGCCGAGCAGAGACGTGGATTTAATACTTAAGCACAGAGGTTTTACAACTCAGAAATTAGAAAGTTGCACCTAAAATACAGATCAGACATAGTTTATACTTTTATGTTTGGGACAAAATGAGGATCTGATGGGTAGAGAAATATCTAAGAGCCAATCTGAAGGCAGGTTTTCACTTGAAGAGAAGCAGGCAGAAAATGTTGACCACTCACGTAGAAGAGAGGATGTTGTTGGCGAAGGAAAGCCTCCTGTGGATGAACTCCTTCTTTTCATAGTTGAAGGTGTGGCCATCGTCTATGTAGAGCTCACCCTCTGCAGTTCTCTGTCAGACAGAAGGTCGTTAGTAAGACGATGCAACATGTCAAAACAGCTGTGATGACAGCTGTATCGTGCAGCTGTCATCGCAGTGTGTATGGTTGAGTTACCTGGGGGTTAAGAGCCACGTATAGAGTGTAGGGATCGTGCGTCATGCAGGAGGAGGACCTGCGAACTCGGTTCTTCCTGGGAATAATGGAGCCGCCACGCTGGAACACAGGAATCTGAGAAGAAGACGGAAAGCTTCATATTAAAAACAGAGGAAAATAGGAAAATATTAACTATTAAAGATGTTGAGGGTCTTGAAATGTAGAAATTGTGTGCATCTTACGGAGCTTATAGTGACAGGGATGTAAAGGTTCTGGGCCCCGTTGTGCTTCTGGAAGGTGTGGACGTCGAACCAAACCTGAGGGACACACACAAGTTAAGACAAGGAGACGTGAATCTGAATCACTCTCTCTAGGCAGAGTCATTCAAGTTCAACACTGGAGCTCACTCTGACGACTCCAGAAAGATTCAGCGAGATCTGTTAAAGGGGAACTGCACCCCTTTAACACGTTATTCCTATGGTCTAAGGCAGTCCAAAAACATTAGTATATGAACACCTTTCTCCAAAATCCAAAGGCTAACAGTGCCAAAACTCAAATTTGTGATGTCACAGAGTATAAAGTCAGGAGCTGCTTCACTAAGAATAAATAATGAAAGATGTTCTGGACACTGAGAGCACCCAGGGCAACGTTCTGAGTATATGGGTACATTTTCTTTTTCAGAACTGAGAGCACTAGAATAAAATAAAGCTCATTTGAGTATAAAATAGAAATGAATATTCTGTGGGTTCACTAAATCAGGCTCCCATTCACTGTCTATAGAGCAGCTCCAGACTTTATACCCTATGATACCACAAGCCTGAGGCGGAGTCTGAAATCAGTCAGTCACTCGTTCACTACTCCCTACTCACTACAGAGGGAGCTCTGCAGTTTGTCTGCTCCTTTGGCGCAATGTATGATGGGATATATTGCTTGGTGAGTGACCATCAGTTGTACACTACTTTTCACAGTGCATTGGGATACTTTGAGCTCACTAAATAGGGTATAATAATTCCCATTATATACGGACACAGCCTGTGAATTCCTTCTCTGGTTTTTACCTTCACAAGAGAGTAGTTCATGCTCACAAATGTTGATTGAACTTTCATAGACCACGGAAATAACATCTTGGAATTTATAATTTAGGTGGTGTTTCCCTTTAATGTCTCTGTGCATCTTCGTTTTACCTCGTCTTTGCCAGGCAGGTAGGCGGTGACTCCCCTGGCTCCCTCCTCAGTAACTGGGTGCACCAACAGATCTCGTCCTGCAGCAGAGTGAAGTGACATCAGTGGATCTGATAATCATGTCAAACCTCGTCTGCCTTTCTGTAAAAACTGATATTCAACTTTCATTCTTCTGTAGTTTGTCCTCTCGTATTAGGGCTGGACAATATGAGGAAAATATATGATGTGACATTGCTGGATATTGCAGTAACGACATGACTCTGTACTCTACTCAGTTCTGCCTTTTTGCTGCTTTCAGTATCCTGCTAAAATGCAACACAGTGCTTGTTGAATAAAAAAATGAAAGGAAATTATTCCCAGCATTATTTTACTGAACACAATGAACACTGAACTGAACACAAAGGCAACAATAAAACAAAGAATTTTAGTGAGTCTTTCACAATGTGTTTACCTTACACGTTGACATTGTAATGACGATAAAACAACAATACATTGAACAACCCTATCTTGTACCTCGGCTGTTTGCACGCTACATAGAAGTGATCCACACCCAACACATGCTATCACGATGTTACAACACTACACAGGTTGTGCAACTGAGCAGCTCAGTCTCTGTATTTAATTCAATTTTAATTCAATTATTGAAGGCTTCGATGATCACACGTGTTTTTTGGGGGGAACTGTGCAACTAAAATCATTAACAGATCTCTGGATGGATCTGTTCAAACAGGAAACATTGAGGTTGAGGTGTTTTGTGACTCACCGATCAGGAACTCATCATCCAGAGCGAAAGTAGCAGGATCCTGAGGATACTCCACCCACAGTGGTCTGCAACAGATAAACGGGTGAGCAGAGCTGAGTAACACGATTTCACAAGTTTCTTCTGCATCAAAGCAAAAAACTGAGATCTGCAGTGAATTCGATCGAACTACACATTGGATTTTGTGTACTGGGATATTATGCATAATTATAATTCTGATTAAAGGACAAATTTTGTTTTCAATTTTAATTTCTTTGTATTAGGCAAATAATGCACACTGCAGTATATTCAGTCTGATAAATATGGATGTTAGTGCAGGGCTACCCAGAGCTTTACATCTGTCCCATGGACAATAGGCCTACACACTTATAAACAGCGCCTGGAAGAAGATCAGCTCTGCACGGATTTCAGGTACACAGGCTATATGATGCTTGTTAAGGGTGCTTTGCAACCTCAGATGCAACTGGCCACAGCACTCTTGAAAGCTGGCGTAAAAAAGGCACAAGAGTAGTACCCAGCATTCGACCTCGCGTTTTACAGAGAAGTCAAAGATGTTGCATGTGTACGGCCCCTAATCTACAGGGCTGCTACCTGCTGTTATTACACAGGCTAGTTAACTACATGTAGCGCAGGAAATCCAAAGTGTGGGATCATTTTGTGAAGGTGAAGGACGAACCCAAGGTGATATGTAAACTCTGCAGGCAAACATTTGCTTATCATTTGTCGACACAAACATGATGTATCATCTAAAACATGGAAGCTCAGTGTGTGATGTGCACTTGTAGATAAAATATCGGCCTATATTAATTATAAAATTACTCTTACTATGTGTATGTAGTGTTCTCTGATCCATTTACCCACACTGGCTCTAAAAGAAGCCTTCTATAAAATAACAGGTAGCATTAAACATCAATAGTTTACTATATTATTAATCAGGATGATGTTTAGTTGCACATGAAATGTGGTATAATTCCTTTAAATAACATAACATTAACTCTTGGAATTGTTTTTAAGCCTAGTCCTAAATTGGTGGAGTCCATTTTACAGCTAATAGAAAATTAATAAGAAAATTGTTTATTACTAAAAAGGTATTTATCACAGAAAATATTAGAAAAACAAAAACTAAAGCAGTTATTCCCCATGTTCTTGAGTATAGCATTTAAATCTGCTGCACCAAGTTGAAAGTTTAAGAGCTGTCGAACGTGCAGTTGTCACATTAGAGTGGTAAAATAAATATATTAACTTGAGAATCCACACGATTTTCTGCCAGCATTCCCCACTTGCCTTTTGACTGTAATACTTTTTTAATACTCTTCAGAGGCGGAAGTAGGTGGCACAGATTGATCATTTTTAAGAGTCAAATGACACGCTCAGTGCATCATTTGATTTGTTTTATGGGAACACACAGGAAGAAAGCCTGAGTTAACAGAGCAAGTTGATAACCACCTCCACGGTACCCGTTATCTCCGATTCAGGCTGTAGGGTTAGTCGAGCCTGCTAAAGCAAAGAAAGCTTGGCTCTTTTCAACGTGCTTTGCAGTACAGCCCTAGGATCTTATTGATCCTTGTGTAATCAGTCTTGACTTCAGCATGTACTTACCAAAAGCTCCTACCGTACAGACATCTCATTTTTTCACTAAAATCTTTCTGTTTGATCATATAAGCCCAACTACAAATCACCATTTTGTCTAAACATTATATCCATGTGCATAATCCATTATATTTCAGCATTAAACAGAGTTTCCATCTGTCTTTTCCCCCACTTAGCATATCATAATTAGCTGCGGAATCAGGGGGTATCTGTCACATCTTAGACATCAGTGGTGTGACTGCCTGTTACACTATCACAACCTGTATGATAAGGGCTGCAGTAATCTGTAGTACTTTCAGCCAACAGCAGAGGACTCTGTTCCTGCTATGTGTCTGACTTATATCCCTGGTTGTGGCCTTAAACACTATTTTGGAGTTGATGTATGGAGACGAACAGGGGGGGCAACTCCTCTGTAAAATATGTGAGCAACAATCCTTATAGCTTTCACCTCAATACAGCTTGTAAATTGTGTCTTTTTCTTTACACTGTGTAACTTGAAAGGCATCTGGAGGAAAACTATTTATGTGAGTAGTAACCCATTTGTTAAAACTGGACAAATAAGCTACTGCAAACATTTACAGAAAACAGAGTTTGGAGCCAAAGATACCAAATACTCAATTTTCTCATCACAAGCGTAGTAAATAGATGCCTTTTGATATTATCTACACCTTTGGCCTGTCTGAAAGCACTTCAAATGAATATAGCTGACAAAAGAGGGTGCCAAATGGCGTACCCTAAGGAGAGCAGGAAGTGTTAAGCCTCTTCAAAGCCAATATAAAGCCTACGTGACAGTATTGTGCCCCCCATCCTCTCTTTGTCTGGGTTTGTGAGGATTAGAGACATCTAAAGAGATTTTTTTTTCTAAAGGCCAGCAATGCTCGACTTTCAGTTTACAAGACTCGGATATAGAGAATGATTACACATGAATGGTAAAGCCCGGCTATTATAGGTCGAAATAAAACCTATATAACACAAACTGAATGCTATGTTTAAAGCTTTACTGGACAATTCACAGCTTAAAAATCAATACCTCTGTAATGATAAATCCTTATAACTCACTTTATGAGGAGCTTTTTGTACTAAACCGATTTAAACACAATAAAATTAGTCCCTTGATTGTAAATCTTTTAATAAAAACCTGATAAAAATCACGTCTACAACTTTACAAAATGCACAGAATTTTTTTTTTTTTTTTTTATTCCTAAAAAGCTGACTTAGGAGATACAACTTTTCATCTCATAGCACAAATATGCTGACCAGGGAAAATTGTAAGCCTACAAGTGCAAAAAGTCCCAGTATCTCATCCATTTTTTCCTTTGTTTGGGCCACAGTGAGCTAGAAGATTGCTACAAAGAATCATTGCAATATGTGGCAGTACCTGACTTTCATTTGACAGCTGGAGTGTTATGTATGGGCTCCAACACCTTGGCCACAAAAGCAGAGGAAGAAAGGGAAGGACCGTGCTTTAAGAAATAATAGGAAATATGGGCAGCCTGGCTTTGTACAACCAATTCAATTAGATTGAATGTTTGAGCAAACTACTCTAGATGGATGTCATTGTTGGTATACTTGGGATCAGCAGAAGTGGCCGGTTTGGATCATACACTTGGAATAATACTTGCATTAAATTTTAAAGGTATCCTATACTCTATGTTCACTTTGCTCAGGGTACATTTTAGCAATAAGAGCACATGATGTGTGGTTACAGCTACACAGTGACTGATTACTGACAATAACGGGATTGGCCCAGTGCACCGTGAGGACATTAAGCTAAATGGAAAGGATTGCATGCAAGAGAAATGTTCTGCAAGTGTGTTGTGTCATGCACTATAAGTTCCTCTGACTGTTAGGATATTTCAGGCTAGGGTGGGGGGAAAAAAAAGTAGGAGATACATTCTATGGCAATAAATAGTGACAGTAGTAATACTTACAGTTTCATTAGATGGTG
>JAPZEB010000026.1:18612896-18627789 GCA_029783705.1 Chaetodon striatus
GGGGGCACCCAGCAGCTCACCTGGTAGAGCAGGTGCCCCATGTACAAAGGCTGTGCCCATGGCCTCGGGCTGGATGCCACCCTGCTGCCCCTTGCTGCATGTCATCAACCCCCCCCATGCTAAAGCTGCCTGATGATATAGTGAAAAAGCAGTTTCATGTTAAAACATTTGTGTTTTCGTGACGCTGCTTGTTGTGGAGGGGCTGCTACTTATGGTGGCCGACGCAAAAACATGAATGTCTCTATCTAGAGCCAGTGTTTGGTTTGTAGAAACACGGCAGTGCACATGGTGATTGTGGTAGACGAGGACCCGCTCTATGTGCCGATATAAACGGCTCATTCAAAGAAGCTTCTTCAGCTCCAACAGACTGGTGCAGAGCCGCAGGTGCCGAGTCGTTGAGGTCACGCTCTGTAAGGGTTCTCACCCACACAGAGTTTCAAACCAGTCTGTTAGAAGTGAGAACACCTCTTAGATGAGAGGTGAAACGTCTTCAAGAAACTCAAGAGGGTTCAGTTGCCTACGATGTAGCACTTAAGATGACCATGATGCGGCTGACTGAGAGTCTTCACTGACACGTCAAACAGTTCAGTTTCACAAAAGAAGAAACTTTAGACAGTACTATAGTGATACACTTCTCCTCTTCTGTTTTTCCCAGGGTTTGTTTTTCCGTGTTCATATATACTATAGGTTGTGTGTATGTCAGAGATGTGTATGTGGATGTGTGAGGGTCTACATTACAAAGACGTGTGTGTGTGTGTGGGTTTGTGTATTTCTCTTGGCTCCACTGTGCTGATGCGGTCAGGAACCAGAGTGCCAAAGAGCCTGAGTCATGACTCCCATTGTGTGTGTGTGTGTGTGTGTGTGTGAGGGCCTGTAGGCAGAAGGCACAGTGATGAGATGCAGCCTGGCACTGTGAGGGAAGCGAGGAGAAAAGATATGCAGGAAATATAGAAAGAAGTGAAGTAACTGGCAGATAAACTCACCAGCCACTTTATTAGGTACACCTTGCTGGAACCAGCTCAGACCCCTTTTGCCTTCAGAACAGCGTTAAGGGAAAACTTCACCCTTTAAACAGTTACTTGTATATCAATAACTAACTCATGTTGTGCTGAAATGTGTAAAAAACTTTTTTATTTTTATTGCATGCCTCCACGGTGAATGAAGACTCCAAAGAATGGAGCAAATATTTGGAGAGATGAAGTCATGAGGGACCACTTTAAATAACCACAAAACTATTTTATAACATCTGTTTACAATCTCTCACACAACATGTGCAGTGTAATCCAGGTCTCAGTTAGTCTCAGTGAGGCTGATTCATGGATCAGAAATTAGAATCAAGGTGACAGTTTTATAAAAATTTCATTCAGACATTTTTTTTTCTACATTTCGAAATAATTTCTGCACACTTACAAAGTGTCATTTCTCCAGCAGTGTTTAACAGACTAAGGCGCTGATTTACAAGCACACACTTAACATAACATCTCTCTATTAATGCTCTCAAAAACTTAATGGCCCACTTCAACAGTGACTCTAAACTGAACAAAAATTTAAAAGCAGCACTTTTGCTTTTGTCCCTATTTTCCACAGGTTTGAGTTGAAAATCGGAGACTTTTTCATTCACCCAGTTTTTCCTTTCCAACATGATCCATCCACCTGACAGGTGTGACATATCAAGATGCCGATTAAACAGCATCGTCACCACACAGGTGTGTCTTGGAATAGTCACAATAAAAAGCAGCTCTGAAGGCCTTTGCAAACTGAGTCTGTTTATTTCATCTGAAACTGTCGCTCATCTAGAAATAAATATCACCTCACACTGTGTCAGTCGCGTTTGCACACTAGTCCGAAACTTTTGTCCTTCACTAAAATTTGGTTTTCTGTGTTTTTCACATATGTCAGAGCCTTTAGAGACGTTTGACCAAGAATCGGTGAAGAAAATGTGGTGGCGGGACAAGACAGAGTAAGGGGGAGCATATAATCATCTCATAACTTAACCTAACTGGATAGCCACTTTCAGCAGGTCAGATAGTAATATTCAGGTGGATGATGATGACGAGGAGGAGGATGTGGACCGCACACAGAACATTACAGGGACAGACAGGGAGGACAGCTCCGCCCCTTGATGCAGCTGCGGTGCCAACTGAAAGACAGGGAGGAAGTGATGACAGGTAACTCCAGTGGAGAGAGGCGAAGGAGGAAATGAGTCATTTTATCAAAATGCATCTTCGGATGAAGGATTAAAAAAAACGCATTTGAAAAAACAGATGCAGTGTGCAAAGTGCAAAGTGTGCCTTAAAATGTGCAGTTTCATCACACAACACAACGCCACAATCTCCAGTGTTGTAATTTGGCAGTACATCCGACCGGCCTCACAACCTCAGACCACATGCAGCCACACCCTCCCAGAGCCTCCACATCTTCTTCTCCTCCAAGATCGTACGAGACCAGCCACCTGAACAGCTGATGCAAGTTTGCACAACTGAAGAATTTCTGCACAAATTGTCAGAAACCATCTCCGTAAAGCTCATCTGCTTGCTCGTCATCTTTACCAGGCTCTTGACTTGACAGCAGTCCGTTACCGTAGCCAATTTGTGCGGTTATGAGGCCGGTTGGATGTACTGCCAAATTAAACTATGGCAGCGAAATGAACATTTAGTTCACAGGCAACAGCTCTGGTGGATTTTCCTGCAGTCAGCATGCCAGTGACATGTTCCCTTGTGCCAAACTTGCGACATCTGTGGCTTTGTGATCAAACTGCATATTTTAGAGCTGCCTTACACTGACACCATCCCGAGACACACCTGTGTAGTAATGATGCTGTGTGATCAATCTTTAAATTACAACAGAAACAAAAGTGTTGCATTTGAGTTGTTGCTCAGTTTATATCGGCAGCTTTAAAACCTTATTCACTTAAAACTTTTACTGTACTTACCTGAGACCTTCAGTCTTCTATTGTACCTGTGAGAAAGTGTTTAACTGCTGCGTCACAGCAAGAGCTGTTCGATTTAGCCTTCGGCTTCCTAACTAGTGTTATCAGATATGAAGTCGCTGCATTCAAACAGAGGGTTTTGAATCCAGAGACAAAGTATGGTGTGTTTAAGGACACCTGCTGAAGGTGTGAATAAGAGATGTTCGTGACACACGCCTGTCTGTACCAGTACCTCATCTGAACTTCTGTATCTCTGACAAACAGAGATCTGCACGAATGTAAACTCTGTTTGTTGCAATAAAACAGCGAAGAAGACAGATGCTCTATTTGAATTCATTTTTATATTTTATTAGGAGCAGAGCTTCCACAACAGAATCAAATCTGAAAAGTAGAATAGAAGCTGGTCAGTACAAATGAAAGGGCAGAGCAGGGGAACCCAGAGGAAATAAACATCGAGGACAGTCTCTGTCTATATTAGATGTGTTTTGTTAAATTTTTAGCTATTCTTTTTAGAAAATGAGGCCCAACTGCTTAAAGTTTCCATTTCCTGTGTCTCCACGATCAGCTGTGAAACCTCCCTGCACAAAGATTTTCGAAGAGTTTCAAACTCTCCTCCCCTCCTTTCCTCCCTCCTCCTTCCTCATGCATTCTATCTCATCTCTAAATGAAGGGGAGAAAAAAGGAAAATGGCCATAATTAAACAGCATTTATGTCTCCGCTCTCCACAGCCTCAAATGCTAATTGGTGACACTGCAGTTCAGCTTTGTCCAATTACTCCCTGTTCTCGCTCGCTTGATTAGCAATCAGTTTCTCTCCCGCTCCTTCTCTCTCTCTTTCCCAAAACAGCGGAGAAGCTACTCAGCACTAAGTGGCCCACGAGGCTCCCCGAGCTCGCCCACTTCATTCCAAAATGACCATCCCTATCAACGCTCACTTCCACCACCATTCTCTGCGGAGATTACAGTCTGTTTGTTCAAATATCTTTCATTTGTCTGCATTTTTTTTCAGGTTCTCGAGTTGCTTTCTTTGTTCCAATGTATATCAAATTGGCACTCGCCCACTGGGGAGCAGGAGTGATGTGGATTGTGAAAATTATAACTTCCACAGCTCCTGTATGTATCAAGTTTCAACCCTTTTCATATACTGTAAGAACAGTATATGCTTCTTGAGTGCATTTAACGACCTGTGTTGGTACTTTTTTTATACATAACTATAGGTTTATGTAACTCTACAAGAGCCCAGAATCACCTGTTTGTTCCAGCATGGTTTGCACTGTGAGCAGCATACGACACCCTCAATTCCTCCCCTTCTACTTCTCCCTAGCAATACCGTAATGATGCCAGGGGCAGCTTTTTATGTTGTGTCCTGGCACACAAGGGGTTGGCGGGTAGATTCTTGTGACAAAACTACTTGGTTGTAGTTAGGAAGAGATTACAGATATTCCTAAGAAACACCGGGCTTTGGTGGCACAAGCATTGCCAGAAAGGCAGCAGTGTGTCCTCAAAAACAGCCGGCTTTAAGTGGTTTAAATGCCACCACTGATCTGTCTTAAATGCCATTCTCCGGGGTCAAAGTCCTGTGCTTGGCCGTGGTGGTGTGTGGGTGCAAGTCAGTCATTGGGATGAGGAAATCAACTCACCAGTCAGTAAACTCTCATTCTGCCAACTTCCAATACACACCACTTCCAACTAGCTGTCTGCTAGCTATCCAGGTAGAGATTTTCAAATAAAAAGATCAGTAAACACTGAGGTAAGATGGAGAAGAATGGACACTAGCTAAACTAGCATCCTGCTAGCCATTATGCAAATGTTGGAAATAAGCTGGACGACCTCCGTGCCACATCAGTTATCACCGGGATATCAGGAACTGTAACATCTTTTGATTAACTAAACTGCTATGCTAAACCTGGCTCATGAAACCTCATCAACTAAGGCTAGCAAGCCCGCAACTTAGTGACTCTCCTTACCTGTGGCATTAGACATGAATAATGTGCCTGGACTTCCCTGGGTGAGCGTGACCTCTCCTATCTGGGGAGGTGTGTGGTTGACTCACCACCAAGCCACCTCTCTTGCATCTTGCAACCAGCTTGCTTGGACTGGACGACCAGTCAGCCAGCTCTCTCTTCTTGGTGGTTGTTCAGAGTGAATGTTTACTTACACAGATATTTCACGGTGGTGTGTCACTTTCTCGGTCTCTCTTGTCTTCAGAATATCTTGCCTCCGCTGTCTCCCGTGTGGCGTGCACGTTCAGCTCAGAGGCCTCTCTAGCTCTCTCTCCAGATGCGGCTTATAGCAGGTAATAGCAGCTAATGAGCCATTACCACCAACCCCAAAGTGTGACATCAGCGTTGGCCCTGCCTCCCACCACCTGCCTCACCCACACCCACATCTACAAGACAGTCATTCATCTACCAATTACGCTGTCATGACACTGGACAGCCCCATTCAACCAGGTGACTCTTTTTCTAAGCGAGGAGGCGAGTGCTTTGCGGCGAATAAGGACTGGTGCAACGGTGAGGTGTCGTCCTGTTCCTGTTGTGGATCATCTGTTCAGAGGCGGCTGCAGAGCGGCGCTGCCCAGGTTTGGTAGGAGCAACCATGTGGTCGTCTTGTTGAGGCCGGGATGTGTGGACAGTTAAATTGTTCCACAGTGGGAAACCATAGATTACTAGACCCATCCTAAAACATGGAATATTATAAAGCAGCAGCCAACAATGTAGGAAAGATACTAAAAAATGGAATAAATGTTAAGTGCACAAGGTAAAGGAGCTGATGGGATCACATTTCACTGGAGTTGTACCTTATATAATTCCATATACCTTCTTATATGTTGTAGTCTTATCTCTGTTACCTTTGATCCACTCATTTTAGCATCGTTGAGCATACGTCCAGCAGACGGCTGGACGGACAGACGACAACATTCAGAGAGACTTAAGTAAGAAAATCACCCTGGATCAATAAAAGTGAGGGGAACATGTCGAACTCATCCCCAGTGGAAACAACTGTACATCCTGGATGACAGTAACAGTCTCTCAATTTACCCGTCAGACTTTTTAGTGCCTTTAGCGGTTTCCCTCATCATCATCTGTGATATCACAGATGTTCACGCTGTCAGAGGAAATAAAAAGTGTACTGCACGTCGTAAGCACAGCTTGCCGAGCAGAACGTGTCACTACAATCACTTTTCTGATTTTCAGTAACTGTGGATTGTTTTGCTGTGTTGGTGAGGTCTACAGGTACGCATGAGTCGACACTTGTGGGCTGCCTGTGTTGTTATCACGTGTTGCTCTGTAAACAAAGATGCTGCAGAGGAGAAAATTGGATGCTGTGACTGATGTGAAAGTGATTCAGGGCCTGGAAATCTGAATTGTTCATTTTTCGGCAGCAGTCCTTCGGGGCGGGATAGCAATGAGTTTATTAGGATGTTTAGATATGTAAAGTAGCCATCTGGTACACAGACGTACTTCAGCTCACTTAAATCACATCCTTATTTGCTGAAGTGAAAGATAGAAGTATATAAATAAAAAAGGAGTGAGAAAAAGACACAGATCCTGGGATTAAATGTTGCACATGTTAGAGGAAGAGAACCTGCAGCTGCTCTCTCAGGACCCGAGGCCTCACTTTGGCCTGTCTCTACACTGAGAGTTGATTTGCTGCCTGTGCAGATGGAAAGCTGTTTCCGATTGTGAGCTATCTGTGGCTCATGTTCAACGAATAGCTTATTGATTTTTGGCTCTGCCCGCTGGGGTTCAGATGTTTCATTGTGCTCTGCTGTGTGTGTGTCTGTTGCATGTGTTGTTGGATGTTTGTTGTCGCTTGTTCTAAACCAAGCCACGCCACTTAAAAGAGCGGGAACACAATCATGCACACACTCTCACATGGACCTGGACTCAGTCTTACCCACGATCCCTGGCTGTTTAATCAGTTCGATTGCTATTACCTGTGGCTGAACAGTCTTAAACCTAAACCTATCAAAAGGCTCAGTGGAGTGTTAACAAACCCACAGGACACTCCAAGCCTCCCCTCCTCTCCCCCTCCTCCCCCTTCATCCTTCTCCCTAATGCCTTGGTAATAGCGACAATTAGCCACTCCGCTCCATTGGTTAGATGGCTAAGCTCGGGCCCCGTGGCCCATTAATGGCGAGCCGAGGTAATACAGACTGAATGGGGAATCTTGGGCTGATTGGATTTGAATCCCAGCCAGTGGAGGGTTTTTAGAAGGTACATCTGGAGGATGGAAAATCATTGCGAGGGAGTTAGTGAGTGTATTTGTCTTTGCTTCGATTGTTCTGGGGAATATTCGGTGTAGTGGGGGTCTTGGCATGAAGATGAGGCACAGACAAGTGGAAGCATTTTGAGAATAATATTTTGTAATAACAATAAAGTCTTTGTTTTGCCTGTCTCTTTATATGCACCTCAAACCAGACATCACAGAGTGTCTTCCAACAATCACTCATTATCTGTCACATGAAATCATACAATGTGCAACTCCAGTGATGTGCAGTCCTGTCAGCTTCTTCAGCTTGTGCATTACAAGTGCGTCCTTCTGTGCCTTTGTTACTGCTCTTCCTACTTAGGGCTGCCCCCTGATAGTCGACCAAGCTTCAGCCAGAAAGGTCATTAGTCGGCAAGGTTTCATTGGTCGCTTAGTCTCAGAAAAAACAATTCTATTAGGGCTGCACCATTTCAAAATAAATCCAAACCTATATAACTGGACGGTGTGGGGATTTAATGTGAAAAGAAAGACACAGGAAGTGGCCACGCTCAGCAGTCAGACAAGCGTCAGGTATCGACAGATATCTTTCCCTTCTGTAAATATTCAGTCTGATAAAAACGGAAAAGTTGATCATGTTATTGCAGGGTTTTGTATCTCTCTGTAATGTAGCACAGTGTTAACAATGTTACTGAGACTATTCTTTCTCACACCTTCAACTCAAACCTTTGTGTTGCCCCGCCCAAAATACACAATATAATAGTCAAATTAATATCATAAACATGTGGGCAACTAATTGAATAATGGCCCTAAATGACGACTGTGTGTTGCAGAAATAGAGCTTGTGACATTTAAATGAAGGCTTCAAAAAGGATCTAGTGTCATGCTCTATTAATGTGAGAGTTTTTCAGTCAGTTTCCTTTCTTACAGAAGGCTGTCACATAGCAACAGCCAACATGACAAATCTCACTCTCGCAAGTAGTTGTAGATTTATGACTGCTTGTCTGTCTTGAGAGACAGAGAGACAAATGTCCTCACCTCGTACTGATCGTAGGCGAACATGCTGGCCCACCACTCCCTCATGTCCGTACGGGTGAAGTCTGGATAGCCGGCACTACCTGAAGGACATCATCAGTCCCGAGAAGAAAGAGGAAGGACAGACAGGAATGTCAGAAAAATGTTGATTGTAATAATCTCTGAGAAACACGTCGCTATGATTGTCATGTTTCTCAGTGAAGATCCAGTTCATTAAGTTGATTTAAATGTGCTTTTCTATACATGTGCTGCTGATTGCTCTGAGTTTTCAGTCTCTTACCGGGCCAGCACCAGCCCTCGTAGTCTCCTCCGTCTTTATTCTTGACATAGAAACCCCGATTGCGGATTTCATTGTGGATCTTGTAGTTGCTGTCTACTTTGATATGAGGGTCCACAATGGCCACCATCTATAATGACACAGAAGAGGAAGATTAAGCAGAAGGTCTTGAAAGTGTGAGTCAAGTCAAGAAGGTGCCTGCAGGTGATTTGCTTTGCTGAGATTTCAGGTAAAGTTAAACAGAAAGCAGAACAGATACTGGAGATTTTTAGGCAAGAAAACCCACAAAACCGTGACTCCTAACATTCATAACAACGTACAGTAACGTTGGATTATTTGTCGTATGTACCTTGCGTTTCTTGTCGGAGAGTCCCTGCAGCATTTCCTTTGGTGTTGCAAACTTGTGTGGATCCCAGGTGAAGTAGCGCTTGCCGTCCGTGTGCTCAATGTCGAGCCAGATAAAGTCATAGGGGATGTCGTGCTCATCAAAGCCCGCATCCACCGCCTGCACGTCCTCCTGGTCATTGTAGTTCCAGCGGCACTGGTGGTAACCCACAGCAGCCAGTGGAGGGAAGGACTGGGTGCCTGATGGATGACAGCAGGAGGAGGTAAGAAGACATGAGGAGGTCAGTCAAACAATGATCTTAAATTGGACAAAACAGATACCCGAACTTGTATCAAGTAGTAAATTAGGGTCTGGCTATTTGATGAATATACACACTACTAAACTGATGATTTTTTATTTTGGGCAACTTTTATCATGTCATTTTGCAAATTTAATGGTCTTCCTCCAAAAAATGATTGAGATTCGCTGCCAAAACCTTGCAGAAATAAGTATCTATGGAAGACTACACAGCGCCAGACTGGGGTTCAGTAAGCACAAAAAGGAAAGCGACAACAGAGAGAGAAAGACAGCAGAGCAAAAGTATAAAAAAGAGCATATTTTCACATCTAACTCAGCGAATCAAGGTTTTATTTCAACCTGACCAGACTGGTGATTGTTGTAGCAGTGGAAAGACAAACCAAAGACTGTCAAGTATGCATGAATTGTGCTTTACAGTGAGTCAACAAGGTCATCCATTTAAAAAGTGTATGATATTTTTCTGTTTGATGAGGAAAATAGGTAAAATATTTCCTTTATTGACATTTTGTGAGGTTTTACTAGACTAAAAAAAAGCTATGAGAGATTTTGGAGCACAGCAAACTCGCTGCTTGAACACACCGACACTACTAACTGACTTTTACTTTTTGGTGGACTCCAGGTGATAAAAGGCAATGTTTTTGTGTTAAATGTCTTAACCTCCATACCGCTTGAGTCAATTCATACTTTTCATAAATGATTATGAACTTGATTTAAATGAAACAGCACGGTTAAAATCAACAAACTAATTCTGTCTCTTTATAAAAAGATGCCAAAGTTCAATATGTGCATTAAACATAATTAAGTAGTAGACATAAATAATAATGTGTCTGATTCTGATGAAACAGGTCCTTTAACTTGCAACATTTCTACATGAAGCGCTCGAGTCCTGGGAAAACATGGGCAGAAAATGCATCAAAAAGATACTTGTCAGTTTTCAAACAGATTTGAATTTTAACGGTGTTGGTAGGATGTGTACATGAACTATGGGAAACATCCCTCCATCTTGCCAGTGCCCAGATATCCCTGCTCAAATCTACCAGATGATGTGAAACGGATTTGAGCTGGTTGTTGCGCCGACTACAGATTGTACTTCCTCGTTAGGACACATAAGAGAGAGATGCCCCTCTCTCTGTCTCAGACTCAGACCAAGTTCCAGTCAAACAGCAAAACTGAGTAGTGCTGATCAAATATAAACCAAGATCATGTGTCTGCGCTGCCTGTTTCTCAGCTAAAATGTTTTCCGAAACACATCTCGGCTTACTGTTTAACTGTAATTCCAGATCATTTGTTACCAGATGGCGGCCACATTTTCCTGTGTCAAAATGAACAAGCTTGAATTACGTCCCCCACCAGCTGGAGCGTTGACTGGTCCGGTGCAGCACACTGCATTCTGGTAGGTGTAGGTTTTCTACTTGTTGAGCAAAGTGAACACCACAACCCTTTCCTCTGTTTTCTCTGGTCATGTTGGACCAATTTCAAATGTATTTGCATCTGTCTACTGCATGGACAGCCCAGTTTTATTAAAAAGACCATCTATCCAGCAGTGAAATACTCCTTTAAGTGTTTGTGCTAACGGCCAGTCATCTATCTTCCTACCTGTGAGGGAGGCATACTGAGAGAAGACATCTTTGGGTGTTGGTCCAAGCATAATGAAGACATCAATGATGCCGCTTTCAGAGATCCAGCGCACGTCTGTCTGTGGAGTCTCACTGGAGCCTTGAACATAATCCAGCATTTTTCCAAACACAGTCTGGAAAGAGACCAAAGTGAGTGAGTAAAGCTCCGGGCTTTGGTGCGGCAGAAATTCACCAGTGGCTATTTTTGACCACAACAGTTCCAGGAACTACGGAGAAAGAAAAGGAAGGGGCATACCTTTCCAGCTGTGTTGGAGCTGATATCTACCCACGTCTCAGCAGCATTGAGCCAGAATATGCCTGTGGTCCGCTGGGCATTGTGGGCCAACATGACAGGGACAGCGCCATAAAGGGCCATAGGGTTATACAGCTCGTACTGGAACACATCCAGGTTATAAAGCCGATACGGATCTCCATTACTGAAACAGAAAAAAAACACACACTCAGGCTTGATCCACTGCAGCGAAGATTACACTGATCACAAAGGAAACTCTATCTTGAATGTGAACAATGACTTGTTGATGACACTCACTCTGTTGTTTTGAGTCTGAGCGTGTCCGCATGTTCTGGGATGCCATAGACGTGCTCCACACCCGGCAATGAAAAGTCTAAACTAATAGAAGAGGGACCTGTGAGGAGAGAGCGAACAATCATCAGTGAGAGGAGACATCATCATCGTTTATTTCAGATTTAATAGGAAAACCTTACCAACTGAAAATATATGTAGGACTTACCACTAGGTTTGCTGTCTGCATGCGATTTAAATGTTTCCTCCCACATCCCGTCTTCTACTTTCTCTTCCTCTTCTTTAGCTGTCTGGCAGGCGAACAGGGAGGACAGTAATGTCATTTACAAGAGATGATCCAGGCTGAGATACAGCATCAAAGTGCTGTCTTTAAAATAGAGAGTAAGAGGAAAAGAAAGCGTATTTTAGAGAGTGGTACCTCGGCCTGGTTTGCTGGATCAGCCTCCTCTTTCTTCTCGGCCTCTGGGTCTGCCTGACTGCTTCATGGTACAAAGAGTGCAGGGAGGGAACAGGAAGGGGATACAGGAGGAGGAAAGATATACCACTTAAGTTAAGGCATGCTGTCCTGAGACTGGTGACAATATATGGGAGTATAATTTAACTTTAATAAAAAGGAAAAGGACATACAAACAGGGAGGTTGGTGAATACTCCCTGACTCCACGATGATGACATCTAACAGATACTCTACAAGGTCTTCATTGACTTCACTCTAATGACAAAGGGGACTGAGCAACTCCCTACCTTGTGGCTATTTAAGCTCGGCACTATGGGACAGGACCTCTAGAGGCTGCTGCATGTAACACCCACAAGGCTCTTTACAGAACCAGCTGGTACCCAGTGGATCCCCAGTATAACAGGGTGTGACTGAGGACATGACATTGCACCAAAGACCCCATCGAGCAACGCAGGCGCACACGGCTGCAAAGGCGCATGATCTGCGGCGCACGCATGAGGCAGCGGTGCCAAAATGTGTCTTAAGAGCTTTACGCCATGTTCACACTGCAGCGGAAAAACAAGGCTTTCGCCGAAACCCTGGTGCCTACCCACAATGCAACTCGAACGTTAACAGTTCAGCCTGAGATTTGGGTGTTTTATGCTAGAGGCAGCTAATGTTTGCATGATAAAGAAGAATTGCCAACACGTTAAGTCTATTTCCATCTTCAGTTTGACATTGCATCCACTCTAATCAATTTCGGCTGGGGAGAGAGATTCAATTTACCCTAATCGAGACCAACATATCTGCCTGAATCTAACGTCATTTCGAGTCCTCACTGATGTGTCGCCATACCAACATTATCATTTTGCCTGGGTTTTCAGGGTGGAGCAAAGCGAAGTAAAACAAACAATGACGTTGGGCAATATTGAGAAGATATGACGATTCCAACTTTGATGCAATACCTTGAAAGATAAATATGCAATACCAAAGGAAATATTGACACTGGGGGCATACAGATTAGATTTGTATTAAAAGATAAATACAACAAGGCTTTAACGTGACATCACCGACTTTTCTTTTCTTGGTTAGTAGTAGTAAACATCAGAATGACAGTCGTAAACACTGACAATAAGTAATGTATTGATACCATGGAAAATGAGTACTGAAACAGTTCCAACTACTCAGGATCTAAATGCATCAATAAATCAATATTTTGGACAACACTTGCGTCTATCTTGTCTGTAGCAGTAACCACACTTATTACTCCTCTTTGATTCCAGCACACTGCTCTACAACAGCTTGACAAACTGTTAGTACCCCACGGCGCTCACTGGATTGATGGACTGTCAACCGAGAAACCACTGTTTCATGTCACAATGCCAGAAGCGTCAGTGAATTTGGTGGAGTGGGCAGACTCAAAGGTCTAGACCCGGGCAAAGCTAATGAAGCCTTGAGCCTCTGGCCTTAACCAGGGATGAGGAGCTGCAGAGGTTTCCCTTCCTTTTAACTCCACATCGCCATATTTTATTTTTCATTGTCAAACTTCAACCCCAGTCGATACTGCCTCAAGTGATCAAGTGGTCACTTAAGAATTTCTCAGACTTCGTGCAGCTCCCTCTGAAGCCACAAAATGCTTATTATAACCTTTTAACATCTGCAATAATACTCGTACTACTTGGTAGTAACTCCAGCTACTCACTTTCAACTTGGTAGTACCGAGACTCAAACTGCGGTTTTCAGTTTGATCTCAATGTGATGATGATCACACTCAGTAACACTGCTCATGAATTTAGCCTCCATCTTAAATTGCAGCCACACTGCATACATTATTGCGGGGCTGTCACACCACAAACAACAATGATGAAGGCGCCTACAAAGAGCTGTTTCCCGCAGTAATGAGAAAATGGCTTTGGAGCTCTACAGCAGCACTGTCCCAGAAAAACTGCAGTTAGAAAACTCTGACCCCTTAAACTGAGGTATAACCACAAAGAGAGAGGTTGCTGTTGGGTTTGGGAACTGGGCTGCAGTACCTAAAAATACGACACTAACTATGGTGGGATCCAGGCTACATGTGTGACGACAGAATAGCTTTACTTATGTGCCTTCTAAACTGGTCCATGCCTGCTACCATTAGCATTAGATTCCATCTATCGCAGTTAGCTCTCACCATGAGCTGGGCAAGCGTGAAAACTAGTTTCAGGCAACATAACTGGAAACACAGTCAGTCATGCAGTTGCAGTGTTAGATCTGCTGGAGTGACACTACGTGGACGATTTTGTTAAACAAACAAAACAGTAAAATTACTGGTTGGCACAGCAGTGTCTACATCATTCAGGTGAATGTGTTTTTCATGATCAGGATGATTTTTGCTTTGTTTCATGAAATAAGACAAAAAAAAAATCAAATTCCTAAGTGGCATTCTTTTTGTATTAGTTTAAATGATCCTTCAAAATTATAAGGATGATAACAGGGGGCTGAGCTGACCCCTAAATTCTGGATCAAATTAAACACCGACATGCACACGCTCACCCACACCCCTTTCTCACTCTCAGTCACATTTATTGGAGGGTACACACTGTACTTGGTGTGATGGGAGTCCCTACGATTTTTGTCACTATTGGCAGCATTAGCACAAGGAACAGAATACACACTCACAAATCTTAAGGGTCTTTACCTAGAGAATACCCTCTTGATATTATCCCACACGCTAGCCACTGTGCTAGTTACTTTATAGGAGAAACTAGGATGATAGGGAGAAGAGGACAGAACAACCAGTCAGAGACAATACTCAAAAAACAAACCATTTCATGGGAACAAAAATAGAAATCATCCACTCAGTGAGGACGTGGATTAAAAGAAAGGGCTGGCATTTGTCAACGTGTGTGCATGCGTGGTTTCTCACGTGTCCTTGCGCATCCTCAGGTGCTCAAACGCCAGCAGGCCGCGCGAGTTCAGCGACATCAGCACGTCACGCCCTTCCATGATGTCCAATCGGAAGGGCCGGACGCTGACGATGACCCTCTGGGACTCCGCCCCCAGGGAGAGCACTACCCCGTTCTCGTCCTGAGACAAGAGAGACAGGCTGAGGCAGCGAGAAAAAGAGAGAGAGAGAGAGAGAGAGAGAGAGAGAGAAAGTTAAGTTAGACAGCATTTGGTTCAGAAAAGTCAGTGTGTCAGTCTACATGCTGTAGGTTTGACCTA
>JAPZEB010000026.1:18642740-18654193 GCA_029783705.1 Chaetodon striatus
CCTGCTGCAGTATTTACAGTTTTTATTTCATTATCACTTTAATCTAAAAATGTTTAAGCTGGTTGTCACTACAAACTGAGGTTCAACAGAGCAGCAACAGGACGGTGTTTGGGGACAAACAGTATAAAGACAGACATCTCCTCAGAGAGTTACTGCACACTTGAATATATTTTTTTACAGCTGAAACACAGTAATGCTGGTGATTCATTCCGACATTTCTCACCACACTGATAGAAATTCAGCATTTAATGGGTTTGAAATGACCCGACACACAACCTACTGTTTTAAATCAGCCCTGAAGGTCACTGCTGACAGAGCTGAGACTGATCAGTCATGAAATGAATGTTAATGCCCTCTTATCACACCCTGCGTCACACATCTCCCTGCAGCCTTTTACCCATTTTTAAACATTTTTCAAAGGGTGCGTTTGACTCAGAACTGGGTGTGAGGTTACACTTTAAAATTAGAAACATGAAATGTGTTCTATTTGTCGGTAAGGGTGTGAAGATGAAGACGCTCCCTGAACAGCCTCTGTGTAGCTGCTGCTGTGTTTTCAGCACATTTAAACAACATGAGACAGGTCCATCACATTAGGACGTTACAGTATGAAACAGCCTGTGTTTTGTTTTGTGTTACTGTACACAACAGAAAATCTCTGTAACTATTTCTGCCACTTTTAAGTTACACTGAATTTTGAATCATTGATATGATCTGTGACTTCTGTCATGATAAACTGTTTTCAAAAACAAAGACACATTTAAAAGACAACCATTTCAGACAGTAAGGTATTACTTAAATTACAGATTTAGGGTAAGTTTAGTCAATGATGTTTATGCTGCAAAGAAAAAAAGCAGAAATAAAGTGATAATTTGTCCCCACATGTCACCTTTGTACACTATGGCTGACTGCAAGGGCTTACAGTTTATTCTTGAACCTCTGTGATTAAAGTGTGTGTGTGTTTTATGATATACTTTATGCCACATCAGAGAAAGTCACTAGCAACCTTTTACATCTGGCACAGTGTCGTCATCATTCTGCAGAGACATTATCATGATGGCACAATGTGATCTTGTAACACATGATTAAGGTTACCAGGGCGACACAGTCTAAAAGAGGGAGTTTCACCAAATAGATTTCATAATTACTGTCTGTACGCAGTTTCCACTGTCATTGTGTAAAGATAGCTGAGGCTGAAGCTGCGTAACACAGCAGCAATAAATCCTACCAAACATTTCATTTTTGTTGAAACTGTTTTAAAGACGTGTTGATTGAACTGTATGATCATTTTGAAGGCTGAAGTTTTGTGGTACTGTTGAACTTTATGGCTCATACTGACTGGTGTTCCTATTATTTTGACCACCATTTTTATCAATTAGGGTGGGCTAAATAACATTGCATAATAATTATGATTATGATGTTTTTATTATTATTATTAATAATAGTAGTAGTAGGAGTGGTATATGTTTTATTAATATCCCTTTTGTTTTGTATTTTCTTCACCTCAGACAACCCTTTGTGCTTTCAGCTTGAAAAGCGCTCTACAAAAAAAATATTATTGTTATATTATTATTATTACTACTACTAATATTATCAATTTGTCCACCATTTATATCAATTAACTCCATAATGCAGTCTGATGTCTTTTCATGTAACAAAACTGGCAAATAAGTTTATTATGACTTTATTTATTTATTTTCTTAGTTAATTATATGTTGTCATTATTATTGGTAATATTAATTAACAATTAACATGTGTTGCTATTTCTGACTTGACTATTAAATAAGATAAGATAATACCACCACTACTACTGATATCAACAATAATAATAATGACAACGGTGACATATTTATTCTAATTATATATTTATGTATTTTAGTTAAACCGTGTAGGTCTGTAGTAAGGTGACACTAAATTTTGACGTTATATTGAGGCTTTTATTCGGAAGGTCACGAACTACTTCTACTACCATTACTACCACTAATACAATTGTAACTGCTACTAATACTACTCCTGCCATCACTACTACTACTACTACTACTAATAATAATAATTATTATTATTATGATTATTTACCCTAATTATAAATAGATTTATTCGTAGTTAAGACTGTAGTAGGTCTGTAGTTAGATGACGTCATGTTGAGGCTTTTATTTTGAAGGTCACGAGCTCCGGCTGCACGGAGCAACAATCAGCTGATCTCTCTCAGCTGAGCTCCGGTGTCGGGATCTTTGCTGTCACCTCTCACACCATTACGACCTGTGGACTTGACAGGTAAAGGTAGGAACACTCAGCGTTAATTCATGTCTGTAAACTGAACCGTGATGTTAGCTAATGTTTGGTGGGCTCGTGACGCTGCAGTGTTGGTGTAGCCGCTGTGACGTTAGCGTCAAACTAACGGCTGCTAAGGACATTTTGATGGTGTAAACAAGGAGCAGATCAAGCTAATCATTAGCTTTAAGCTAACTTCATGTTTCGGTTTCGCTTTTTGAAGCGGTAAACCGGCGGTTTTATCCGGCGCAGCCCTTGTTTTTGAGGAAGAAATGACGCACTATGTCCACACAACTGCAGGCTGATAATATAATCTGAAGTTGCCTTTTAAAAACTATTTTTATTAAAAGTTAGCTGATAGTTAAAAAGGCACGCGCACATCTATGAAGTCTGCCGGTTACCAGTTACGCACTATTTTTCCAGTCTCATTCCTACTGTAATGCTTCTTTGACTCTACATGGACAAGAAAGGCTCTATACATACTCACTTTATTAGGTACACCTATTTGAATATATTGCAGTATAATACAGCAGTCCTGCCTCAAATGCTAGCACCATAAAAGTTAAAATAATATTAATTTACAGAGAGGTGATTGGATTTGTAGGCATTTTGGAGTCTAGTTTGTGGTGCTGTAAAATTGTAGGACACTGGACTACTTGTATTATTGTCAATTCAAGTAAATTTTATTTATAAAGGCTAAAATCACATATTGCAATTTGCCTCATACCACATTCCCCTGTCCATTGACCCCCACAGCAGATAAGGGAAAACAATGAGGACATGCTATGTGACGGAGACCCCTGTCTGTGTAACACAATACAGTGTAACAGCACTACAAACTGAATCCTGCACAGTGATGAACAAAAACTTGTAGCCAGGTGTACCTAATAATCTGGCACCTGAGTGCATATTGATGTGCTATATATAGATGAGCTGTAATGACGTGTCACACATCATGTGGGTAACAGATAATGGACATGTCAGACCTGGGGCCGTGAGAACACTCTCAGAGAGCTCCTAACTTAGCCCAAAAATCTTACGAAGGATTACTGGCGTAGGAGTGATTTAGAAAAGTTCTCAGCAACTCTGAGCAAGAAAAGGAGAGAGTTTTTTATCTTAGTGAGGAGGTGAGTTTGACCCTGTTGCCAGATGTGATGCAGTCCTTTTAACAGATGTGATTGGCCCTTTGTGAGACACACAGTGGAAATGAAATGAACTGCTGAGATCAACCACAAACATTATCCCGGCATGATCTTATTTTTAGCGTTTCATTGACTCACTGTCATTCAGTGTTCTGTCTTTTACTTTAACTTCTCTCTGTATCTCGTGTCCTCTGCTAACATTTGGTCCGTTAAATGATTTGCTCCTGCAGGCAGTGAGAGTCACCTGGAAAGTCAAACTCGTCCCGAGTTACAGACGAAAGAATCACTGACATGGCCCCGACACTGGTGAGGAAATTATCATTTAAAGGAACACGTCACTCTTTCTTATGTTTGGTCTCTTTCTTACCAAGTTGCTCGTTGTTTTTCAAAGACACTGCACCAAGTTGCTCAGGGTTTAAAGGTTGAAATACTTGGGAAAGGCGTCTGAAAGCAGCACAAGAAAAGTGATGTTTCAAAGGGTTAAACTCAGAGTGCGGTCAGGTCAGATGTGCTGCAGTCGTTACCAGACAGTCTGTTGTAATGTCAAACATTTCTCTCTGTCTGCTCTGATCCAAGTATGATGAGAAACCAGAGCTCGGGGACTTGATTGAGATCTTTAGGGGCTCCTATCAGCACTGGGCTGTGTACGTTGGCGATGGCTTCATTGTCCACTTGGCACCACCCTGTGAGTCCACACACACACACACACACACACACACACTCAGCTGCCTCCCAAACACTAACTCATCTCAGTCGGGAACAAAAACAGCTCACATAGACTGTCACGTGTAACTTTTTAGATCAGATTATTTGTTTGTTGGAGCTGATTCATAAACCGCAGTATTTAGAGCGTAAACCCACACGAGTCATGTCCGTTTCTGTCCTATTCACAGCGGAGGTCCCGGGCGCAGGCGCCAGCAGTATGATGTCTGTCCTGACTGAGAAGGCCATGGTGAAGAGAGAGGAGCTGTGGGACGTGGTGGGAACCAACCAGTGGAAAATCAACAACGGCCTGGACAAGGAGTACAAGCCCCGCCCGGCTCACGTCATTGTGAGGGAGGCCCGCGCGCTGGTGGGCAGTGAGCTGCCGTACTGCGTCTTCAGGGGGAACTGTGAGCACTTTGCAAACGAGCTGCGCTACGGAAAAGCAGAGTCACGGCAGGTCAGTGGACCTAAGTTAGTCTTTCCTATGCCAGTCTGTCATGAGATAAGTTTGTTTGCACACGTAACAAAACACACAGAAAACATGAGACAACCCAGCTGTGCCCAGAGACTGTATTCAGTATGATGAGGAAAAATGCCACAACATTTGTTCTGATTCTTTGAAAGTTTTGAAATCTGGTACATCGAAGTCAGGATTTTTTTTTTTTTAACTCAACTTTTTAACTATAAACTACATTTCTGTTGTGCTTTGCATTATTAAAAAAAAGAAGAATCTTTGTGGAACCAAAAATAAGCTGGAAAATGTCCTAATGTGTGAGTGACATATTTCCTAGAGTTGAGTATAATCATCATGTCTCTGCTCACTAACTTAAGGCGTCTGTTTCCGCCGCAGGTGCGTAAAGCAGGAGAAACCGTCATGGTGGCGGGCGTGGCCGCAGTGGTGGGTCTGGGTATCATGGCTCTGGCGGGAGCTCTGTTTGGAGGCAGCAAGAAAGAAAACAAGAACACGCAGTGATGGACGTCCCGACTCGCCTGTTCAGGGGCTTGATGAACAGATCACCAGCAAAGCCAAACTGATACTTATCACAATCGCTCACAGAAAACTCCTTAAAAATTTGATTTCTGTCTCGCCTAATCGACTTTACCGCCATGTGTCCTTCATGCCGTCTTTGGTTTGAATAACAATGTGAAGCTGGTTGGTTCGGGATCAAGGCCCTGTAGTTTTCAACCTTTTTAAAATTTGTACCAACAAAAAAAAAAAACAGAAGCACAACAAACAGTAGTAGTTACAGTATTTTCACTGGTGACGCTGCCAAGACGAAATGTGTTTAAATGTTTTAATATGAAGATTTGATGAAGAGTGTAGATATTTTTTGGGACTTTGAGGGGTGAGAGAGGTCGGGGGTCTTTTCTACTAATAAAATACTTTGCTGCTAATTGGTACGAAAAAACAAAAACAGATAAATAATAAGAATATTTTACATAATTAAAATAAGCTAATAGGATGACTTTGTGGTTTCATCTCTCAGAAACGCTCTGTAAAGTCAGGTGCACTACAGCCTGATGTTTATAGTGTGGATCATGAAGACTGAACTTCAGCCGATGCTCCTGCAGTTTTCTTACGACATGTCATCTGTGATAGGTTCACAAGTTAACTGGATTTATAACACTTTGTCTTCCTCTGACATTTAACTGTTTGTAATTGTTTTGAATAAAGAATAATTTGTGTGACCCTGTGTGATGTCATGGTGTCCCCTCACACAGGATCGTCGTTCTCAAAACCAAAACCTCTGACCTCAGTCTGGTTTCAGTTTTAAATTAACTGAATGTTTATTTTAGCTCATTTGTTTCCCTTACTTTTGTTCATTTGAATTTCTATGAATTTTAATTAGAAGCAGCATGCTGTATTATTAAATTAATATGTTTTAAAGAGACAAGATCATTTTATGTATGAATACTCTGAACTCTTTCTTTTTAGAATATTTTTTCACAACATCTGTCTCTCCTGCTGATTTTAGTCGTTTTACAGATGTATTTGCTTTTTTACGGTTTCTTTTCACTGTGATTTCCAACCCTCTTGTTCTGGGGAAGACATAGCAATAGACCAAATGTTGAAGTATTTTATTGAAGCAAAGCAAAAGCAAGAGGCAATAAAGACACATAAAATGATTAAATAAAGATCAAATGTGAATTTGATATTAAATAATTCATTTTGTAAGCGAAAATAAAACTTGTAAGATTATTATGTTAAAGGGAGCTTTACTCATTTTAAAAACATATATGTTATTCCTTTGGTCTAAGACAGTCCAAAAATACATATAAACAAAAGCAACTTCCTCCCAAATCCTAAACTAGAGTGCTAAAACTAATATTTGTGATGTCATAGTGTCATAATTCTGCAGCTGCTCCAGTGATAATGAATTGGTAAGGTCGTCCTAGATGACACTGAGAGCACATTTTCTGTGTCAGAACGGAAAACACTACGATAGAATAAAGCTCATTTGGGTATAAAAATATATATATAATAACATTCTGCGAATCCATAAAATCAGGCTCCTGTTCATTGTCTACTGGGCAGCTCCAGATTTTGTACTTGACGTCACGTTTGAGACTTGCTTCTCGGTTTCTGGCTTTGAGAGAGTAGCTCGTGATCAGAACTAGGCAGACAGACTGAACTATCCTCTGACATGGAAACAACATGTTAAACGTTCCCCTTTAAGAACAAGTTTAAAAAACACATAAATGTTGCGTAATCAAACTCAAAGATTAAAATATGCAATTAAACTGTCCCAAACACATCAAAACAAATGTAAATGATTGGTAGAAAGATGTTTTACACATAGTGATTCACTACTTTGTTCTTCATTTGTTCAATCACTGACACAAAAACAGTGTATTAATTTTCACCCCCACAGCAAAATACAGATGATTCTTAAGTGTACATAACAAAACATTCAACATTGAACACAAATGTAAATACATAATCTATATACATAGTAATTGGCTCATCAGTGCACTTAAAGATTGAAAAGCACCACATCAAATCTGATGTTCTCTCTTTCTCTGCCCCGTGCAGAGAGCATGTACACCGACATGTACACAACCGAGACAATTTTTCAGTCAGCTCTGAGCGACATTATCTGTGGTGTTTGCACCTAACAGCTCTAAATGGTGAGAAAAAACAGCTTACATAAAGTGGGAGTAGCCAGAAGAGGCTGGAAATAAGGCACAAAAGTAGCTGGCACCACATGTACTAAAGGCTATACAGCAGCTGTAGCAGCAGCCTGTGACTAATTCCAACCCTCAGCCCTTCGCTGCATGACGTCCCCTCTCTCAACACCCGCCTCCCTGACAATCTTCAGCTGTACTATCAAATAAAGGCAATGAAAGCTCACAACAAATAATCTTAAAAAAACGGCCTACTGTTGAGTGGACTGATGAGCCAGAATCCCAGTACATCTCCAATGGACAAAAATGATTGGATGTACAGACTAGTCCTTCTACAGTACTTGATATGTCTTTGTTTCCAGGGGCAGAGACAGCCAGGCCTTTATTTCTTACTTCCTCTATTCCCCAGATTATGCACACTTAAAACTTCCTCCATATTTACTTGTTGTCTTGGCGAATTCAGAGTTATGTCAATATCCAACGCAGTAATTCCAGTAGCCTGTTCATTATACTAAATTTACAGTGTCCTGTTACAGTAGGCTGGAGGTCATTTCTCCCCCTAAACAAGTTTATTACCGATGGGGTAATAAACTTGTTTATTTGGTCGCCATAATTTAAATGCAAATAAATATTTTCAGTGAGAGTTTCCTGTTACTTTCTTCTGACTTGTGCTGTTTTATCAAATTGGCCCGATCATTCTGTTCAAAATCATTCAAAATGAAATGAAAATGAAAATGGCAGCACAGCTGGCAGCCACTGTCTTATAGATAGCGGTACTGATGTTGGTCAGAGAGGAAGATGGGACGCCACTGGTCTTCTTTCCTGTGGTAGGCACCTTCTTATGCATCGTCTTCCTCACTCCTGGACTCTGGGAGTCACTGTCCTGTTGTGCAGAGATAGATACATTTCTTTATGTCAAAGTATTGTAATAAAAAAAAAAATAATAAAAAAATGTTTGTCTCTTTTTGATGGTGTTTTATTGAGCTCTCTTGACCATCCTGTAATATAGAAAAACAGTCCTCTAAAAAGTGTATGAGCACCAGTCCAATGAAGCAACGCTGTGTTGGCTGAAGCCTCATATTAACATCAGATAAACTGTTATATACATTTTTGTACCAAACAAAGACTGTGGATTCTGTCCCCCATCACTCACACTGAACATGCATTAGGTGGTAGGGACCTTTCAGTGGACATTGTAAACAGCAGGAGAGGTTACAGAGCAAAATGGTGAACTACTCTTTAAGAAATCCTACCTGTGATGGTGATGGCTGGATCCTTTCTCCTGAGGTGGTGGTGGTGACGGTGGTGACATAGCGAGCCCTACGGATTCTCTGCAAACAGTTATTGGTTTAAGGTTAAATTAAAGAAAACATGTTCCAGTGTCCATTTGGCCACCTGACTATTGAAAAATTGTGAAGCTATCCTGAAGAAATCCTACCTGTGAGGGTGAAGAATCTGGATCGTTGCTGTAAGAACAGTGAGGCTCACTCGAGCTATCATCTTCAGTATTCTGTGCAGACAGTTATTGAGCTAAGGTTATATAATGGAACATAATGGACATGCTGCACAGCGTTACAAATAAACCAGTTCTACAGAAACATTAAAGCGTTACAGCAAACAAAACCTGCTCCAATGTGCACATGTCTGCCTGACTATTGTATGAGGACAGACCTGAGAAATTGTAGAGCTATCTTTAAGAAATCCTACCTGAGATGGTGCAACAAAAATAGATGGATGTAAAGACTAGTCTGTCTACAATATTTGATATGTCTTTGTTTCCAGGGGCAGAGACAGCCAGGCCTTTATTTCTTACTTCCTCTATTCCCCAGATTATGGAAACTTTAAATTTGCTCCATATTTACTTGTTGTCATGATGAGGTCAGTGTAGTGTCAATATCCACAGTATTGCATTGGCATGTTTGAAATATTTGTACTGAGAAAGTCCCCAACAAGCTAGAAAATTAAGTTCAATGTCAGTGATACTGCTTTGGGCAGAGCTGATGATACTGCTTGGGCCTGTGCTGCTACTGCTGATGCTGTGCTGGGCAGCTCACCTGGATCGTGGCTATGCTGCTCTGCTGGGCTGTGCTAGTCTCTGCTGATGAGGCAGTGCTTGTGCTGAACTGGACTGCAGCCGGGCTGGTCTTGACAGTGCTGGGGATGCTGGGTCGAGCTGCACTGACCTGCTGATGCTGTGCTGCGCTGCTGGGCTGTGCTGCAGGTGAAGCTGTTCTTCGCCTGCCTGGCTGGGCTACTGCTGGGCTGTGGTGTTGAGGAACTGGAGTGCCACTACTGGTGCTGCTATGGACTATGACCTTGGCTTTCTTTCCCTTTCCCCTAATCATAGTAAAAACATGGAATTATCAAGTGATAGTGTAGAGAATTTACTAAAGGGACACATTTTAAATTGGCATTGATGACAAGAGCAATGGATGGAGAAAAAAAGTCTGCTCCTGTCAATGATCTGATGAGCCTCATCAGATCATTGACAGGAGCCAATGAATAATTAAAACATGAATTAATCTGTCTGAAGTAATTGCTAACGTTTTTAATCAAATAACACCATTATTCTACTTAAACAACATTTTGCCTCCATGGACTTTTCACTGGCTGATCTATCTTTTTCAAGCCAATCCTTACCTTTGAAAATTGTCAGCCATTCTTCGTTTGTGCCCTCTCTTCTCTTTATTCTGCTCCATCTTTAACAACAAAATTATCAGATATTAACATTTACAATAGGTTTTCCAATGACTAAATAAATATTCATGAACATAACAATCTGGCCAGTAACAGCCATAGGTAGCCTAGACAGCTTCTACCTTTAAGTTGGGATGACCGTTAACGTTTTGCCATTACACAAGGCACATAATCTGAAGCAGCTAGCCATTTTTCAATTTAAATTCTTCTTATTGGCCTGTTTGAATTGTTGAATATTACAAAACTTCACCACCAATGTAAATTTAACTTAATCCATTTACTTTGGCTTAAAAGCCTTTTCAAACTCCCGCGGATTAGTCCGTGAGTCAATGCATATGCACTCATTCAAATGATAACACTGTGGTGTGACTGACGCATGTTAAAGAAGGCGGGGCCAGCAGAGGGTGATGTTGCGCTCTGATTTGTTGAGCATCTCGGTGCTTATGAGAGAGCCAAGCAGGCTGTGCATGTGAAAATGATCTGTAGTCCGCAGCGCTAGTGCTACTGCCAGTTCGAATTGAATAATTGATTTATTTGACTAAGGTGGCGGAGCTGAGCTCTGGAGGACTCCGGCCCCCTTTAACCCCTATAAATTATACCTCTCATAACGCATATACATTTACTACATTCCTGTTTACATTCAGTTTATTCATTACAATTACTCTCTAATTTAGGTATTTCATGTAGTTATTTGTTTCATCGCTTACTTTAACTTACTCTAACTATTTTATGTTTCGGTTCTCAGTCTGTTTTTACTTGCTTGTTTTTTTTCTGTCATTAAATACATATTCAGTTGGCACTGTCGGAGGGGCCTGAGACTTGAGATTTTCAGTGTCAGTGGCTGTAATTGTTGTGCATATGATGAATTAAGAACTTGACCTCTACTTTGGTTGAATGTTGGATATTCCTCATTTGCAGTACATTTCTTTATGTCAAAGTATTGTAATAAAAAAAAAAAAAAAAAAAAAAAAGGTTTCTCTCTTTTTGATGGTGTTTTATTGAGCTCTCTTGACCATCCTGTAATATAGAAAAACAGTCTTCTAAAAAGTGTATGAGCACCAGTCCAATGAAGCAACACTGTGTTGGCTGAAGCCTCATATTAACATCAGATAAACTGTTATATACATTTTTGTACAAAACAAAGACTGTGGATTCTGTCCAACATCACTCACACTGAACATGCATTTGAAAGGCACCTTTCAGTGGACCAAAATTATGACGCTAAAATCTGTTCCAAAAACCAAACAAAGAACTGAGAGAGACTTGAAAAATGGGGAACTATTCTTTGAGAAATCCTACCTGTGATGGTGATGGTGGGTTGTTCCTGTGAGAACAGTGAGGTTCACTCGAGCTATCATCTTCAGTATTCTGTGCAGATAGTTATTGAGCTAAGGTTATATAATGGAACATAATGGGAATATTGCACAACATTAAGGTTACTTTAAATTTGCTCCATATTTACTTGTTGTCATGATGAGGTCAGTGTAGTGTCAATATCCACAGTATTGCATTGGC
>JAPZEB010000026.1:18657369-18671896 GCA_029783705.1 Chaetodon striatus
TGTGTAGTGGGCAGTGGAATAACTATTGGTTTCCGTTTGTGGTGACTGCTGACTGAGATAAGGGATGAGATTAAATAAATCCTGGACCTTAGCCTGGTCTGGAGCAGGCTAAGGTCCACATAATAAATCTCCATGGTAACTTATGTCATAACATATCCCACTTTTGTGCAACCGGATCACAGATAAGTTGAGCCAGGATAACCAAGATATCCCGGCTTAATCCCCTATCCTGGTTTTGTGCAACGGGCCCCTGATCTTCTTCCAGGTGCTGACTCCTCTTATGGAGTCCTTGCATTTAATGACTCATCCTACTAACAAATAAGGTGAATCAATGAAACTTAATTTGTGGTGCTTACAGCATTTTAAGAAGGAACAGAATAAGAGCCCAATACAACAGAGGTGCACTGAGGTGTGTTGACATTTTCACCTGTTTTGTGGTGGCGGCAGAAATCTCACAGATGGACACTCCTCCTTCCTTCCTGACGACAACTCACTTAATTCTTGGCTCACACTTTTACTGAGCAGAAAGACGACTGCAGCCTTTTAATTTAAAGAAGAAACATACATTTCTTTTACTTATATTTATTTTTAGAACAGCTCACATGCTACATCATTTGGACTCTTGTCAAAAGGTTGCATCCAGTCTTCCTCAGCCCTACCTGCCCGCCCCTCACCTGGACATTAGCTCCAATGGTGATGACTGCTGATTGTGTCTGTACAGCATCATGTACGGTGATTAACACCAAACCTAACAACAGCATATCCAACACAGACAGGAGACCTGGGGGGTTACACTGAAAGGAGAAAGACAATTCAGACTGAAGTCGTGTGAAGTGATCCTACAGAGCAGATCTGTTTCACTAAATAAAGGCACAAATAAAAGAGTAAGAGGAACTTTTCGGGGACTCCTTTACCCTGATCACACCCAATACCGTCGACCGACCTCCTCCAGTGAGATTTAAAAGGTCTTACAGATTCCTTCAGATTTCAAAATAAAACTCCTTTGATTTCATCACCCCTCCACCACAGCACTACGAGGACACAGGAAAAAGGCATGTAAACATAAATTGATTTTCCCTTGAAACCAGTTCACCAGCATCAATTTAACTACTTGTTTCCATCATGTGTCCGCAGTGCACGTCACACCAGATGTTTTATCCGTCAGGTCAGTTCAGTAAAATACAGTGTTGAATGTGCAAAGTAAACTCGGTGCCATGAAACCTTTAGTTAGGCCACACAAATACAACAGGGCATGCATGGGTCGATTTTAAGTCTGTACGTAAGTGACAGCTGAACTAAAACATTCATATCCACTGTGTGTGTGTGTGTGTGTGTGTGTGTGTGTACTGAAAAACATTCAGTATAATAATACATGTCTGATATTCTGTTATATATATTTTCTCAGTTCTTTAAAAAAGTCATTTCTTTGTGTCATTTTAAGACAAGATGCACTTTTTATATACATTTACTTTACAGCTGCAGGTTTATGAGTTATGTGTTTAAAAAAAGGGACATTTTGATCAGCTGGGGCTGCGAGGAGCGCTGCTCTGTGCTGCTTCATCACTGCTCTGTCTCTGCGTTTGTCTCAGCTCCACTCACAAAGCACTGGACTGTTGCTTTTTCACCCCTCTGTCGGTTCCTGGATGAAGACAGACAGAGAATCCCAAAGCTGAGAGTCGTCTTCTGTCCAACAGGAACGTTTCCCTCTGACTGTTCACAGTATTTTCCTCACTGCTGACGCTTCTGTCTGGTCCTCTGTGGAATGTCAAGCCTCCATCCGCTGCTCTGGGTCCGTTCGCCGCTGTCCACGTTCCTCGCTCTCCATCCCCACCCTCAAATCCTTCTCTGCGTCCCCGTCAGTCCAGCTTGCGTGCGCCCAGTTTGAGAGGACCTTTAGCAGCTTTGCGCTCCGCCCGTTTCGCCTCCAGCTCTTTCCTTCTCTCTTCCCGTTTCTTCTTGGACAGCTCGGCTTTGCTGAGACCTGGTCGACAATAAAGACAGGCAGGTCAACGCACAGGTGTACAGATTAGCCTCGTTTCCACCAAGCTGTTTGATTCGGTGCAGCTCGTTACACATCAGAGCTAAACTCAACTCAACTTTATTTATGACACAGGCAAGGTGTGTTAAGGTACCTAGCACATGGGTTCGATACGAAAAGGTGGAGCCAGAAACACTGCAGTCTGTTCACTGGTCAAGAGAGAACTGTTGGTCTTGCTCAATATGGACTCCATGCACAATCCTGCTGTTTTTAAACATCCCATCAATTGCACCAGAGACTGTCGCCCTCCAGCCTGTTTTTTATGTTCTGAATATATCAGCGTGCAGCCCCGTGGACGATCAGCGAGGTGCTGACATTCATCCGCATTGGCAGTGAAGAAAAGACACAGCAAGAGCTGAACAGGGAATTGACGCAGCGATTATTATCTGGTAACAACCACTCCTACAATAAGAGTACCGTCTAAGTTGGAAACCCAGGGGTTCAAGTACATGTCTGTGCAAGTTATGTGCGGCTCTAAGGGTGCTATACTGAAAGTGTTTGGTGGAAACTTATCAACCCGGTCTCAATCCCAGCTTGTGAAATATGACGCTCAGACATTGACCCTTGGTGTCAGATATCGACACACTCAGGCACCTTTTTCTTTGAGAGGCACTGTCATTTTTTTTACGCTGTAAGTACCTGTTGTAACATAATGAGTGAGAATGTCTGAAAAGGGGCGGACAGGAGGTGGATGGGTCAAATAAACTCGTTAGAAGACTGAAGGTCCAGAACGACTTACCCTGGTTCCCGTCCACTGACTCCCAGCTCTCCTCAGCTCCCCAGTCTCCTGTCACCTCCGCAGCCCAACCATCTCCAGTCTGACAAGGAGAAAACACAACACACACATCACTGTACATGAACATGCTTGTACTGTCTCATTTCATCGCCATGTTTTCTTGACCTACAGATAAACTTCTCATTAAGAGAGTGCAGTATTTTTACCTCATTAAAAAAAAGAAATAGGCGTATTTGCTTTCTTGCTGAGAGTTAAATGAGAAGATTGACACCACTCTCATGTATGTGCACTTAAATAACATGAAGCTAGAGCCAGCAGGTGATTAGCTTAGCTTAGCATAAAGACATGCAGCATGGGAGGAAGTATACAACACCCTGTAAGGCCATAACAGAAGTGATTTTACACTGGGGTTGTTGTACAAATTACACAAATGAGATGTACCATGTGAAGCTGTGAGTTTCCTTAACCTTTCCTTAAACATTTCCAGTCTTGATGCTACGCTAAGCTCACTGCCTGCTGGTTCTTGCTTCATGGAAGCTGTGTTGATCTTCTCATTTAACTCTTGGAAAGAATTTTAAGAAGCTGTTTGTTTAAAGCAGATGGTTCAGTCTTTACGCCCAGCATCTTTCATTACTTTTTAAAATCTGACATCTGACAATATCTCCCTTCTTCTTCATCCATCTAACTCCATTTGAAAATGAGTTTACAGTTAATGAATAGCTCACTGTGAAGACTTGAAACCTGTTGAATAAAACAATAAGGATGCAGAATTTTTATTTCTATTTAAAAAAAAAGACTTTTGTTGCATTCTTCTATTTTTATTTCTGCTGTTTCATTCTTCTAATTAACAGTCTAATAAACGCTATATTGATGTGTCCGTCTCTCTCACCGTGGTGGCAGCAGTGCCGGCTGTGTTTCTCTGGGACAAGCTGGCGAACAAATCATTCTGATTGGCCCCCTTGCTCGAGCTGCCGCTGTCCCAGTTGTACTCGCTGGCTAACCGCACTCCTTCGGGCAGGGGGAGCGTCGTACTGGCCAACGTTGTGTCCGTGTCCTCGTCGCCCCAGTCATTGCCCCAGCCCTCCTCGCCCGCAGAGCTCTGACCCTGTCCTTCCTTCTCGTTGGACCAGCTGTCGTCGGCGTCCCAGCCTGAGCTGCTCCAGTCAGCGCTCTGCTTTTTCACCGCCATGGAGGACGACGACTTGCCCACCTAGACATTAGAGAGATGATCAAAGATTGAAATGGGAGCTAATTGAAATAAAGTAAAAGCTATTTTTATCCAAAGAACACTTGAGAGCAGAGATCTTAAACCTCCAAATCTTACTCACTCCAAAATTTTGATGGTAGAAAAAGTGACGTCTACTTGTTCTTCAATTTACTAACGATGAGGCTGATTCATGAATTTTACTCAATTCAAGTCTGGAACATCTTTAATAAAGTGCGTACAAGTGATCAACAGTTTGTACGATTTTTTTTTTGGCTATTCATATCCACGTAAACAAATGTGGTCCCAAATTTTAGTGTGTCGATGTGCGAAAAAAATCCCAATGTTTTAATTTGATTTCAATATTATACACCTGTCGTATTTATAGACAAGAATTCCTCATTAACATTTTCAGCCCAGTATCAAGCCTATACAAAACACTAGTGTGAGTAACAGTATCAGGAGTTTTATCATTATTACTCACAGTAGTAGGAACAACAGTATAAATGGTGTTTGCAGCATTATTTGTGTTAACAGAGCAAAAGGCAGTACTGTATAACAGAACTTAAAGGGCTCATACTCCTCTGTCACTGGCCTTCTTTTTGGATGATGACATTCCTGACCAGTCAGTGTTCCAGTCATCCGTCTCAGTGTGAGCTTTCTCCGGCTCCTACATGAGACAGATACAAATATTATCACACACAATTTCAAATGCACACATGCATCATAGTTAGTATTTCTTTTCAGTTGAAAGAGGTGTGATCTTACCTCCAAACTTCCCAAGTCCTCCTCGTCATCCCAGCGATCTCCTATTGGCTCATCATCGTTGTCTGTTACTTCAGGAGTCTGTGGTTGGTTGGCACGACTAGAGGCAGCATGGTGAGTCACGGAGGCTTGTGGAGGTTTATCTTCAGAACGACAGATAGGAAGAAAAACAAGATATACGGTTTCAGACAGCATGTTTAGGACTTCTTTAGGGGCAACTTCATCTATTCTACACATCCAAGTGTGACTTGGGGGGTACTGCATATCTGAAAATGGTTTTATGAGGTATTTTGGGGCACAAAATTTGACATATTAGCTCAGGTGATGTCTCTTGAGTCAGCGCTGGCTGAGGCTGAGGACCACAAGTTTGAAAAGGAGAGAAATCTGGAGGTGTGGCATTAGAGAGTGAGCTTATCAGACCTCTGAAGCCTGCTCTTCATTTCTGCTTGACGTTAACAGCTCAAGGCTGCATTAGCTGCTGCCAGCATTACATAACTGAATCTCTGACTGAACTGTTTACAGCCAGGTTGCATCATGGGTAATGTAGGCACAAAGTTTTGACAACAGAGGAGACTGTGCTAAATAAAAAAGAGACTACATCTCTGTTTCTGCCTCATTAAATTTAATCCTTTGAAAAATAAACTGTCCATCGTGAGTCCAACAATGTCGTAAGAGTCAAACAAAACAAATGTGATAACCCTACCGGGTGCAGGTGCTCCATCAGTGGCACTAGTAGGACTGGTGGCGTTGGCGGACTCGCTGACCTCGGCTGCCACACCCCCCTCTGTCCCTGGAGCGTTTCGGATCAGCTTAGAAGTTATCGTGGACATGCCAGTGACGGCCCAGCCGGCCCAGCTTGAAGATGCACCTGCAGCCTGAGCACCCGACGCTACGTCCTTTTCTGCAGGACAGACAGGAGAGACGATTTCAAGATTTCAGTTTTAGAATTTCAGAAATATTACTGAAAGAAATTTGTCAATTTATTCTGCTCTCGATATTTGAACTAGTTGCAGATGTTTTTTTTCTTTTCCCAAACACAAACATGTAGCATGAAGTCACCGGTTTCTTTAATGAACGACAAATTAAAGTGGAGAGCAGAGTTTGCAGCTCAGAGCAGCGTGTTACTCACCTATATCAGCCAGCTTGGTGGGGTCTTCTGAAACAGTCTCCAGCTTGGAAAGGAAACTCTTGATGGCTTTGAATGCCTGACAGAGAGAGAAAGGCAGGAGAGAACATTTTAAGTAGAAATACATCAGCAAACTCTGGTGATGACAAAAATCTCCTTCATAAGCCAGACAGAGGTGGTAAACCTGAGTTAAAAACAAATGGTATCAAAAGCAATCTAAACTCTTAAGTTCTTCTAACCTCTCTGTGTAATCCGACAATGTCACCTCTGATCACTGTGTTTTAAAATAGATACTCGATCCAGTTGTGAAGTGTCTAAACCTTGCCAAGCTGCTACAATGAGGACATGTTTGTGCATTTTGTGCAAAGAAACCGTCATTATTTTGTTCTTAAATAATACTGACTACATTTTCTCTACAAGTTGTAAATGAGTGAATAGATGTCGTTGTGCTCCCTCATTCTGACGTGTGACTGCAGCAAGAGGAGTCAATAAAGATCGGCCACTGAATCTAAAAAAACAAAATCCTTCTGGCTTGTCTTGTTCTGCAACTCAAAGCATACAAGATGGCAGGTGTGTCTCATGCAGTGTTAACATCTTGTGTTGCTGTTGAGGTTGTTACATGATGGCACTCTCGTCTCATCACTGTATGGCTGCTTGGCTCTTGCCTGTTTTTAAGCTCTCATAATTAACCATTAGCTTGAATCCAGCTGTCTTTTGTTACCATCTTTACTATCTAATAAGAACCACATTGACTTAACAGCAATGGGGCATTGTGTTGATGAATAACAGGCTTAATTCTACTGATATAGATATGGAGATGATATAAAGCTGGGCAGAGGCAAACTGTTCTCTTATCTTCGCAGCAGCGATTGTAGTCAAGTGTAAAATCCCTAAGAAAAACCATGAGGTCACAAATCTCCATCAGTTTAATGTACCTGGTCCCTGACGCTCTTATCAGGGTCAACAGTAATGGCACACAGGGTGGGCAGGATGCGGCCAGCGATCTCTGTTATGCTGTAGAAGTTGTGTGTGGCAGCGAAGCCGAGTACACCTGCGGAGCGTGACGCTGGGAAGGGGTCTTTAGTGGCTCGTGAGAAGGCAGAAATCAGAACACGTTGTCGAGTCTGTGAAGAGAGAGAGATATTTAATTCAAGCATATCTTTACTGAACTTGAAGTGTTTTTTTCTCTAATAAATAAATTAAGTGTTGCACAACGGGGGAGTGGTGTACTTTACCCCTGCGTTGAGGTAGGAGGCGATCTTGCCCAGGCAGACAGTGGTGTTGCACCGGATTGGGCCTTGTTCGTCTCTGGCCTGCAGCCGGGCAAAGTGACGCATCAGCTCCTGGTTCAGGTTGGTCTCATTCAGCTTGGGCGCCAACAGCAACATGGACTGTTGAGAGAATGAGAGGGAGAAACAGAGAGGAGTCATGGCTTCAGCAGACTGACAACATGGTACACAACTTAATTTTAATACCAGCTTGTTGTTTGTGGTTGAGTTGAAAACATGCACACTACCTTTACAGTCTGTTCTCTGATGGCAGGGTTGGTGTCTGTGAAGCCGTGAACGACGTGAGGGAAAATCTGGGAGTTGACTGCTGCCTCGTTCAGATACTGAATGAACTGCTCCATCTGAGACAGAGAGAGAGAAGAAACAATGTTAGAGCAAATTAATGTTTTTATCTCTTAACACACACTTCAAAACGACAGATAGGGACATCATTTAAAGCTCTGTTTATATTTTATCCTACACACAATCACAACCAACATGTCTACTGAGTGACTGCAGGAGATTCTCAGCAGCCAGATGAAATAAGCTGTGTTTCTTCGCGTGTATTTAAATGATGAGCACCGCTATTGTACAAGTATCTGCCCATATGTAATCAACTCGCTATCTCCAGTGCAGCCAGAGTATTGCAGAAGCAGGGATTATAAATCAAACATCCCCAGATAAGGGTGCGCTGATCGATCTTCCACCGATTGTTGACAGCCAATATTTGTCCTAAATAGTTTGACTGTCAATCAGAAGAGCTGATCAGATGACGCAAAACACGTGAGGCAACTTCACTGGTCAAACTGTAGCTCACACCGAACATTCACTTTTGTTTTCATGGATTCATGCGAACCTGACGTCCAACTTGCCTGCCTGTATGGAGTGCAGACACACCATCTTCCTCTCCTCACTCGCACCACACACACACACACACACACACACACACACCACATTGAACGCTTCCATAGAGGCTTTTTTTTTTACATTTAGCTTTGTTTTGTCCTGACATGGCATCTTAACGTGTACCAGCTCTATCTCATCTGCATTTCTCCAGAATTTGAGTTGTTTTATCTCTGCGACTGGAAACGCACAGTTGATTAGGGGTGACTGGAGGCAGTTTCATGTCAAAGCTAAAAAATAAATCCTTAAATACCTGCTGCAACAGTCGTATCCTCATGGCTCTGTCTGTGGAGGAAAACATCTTCACGATAACGGGTATAATCTTCTGTTGGTACTCTTCTGCTGATAGGAACTTCCCCACCTGACGTAAAACAGAGGAAGATGAGATCAGGGAAGTTTTTTAAAAAATGTGCATCGAGGTGTGACTTTCAAATGGGCCTGAAACGAAGTGTATTAATACCAGTATAATCATGTTGTAGTTTGCTTATGTTTTACTTTGGAAATGATAAGAGATGTTTCGAGATGCTGTAATACACCGTCTGATATTCAACAAGGTGTAAAAGGATTCACCTTGAAGAGCGGCGTGAGGACGACAGCCCCTGCATTGCCAAACTCGAAGGCAGTGAGCAGCTGAGGCAGGACCTTGTGTTTACAGAAGTCTTCAGGGAAGGAGTCCAGATTTTCACTCAGATCCTGGAAGAACTGCTGCTTCTCAGCTGGCTCCTTGATCTGGAGAGAGACAAGGTTTAAACTCCAAGATAATTATAATCTATTATACTATTAATAGTTCTCACACCACAGTATTCAGTGTTACTTGGTGGTATTTGCTTTATCAGATCAAACGGTGTGCCCTACAGGACAGCTCCAACAGAACTTGATCTATTTCTGTCTTGACACTATGTTGTGACGATACTGACGAGGTCTGATTGTGGCACTAATACAAACACCACTGTTATAAATGTCTTTATGTAACTCTGCGAACCTGTATCTCCTCCAGGAAAAGGTTGCTCTCCACAAAGCTGTTGCTGAGGAATCCTCCGGGGGCTCGACAGTTCTGGAGAAAGCGGGCTGGGTTTGGCCGAGCTCGGGGATTAGCCCCCACCAGCTCACAGTAATGAGGGACCAGGACCTTTGGGATCTGTGGGCAAAAAGAGGAAACACGAGAGAGAACAGAACTCTGTGAACAACACGTCCTCGTGTCACAAAGATTCCTTTTAGCTGTCACTGAAACCATGACGCAACAGTAGGTTGAATTTCTTGCTTGAAGGCAACTTAGCGGGAACATGTGCGTCTCACTCACAGCCTCTGCTAATTCTTATCAAGTTCAGTTTGACACTGCTTCTTCTTTACCAAGCAAAATGTCTTCCCTCTAATGTTGAATAACCAATTGAATCATCTAAATATGTATAATTTCTGATGTTCCTTAATATTTGTACATGCTGAACAATAACTGTTGTCCTTTTTCAATACTCCTAATTACAGGAAGTATCTGTAGAACATTGAAGTGGAAATACGCCATGGAATAAATGACAACAGGGCTGTAATTACACAGAGGGACAGTCATGGTGTCGTACCTTTCCTAGTGAACGGAGGGAGGATGTTCGAGGTAGTGGCCCGTTGAACACCTCCCAAATCAGGCAGCCCAGCCGCCACACCTCCCCTGCCCTGCAACAAACAGGCACACAGTTCAATACAAGATTTCTGATTAAAACTAGGCAGTGACCAGGGCCAGGTTTAATATTTCAACCACACTTAACTCTAAATAGATGTATCATGAACCTGTACTTTCTCCAAACATCATTATTGCTGCTCCCCGTTTCTTCCTGTATAAGATATTAGTCTTATGACCCTCTCTTACCATTTCTCGCCACTGCTATTCGACATCTCTGGTGGGTCATATTTCTCCATGTCTGGGTAAACAGTCTTGGGGGTAGGGAGTGAGACCCCGCTTGGGTCACCCTGCTCTGGAGCCACATGGTCGAGGGCCCCGAGCTTCCACTCCCCGGCTCGATCCACAAAAACAGCCCAAACACCCAAGTTGTTATGAAGCAGGTGGCAGTCGTTGACCAGGAAACTCAGAGCTTTCTGTTGGAGGAAGCAAATTGCAGAAGTGGAGTACTGGCTTACAGAGAAATGGCTGAAAGTATCAGATGATGCTCTCTTCCATCCTTACCACTATCTGGTGTAGTCCCCAGGAGACCTCCAGCTCCCCGGATCCACCCTTCTCTGCCTGGGTCTTCAGGTGGACTGCCAGGGGCGTCACCTGCTCAGTGACCAGGTACAGGCTCTTCTCCGTCTGTGAAACAGACAAGTAAAATAAATTATCATTTTATATTAATGTTACTGTAGTGTATGATTTAATGCACCAGCTTCATCACAAAAATACTCAACGGCTAAATGACAGTCTTAAAATAACACCATAATGATAAAAACTTATATATACATTATATTATATATAGTTTTGATTTTTTAAAGTGGATTATATGAGGTACTTATTCACATTCAGTGTATTACCTACACATCAGCTGAGTGGGTCAGACTTCGTTTATGGAAGAGACAACAAACACAAGAAACTAAAAATGAGTGATTGTAGTGAAGACATAGGAATGCTGATCTGTGGCACAACACAAATATGAAGTTTTACAGATGAGAAAATGTAGCACAAAGAAAAGTGCTGACTGGCTGCAAGTTAAAGTGGTGATAATAGTCTCCCTCTCTATTTATGTATTTTTGGTGGGCCTTTTCTTTCAGGAGGCTAAAATTTGCTTTGCTGCTGCCCCCATACACAGCAGTATTGCTTAGCTTCTGTGGTGGTACACTTGCCTGCTTCTCCACACTGGGGGTGTGCTGACTCCCATCTACTGTAGGTTGTACACTGACTATAAATAAGCTCCTCATACAACCCTGCTAAAAGAATCCAAACCATCCCTTTAGTACAGAATTATTACCCAAACCTACTAAACTAAAGCACAGCACTGTAAACACACAGTAGCATTTAGAACAGATTTATGGGTGGAAGTCTACGAAGCTCAGGGATTCAAAAACCTCCCAGTTACTGCAACATTTCAGGCAGTGTGATGAGTGGTAAGCACCTTCAGAATTATGCATATGCAACAAACAAACATGAGCAATCAAACTGTGTGACAGCCTCCTGTCTCAGCAGGGCCTGCTTTGCGTGTTTTCCCCTGTCAGTTTGCTTGTCTGCTGTGTCCTAGTGGGTGGAGCTAAGTGAGTGGCAACTGGGAGCACCCTGCCAGTCTCCTAGTGGCAGGTTACGTAAGCCTGGCTGTGCCATCAGTTTCTTTTCCTTCCTACATCCGGCACTACGTTTTGTTTAGTTGGCTTCAGCCTGGTTTTTACTTTGTGCTTTACACCACACAACACCCTGCACACATCGATCAGTCACCCATCCACCTACCAACGCAATGATGCCCGGATTTACACGTGTCATAACTTAATTATGTTTTTTGGTAATTATCTTCTGGTAATAAAAAAAGCCTATGAGCTGGGTCATGACAACTGTGATGTTTTCCTTTATGTATATCATTTTCAGTTCAATACTTTTGGCAAGATATCAAATAGATGTACCAATTTCACATGTGTAATCGTACAACTAGTACGGCATGACTCTTCTGTGTTGGGGTATTTTCTTTTATGTTGAGCATGCAAAACTGATCAAGCACAATCTGCTTATATGTGTAGTGCACTACTCACTACAGTTATTGCACAAGTATTAAAGGCCTACAGCAGCATATTCACACTCACCTCTATCTGTACGTGAACATGAAGAGAAAGATGGTGGAAATGAGACAGTAATTACATGACAAAACAAGGCCACTCACTATATTGAGGAATGTCACAGCACAAGACGAACAACATTTCTCTCTGAACATTAGAAACAATGACAGAGTGTGAAGAGCCAAAGATGGGTGCAAAACACACACAGACACTTACCTCCAATCCATCCACATAAGCCAGGATGTTAGGGTGCCGCAGGGTCTTCATACGCTTGAAGGCAGCCTTGGCTAGCTGTGTTTGCTGCTCTGTCCCCTGTGCTACCTCGTACAGAAACACAGACACTGGCTCTCCATTGGTCTGAGGACACACACACAGGTTGGGGCAAAATGACTCAGTCACATAATTGACATGTGTTAATTGACCATTACCTTATTTATGCTTTATAGTGACATTACACAGGAGTGGAGGGAATAAAAAACAAAAACAGTACATCATATCATCACATCTTATTTAGATAAATGCCAATAAACATGATGTGAAACAGGAAGCAGATGGTTTGTTGTCTTTATTGGGCCCTGCAGAGATGATGATGACACTGACAGTACAGACTGAGCTGCTCAGCGATTATAATCAGGACAGGTATTTAAGTGTGGTGCTGTCAGTGGTGAGGGACGGTACCTTTATTAATATGATTAAACATTAGTCTGTTATCAGTTCCAGTAACAGTAATTAACTCCGCTAAAACGAGGTGACGTGGCGAGAAATACGTGTCTGTCTCTCGGAGTAAACAAAGCCTGAGCTCACTTCGTCAGCGAAAACTATCGGTACATGAAACAGGCACAAAAAAATAAAATAAGCACTGACATTCATTCAGCGAGAAAGACAAGAAAGGTAGACACACACCTGACGCGCAGCCACGTCAATATACCACCGAGCATCTTGTCTAAAGGCTACATCAAAGGAGCGAGAAGACACTGATGCTAAAGCTAGCCGGCTAACTGAGAGGCCTCGGTACCGAAGCTGACTGTGACCGTTAGCGGAGGCTCGGCGGCGGATCTTTTACCTTTCGCTTCCCGCGGTGTAGACTCCATATTCCAGACTTCTCCTGGGTGTCTGGAAGAATTTCATAAGCAAAGTCTTTGACAGGATCCCTGGCAAAAAAGGACCACATCTCCTCTTTCCTCCACACCTCATCCAACACACAGCTGAGCAACACTGACTGCTAGCTAGAGGAGGCTAGCTAGCAAATGGCACGGAACCGAAATGGGTCCGTGTAAAGTCTGTGTCCGCACATTGGTTCCGCTACAGCAGGATAGTCAGTTAACAAATTCATGAGGCCTCCAATGATGCAAAAAGTTCATGATAATAATAATAGCAATATTATTATATTATTAATAATTATATTAATACTATTATTAATATTATTATATAATAATACATTTTACAATAAGGGCAGTGTAAGTGCTTCACCTGAAAATATTCAGAATGAACATAAACAGAACTGATTCATAAAATCATAGACTTGTAAAACTATAACTCATGGTCATCACTGTGTATCATAATGTGGGATGATGTTCTCTCTCTGATAGAAGGGAAAATATTGTCTCCTTTTTGTTTATAGGGCATTGCTTGGAAAGCTACCCTGCTACTTCACTTCTCTTTTAAAAATCAAATCCATCTCTTATGACACACGCTCACAGGAATTTCCATCCCTTGAAACTCCTCAGATCAATACAGAGCTCTGTAAATTATCTTTTATTTTTTGCCCCACATAAATGGAACAAGTTGCAAGAGGTATTTAAATTGGACAGGTATGTATCGGTGGATCATCTCAAGTGTATGCTAGATGATATGATTGTTTTACAGTGTTCCTGCTTTGGTAAATTGACAGACATGGTTTTAAACACATTACTGTCTTTATTGTTGTTGTTTTGTATCCGTCCTTCTTAATTATTTAACTTTCTCGTCTTTTTACCGTTTATATTGCTGTTTATAATTCTTGATGGACATTGCTGCTACCCATTTGTTTGTATGAACTTGTTCTTTCATCACATTACTGTAATTATATATTTGTGTCCTTCTAGCCCGCTGAATGTGAACTCAGGGCATTGCTGTAAAAGAGCTTAAAGCTCGGTCAGTGGTCCCTGAATAAACAATGGTTGGTGATGATAAAAAGTCAGATCTTAAAAGCATTGCAACAGGTTGAAGCATATAAAGAAAGTAAAAGTAAATGGTAAAAATTGCGCATCACCTTGTTGCAAATGTTTCTTTGTGATAATAATTTCTTAAAACCTCTGTTCAGTGTTTGAAGCAGTGAACAGGAGTGTTTCCCTCTACTGTATGTGTCTTGCTACTTTTTAGTCATAGGATAGTTTACAACTTTTAACTGGAGTTACAGAGAGCATTAGGAGTCTGCAACAGATGAACAGCACGTCCTGAAACTCGTATCATCGTCCAATATTCTTACAATAAAGTTTCAAATAAAGATAGATGTATAGTAAACGAAAACTTACATCAACATGTTGAGAGTAACATGAGTAACAAAATAAAAAAAGGTAAGGAAATCAAGCACCCTTTTCCTCAGGCCAGGGATGGACAACCTGCAGCTCAGGTGCCACATGCAGCTCTTTAGCCTCTCTCCAACAGCTCCCTGTGGCTTTGACAAAAATTATATGGAAATGAATAACTGTTGTTTTCTCAGTAGCGATGGCTGATTTTTTGTCTCTTTAGTGAGACTTGCTATTCATTT
>JAPZEB010000026.1:18678752-18689756 GCA_029783705.1 Chaetodon striatus
GGGCTCTTCACTTTTTTTTTTTTTTTTTTTATAAAAAAAAACACTTTTCTGGAGAAATTTTACTTTTTTTTTTTTTTTTAAATTGACATCTGGACCTCCCTTTTCTATATGTTATGACCAAGTCAATAAACTCTAGTCTTGATCCTATTCAGCATTTTTTTTTTTCATTACCATTTTTACCTTTCTATTCTAGAAATACTGTTCTATAACTGAGGCAATCAACTTAAGCCTTAACTCTCTTCAGTATTTCTTAATTATAACTTCAGTAACATTCTGACTTTCTATTCTGGAGATATTTTCCTATGACCAAGTCAGTTGACTTTAGTCTTAACCCTTGCCAGCATCTGGCGTCACTGCCTCAATAGTTTTAAGACAACAATCTTGTTGCAAACAAGAGCGTACCATTAAACTGCTATTTAGCCATTCAATACTATTTCTTATTTCTTTGGTTGTCAAAGGCTAAAAACGTAAAATACTTGCAGTCGCTCGGTTTATCTTTGCGGACATTGCAAGCCTAGCAGCTGGTAAAATCCTGGCCACTCCCTTTCCTGCTCGGTCTGGCTGCGTCACGAGCTATTCAAATAAACCAATGGAAAACAGTTTCAGGTTGCTACGTCACGGCTCCCATCTTGTGCCAACAACCGTTGCGCACATAAATAAAAATAAACTGGTTCTGATTCATCACTAAAAATACAAAAACTAGTCAGTATAATTTACGGTAAGATATCATTTGCTGTCGGGCTGATAAAACAAAGGTTTAAGAGAACCGTCCTAACGTTCGCATTAAAGTGCGCCTATATTTGGATCGCTTGGCCTGCCGTTAGCTCCTTAGCTAACTAACGCAGTCACAAAAAAGTAACAAAGCTTTAGGCTTCGGTTCAAAGCTGATTTTCGTCGGCGTTTGCCGCTGAAACGTATTAAATAAACAAACAAACTGATGACAAAAAGTCTTGCTTAAAAAGATACTAAAAGGTAAAATTCAATCTTGTTATTCAAGCTAAGCAATAGAGACAAGGCCTAAAGCTCCCTGACTCCGATCGAAACACAAAACTCCACTCAAAAACACAAATATCTAGTTATGTGGAGTAAATCTACATTTCTTCACCTAAAGCGATCGAATAGCTAAGTATTAAAAGGAAATAAACAAGAGCGGGTTAACCTGAAACGCCTCATATCGCGCCGAGTCGCGTCAATGCAGTGTGAGTTGAAATGGCGTCGCTGGGGGTATTTATACTGTCTCGGTGATCGGGCTAGGGCAAGAGCAGGTATTCATCCGGGGGAAAAAGTAGTCCCGCTTTCTCAGACGATAAAGGTTCATTGTGGCTTTAGATTCGAGTTCAGAACAGAAGGGTAATTAAAGTTAATGACAAAATGAATCAATATGAGGGGATGAATTATAAATAAGGCGCTTAAAAACCAAATATACAGGCAGAGGTGCTCCCATTCACATATGCTCACACAGAGTGAGGAAAATGTGGTTGTGTTAACATAATCTGTTACTATACAATTCGGAAATACGTTAAACAGAAAATAGTGAAGTCATTTACAATAAAAAAAGACACATTTTCAACCTATTGCACCACAATCACTAACACCAAAACAGCTGACGTCACGGGATGGGCAGAGCGGATTAATCTTTGCTTGTGTGTAACACGGTCCTACAAACCGGATCAAACTAGAATGTGGTAGACTGGCCGGATCTCCTTCCCCTTAACTGCAATGATTTGCTATTTGTGATAGAAGAACAATAGAAAACAGCCAACTCATCTCCTCTAACTTGGATGGCCTGTGTTCAGTAACCTGTTCCTCTTTTTAATGCTTGATTTTATAGTTGCTTTGAAGCTGCTGGTGCTGGCACAATCTCCATGAAATGCATGAGGTGTTATGTACCATGTAGAGCCATTTTACAGGCCTTGATTATGTTAGTCTGGGCCTTAATGTCCAATTCAACCTGGATATAAGTGGTACAGCATTACAGCGTTGTCGTTAGTTGCAGAGAGTACGTGATAAAACTAGAAATACCCAGAAACATCCAGTGCCAGAAGGTGTGTTGCTGTGGATGGAAAATTACCAGGACAGAAAGTCCCAAATAGGAGGTACGTTTGTGCACCAGCAGAGGGTGCAGTGAAATAACATGCCATTTGTCATGTCTCTCTGAGTACATGAAACTCCCCTAACCCTCCCATGTGTTTTCCCCTGCTGATCTGGTTTTCAACATTGATTACACTACCCTGGACATGTCTGGGCAACCTCCCTTACGCAACTATTCTCATGATAACACTGTGTTATTGACAATGCCTACCAAAATGACACAACTTCCCTAGTAGGCCAGTTTCCCCTAAATTTCCTCCCTTCCTTTTCCTTTCGGTAACCAAATTATTTATGGTAAATCAGGCCTCACATAGGCCACAGTAGTTTCCTTGGCATCTTCAGACTAGATGAGATGCAGTGACATATAGTCTAGACTACTGCATGTTCAACCTTTCAGAAATCCTCCCATATTCATTCCCAAGGCAACTTTTCATTGACTACACAGGTGATTTCATTGTTCATCTGGAACAATTCAAACCTCAGGATGGAGAAAAGGTATTTGGAGCTCCCCGAGGAGACAGGGGGATTGGGTTTGCCGAATTTAATCAGTTACTACTGGGCTGCAAATATTGAAAATCGTTTACATTCGGCATCTTCATATAATTCACAAGCAGGGCCCCGACTGTGTTCCCATAACTTCTGTCCAAGCCGGGAAATGTAATCAACAAACCTGGTGGTCAAAGCTTCAATAAAGAAAGCCTGTGGTTACAGTTTAAGAGGCATTTTGGAATAAGACATGTAAGTGGGCTTTTTCCAGTAACAGATAATTAGTGTTGGATGATTTCAATAGTGACATTTTTCTCTTCCTTTTTTAGGTAGGCCTACTCCCAAATCTGTAGTTTTACCAGAAATATGTTTCCCACATTGCCTCACCCGTCACCCAGAAACCAATTAGACGTTGTATTTTTATTCTCTTTAACTGGAAGTCAAATAAACCCCCACCATTCTTACAGGTATTAAAGGAAGTACTTTCTTTTCTGCCTTTAGAAAAACAACATGAAGCAGGTAAAGCCTGCTGGGAAATTCATTTTAACTTGGAGTCCTTTCATAGACTTAATTAAAGACTTTCCCTTTGTTTACCTGTGTAACCACATTATATGACACAGGATTTCCCTCTTTGGTTTCCAGTGTCCGGTGAAATGTCAAATTCATGTAGTAAAGGCAGTGATAGACTACTTTCACATTGGCTTCCTTGCATATAGAATTAATTCCCCTGCTAAAGACGAATTATATCAGGGTCACGCAACAAAAGCCCGTGAATCAGGTGTTTCCTCTCTGACCACAGTATCTGGATTTTGGAATCCTGTCCACCTTTAAGTTAGTGCTGAAATGATTAGTTAATAAAATATATTAACCCTTTGAAACCAGAAGACATTGGCTTGGTTTCTTTCAAAACAAGGGAAGATTGTAATGAGCAACAAAAGAAGAAATTACCACAAAAAAATTAAGCAAGAAATTGGAAAAAAGAGAAAATTAAAAACAAGAAAATTAGGGGGAAAAAAACAGTACTTAGAAATTGTAAATATTTATTTAATTTTATTATGTTAACAATTTAAAGTTGTAATAATAGTAATTATAAATACAATTTTTAATTTTCTTAGATTTTTTTTTTTCAATTTGTGGAACGTTCCTTACCAACTTGCTCGATGCCTTTTATCCCTTTTTTTTAAAGATACCAATTTGCTTGGGTTTCAAGGGTTTAAATACCCGTGGAAGGCATTTAAGTGCAGCACAAGAAAAGTAAAGTTGCTCCGGGTTTTAAAGGGTTAAAATATATGTTTGATTAATTAGAAAAATCTATATTATCAATTAGTAATTTAAGTTATTCACTGGGAAAAAATGCCCGGTAAGGATTTGCTGCTTTTTATGTGTTGAATACCTTTGGTTTAGTTGTGGTGGTTTAACAAAACCACAGAGAGAATAACTAAATATTCTAAATCTTTGGTAAGTAAAACTAGACGTACATATTTCTGAAGACTCTTGTTTGTGAGTAAAAGCTCAAAGTGTGAATTCAGAGGGTGTGAACGATCAGTGTCATTGATCAACAACAGTGAGGGGAGTTGTCCTCTGGACGAGCGTCAGCCCCTCCCAGCCTCAATGAATTGATCTTTTTCATGGTTGTTAGACAGGAAATAGTCACACACATTAGACAGACAGGCATCCTCTTTCATGTGATAGCCACGCCACACCAAGGCCATTAAAGCCTCATCAATACCTTTGTGTGATACTTGCTAATCAAAGTCATTGTGAAGGAGTTGTTCTCAGTTTGCACTGAGTGACTCAGGGATAGTGTTTGAAGCAGTGGGGCGTTTTCTATTGTGATAACGACTGGGAGGTTTTTGGAGAATAGAGATAAAAGATATCGTCAGTTGTGAAGTAATGAAGTACTACACACTACCACAAACCTGGAAAACCAATGTTAAAGAAGTTTATTGATGAAATAACCTGAAAATGGAGACTGTTTTGGCGAAGTTAGAGAAATAGATTCCTGACAAATGAAAGCACTTCATCACAATTATAGAAAAATCGTGCAACCCAACTACAAAAAAGCTGGGACATTGTGTAAAATTTAATTTAATTTAATTTAATTTAATTTAATTTAATTTAATTTTTTACATTTTATTTAATAAAAAATAAATAAAAGCACAATGCAATAATTTGCAAATCCTTTTTGACCTATATTCAATTGATTACAGACAAGAAAAGATGTGTAATAGTAGTAGTAGTTTCTCCACAGGAAGCCTCTGGAGGCTGACATTGTGAAGACTTCTCCAAGTATTAAAGGAAAACCTAAATTAAGAGTTTCTCTATATTATTTCCATGCCAGAGTAAAGTTCAGTCAGTATCTGTTAACGCTGGTTGCTCTGTCAAAGCCAGACACCAGAGAAGTAAGTCTCAAACTATTGATGTCAGGAAATGAAGTCTGGCGCTGCTCTATAGACAATGGGTGGGCGGCTGCTTCTGTGGACCAACACAGTGTTTGTTTTCCTATTTTATTCCCCTATGAGCTTTACTCTATTGTAACATTCTCAGACCTGAAACAGAAAATGTGCCCATATACTCAGAACATTCCTCTGGGTGCTTTTAGTAACCCTTTTTACACAGAGATCACACCATAGGGACGCTGCAAAGTCCCTGCTTTATGACTCTTTTGCATTTTTACACAGAATCAAACTGGTGGCAGCAGCATGCCCATCTGTGTGTGATTATAGACAGCATCCCAGCGTTCTACAATCAACAGAGCTGGGATAGGTTTAGAGGTGAGGCGACTTCGACCCCCCTGTTTGTGATCATACCTTATATACAGAGGGGCAAAATGGCATAACAGTGTGATATTCCCGCCATAAAGAAGCAATGTAAAAGGGGCTAGTGTCATCTAAAACATCTTTCCCAATTCACTGTTTGAGGAGCAGCAGGCCGAGCAAAGCACTCCAGACGTCCCTCTCCCCAGCAACACTTTCCAGCTCCTCCTGGAGGACCCCAAGGTGTTCCCAGGCCAGATGAGATATGTAATCCCTCCTGCAGATGCCGTATTTAACCCTCATTGTGTATTATTTTTTAAATCTGCACACGTTCTTTTGGTCACTTTCACCTCTGGTAGTAACTGGCACAGGCGTTGTTCATTCACTGGCGTGGTGTTTTTTTAGACAAAGAGAGTGAGTTTTGGCTCTGATATTTTCTATTATCCATGATCACATAACAAGGTAATCACAAGACATAATGTTTCATCTCATTTCACTTTAGTTTTTCAGTTGTTTGTTTTTTAAATCATCATAAAACTCATCTTTGGATTTCAGCATGGATTTCTTCGAACAATGGCTAGCTTTTGGATTTGTAGTAGTGTTGATCATGTTTATTTATATTTTTGGACTGTCTTAACCCTTTAAATCTTCTTTTTTTAAAAATAGGAATAAGGCAGAGTAATGAAAAAAGAAATTACTTTAAAAAATAGCAAGAAATTAGTAAAATTAAAAACAAGCAAATTAGTTTAAAAAGAAAAGAAGGAAGGAAAGAAAAAAGTTAAAAAATAAAGAAATGAGTGCTTAAAATTATAATAATTCTGTAACATAATTTTAAAATGTAATAACAATAATAATTATATTTATTTAGTTTTTTTTACCCTAGCTTTCTTATTTTCTTCCTAGCTTTTTTTTTTTTTTAATTATTTTAAATATTTTTTTAAAATCTATTATTTTTTGCAGATTGTGGGACATTTAATACCAAGTTGCTCTTTGCCTTTTTTCCATGTTTTTGAAAGAAACTGCACCAATTTACTCAAGTTTTAAATACTTGCAAAAGGCATCTGAAAGCAGCACAAGAAAAGCTCCAGGTCGCTCCAGGTTTCAAAGGGTTAAACCACGGGAAAAACATGTCTGAATTTTGAAAATGGGCATAGGTACTACTTAGGTTAATTTCAGTTAATGTGTTCAGTACATTTTCCACTTTATTGCACATATTTTAATGGATTGAAATGTTACAGTTTCTTTATCAGTGTAGTTTTCATTGAGCTAATACCAATGTCTGGTCTAAATTCCATGTAAATAGTGGCATTAAAAATATGTTTAATGACAAAAAAAATGATGTGTTGAATATTTATTTCCCTCGCTGTATATCTGAAAGGACTTGGAAATTATTGCATTCTATTTTTATTGGCTTTACACAGCGTCCCAACTGCTTTGAATCAGGATTGTATAGAAATCCATAACAGCGTTGCCTATGGATTTGCAGCACTGCCAACAATGATTCAGTTCAATCAAACACACTGCAGGGACGGCTGCTGTAAGGATTGTATGACATAATCTCGGACAGCTGACAAATATAAACATCCCATGATATGTACCTTCCCACCCCTCATAAAAGTGATCACGGAGGCCGCAGGCAGACGGTAGCAGGAAACCTCTAAAATCAATGGGGCAGCTGAGGGCAGCTCAATAGCTCTGCTCATACCTGCTTCTTGTGGTTAATAGAAACAGTGGTGAAAACAAAGAAAAGAAAAGTTGTCACATGAGTTTATATCATACAGACGTTTAGTTTAAGCACGAGACAGCACTAACATATGGACAGACCTACTCCTGCGGGTTATATCAGTGGGTTAAATGAACCATGTTATAGATCCTGTCCCACAGGGCTCGGTTCGATTGTCTCCTGCACGAGGACAAAGGTCCTGCTCTTTTAGCCGGTTCATTGAGCGCCCAGCTGTTACATCAGGCGTGATGCAGAATCAAGCCACCATCCAGGAATTTATACATTCCTGCTCACAAGCATTATTCGTTATTCTGCAGCCAGACGCTGAGGGAGACTAACTGAGTCGTAGAAACAATCTGGAAACACTTGGAGATTTATCTTCACTTGAGAAGGAAACTTTTTGAGGAACAAACTCCTTATTAGTTAGAGTATAAGTTATTTCTCACATTGGTCAGCCACAGCAGTAGATTATTATTGTGTGGTCTGAAGTCTCTGCAGGTGACACCAGCAGACAAGTTGCAGCATCACAGTGAAAAAGATTGTCAGACAAAAATAGAGGAGACAGCTGAGCACCAACAGAGATCAGCATCAGCAACCAGGACGGCACTGACCGCCTACAGCCAGGGAAGAGACAGATGATGGAGAAGTTTTTTAAGCCTGTTCACAGTCCCTCTGGCCCGGACGAGATCAAGCCGAGGAAGCACCACCACCATCATCACCTTCCCCATCACCAAGACGCCCAGTCACACAGGTAGGATTGTTCAGATTTACATTAACATCTTAGGGAAAAGTATGAAGAAATAAAATCACACACATCCTGAAATTTACCTTTGTAGAGCAAAAGTTAAGTGTAAAGTCATCAGTATTTTAAAATCAAATACACATGTTCTGGCAATACTTATAAGTTATACGTGTACAGCTTTACTATATCATACGATACAGGTATGTATGTGAAGACATGGGCAGGGGCACAGACATACAGTACAGAGGGCCCTAACACCTCTCCTACATATGAGTTAGACACACAGACATTTTAGTTGTTTGGCCTGTTTTTGCTGTTGCTTTGCATTTTTTTGTTGACACTCATCTTCCTGTGGTTTCACGTCTCTTAGTGGTGATTTTGTGTCTCTGTTGTTTTTTGTGTATGAGGTTGTTTTGTCCCTTTTTGCAGCTGTTTTTTGTCTCTTTGAGGTCATTTTGTATGTTTTTGTGGTTGTTTTTCCCCTTTTCATAGTTGTTGTGAGTCTCTGTGTGTCTTTGTAGCTGTTTTACATCTCTTTGTAGTCATTTTGTGTCTCTTTGTAGTTGTGTTGCTCCTCCTTTTAGTAATTTTATGCTTCTTTGTGGTTGTTTTGCCCCTTTTTGCCTCTTTGTGATCATTTTGTGTCTTCTTGTGGCTGATTTTCCCCTCTTCATGGTTATTGTGAGTCTCTGTGTGTCTTTGCAGCTGTTATACATCTCTGTGTAGTCCTTTTGTGTCTCTTTGTGGACTTTTTACATCTCTCTGTAGTTGTTTTCTGTCTCTTTGTGGTCATTTTGAGTCTCTTTGTAGTTGCGTTGCACCTCTTTATGGTAATTTTATGCTGCTTTGTAATTGTTTTGCCCCTTTTTCGATTTGATGTGATTTGATTTTGCTTTATTGTCAGAAAGAATTTTGAAATTTGTCTTGCGGCCCAGAGAACAGACACCTCAAGTTTTTTCCTTAAGTATTACACTTAAGGCTAATTTCCTTTTTAGCTGAGGGACTTACACAGTTGCACAGAATCCCTTACAGGGTTTCCTTAGTTAAGGAAAAACAGTGACTGATTTACTGCGTTGAAAGAGATTTTACAGTGGTAAAAGTTTCCTTGGAGATTGTTTGTTTGCATGGACTCAGTTTTTGTTTGACAAAGTTGGCTTATAGTTAGATAGTGAAAAAATGGCAGAAGAAAAGGAGACAAGACAACCATAGTGGTCAGATGTAGACAAGATCAAACTTCTGGAGGATCATAAAATCCTAAAAAGCACATACTACTAAGTGAATCTGATCCCCAAATACCAGAAAACAAAATGATTGTCAGAAGAAATTGCAATGAAAATGAAAATCTCTAGTGTAAAATCAGAGGTGTATCCATCGGCTTCCCCTGGTCGCAGAACACTCTTCTCAGGGTGTGTTAGTTTTTTTTTTCACTCATCACCATATACTCAGTCATGCTGCAGTTAAGATAGAGTCAGAGGTACCTTATTATTATTTTTGCCTTGCTTTGGTTGCTAAAGTCTTTTGTGTAACGGTCTAGGGATTCCTTAAGTATAAGACCAAGACAGAGAGAAAACCATTAATACTTACGTAAACATTTTAAGCAAACCTTGACAAGAAGACTTAAGGGTGTTTTGTGCAACTGATTTTATTTTGCAGAAACCTTAACCAGGACTTTAAGGGAAATCTTAACTTAAGTTGTTTTGTGCAACTGGCTCCAGGACGTCAACTGTTCCACTTAAATACAAAAATACAAAACAACATTTAACGAAACAATAAAATCAGGCAACAAACGCTACAAATCACAGAAGACATAACAAAGCATGGTACTCAACGTCCTCGTTACTACATTCAGTGTTCGACCCAGGCTGCTTAGAAGCCATAGTCTCATTTAATAGGTTGACAGACTGAGGAACAAACGAGTTTCCCAACCTGTTAAATCGAGCCTGTGGCCTCTAAATATTGTGGGACTCACATTTGTTGTGAGTCTTGCGTCTCTTTGCCGCTGTTCTGCGTCTCTTTGTTGTCATTTTATGTTAGTTTTCAGTCACTTTGAGTCTCGTCCACGTTGGTACACGTTTATTTGAGTTAAATTTTGCAGGTGAAGGCCAGGTGGGCCTCTGACACTTTGGACTCCTAGGTCTGTGCCATTAATCCACCCATGTGTGCAGAGTCATCATTACCATTGCTCATAATCCTGCATCTTTGTGTTGTAGGTACACAATGTTTGATGACACAGACAGAAACACAGATGAAAGCCTCGGGCACCACCGTCACCACCAACATGGTCGCTATCTCCACGACAGCCCTCATCGCGACGCCCACCATCACCATCAAACACAACAGTTTCACCACAGTGAAGAGGACGAGATACTGTACGACCACGAAACACCTGTAACTCTCTCAAGGGCCTCTTCTTCTTCCCTCTCCTCATCCTCCTCCTCCTGCTCCTTTTCCTCGTGGTACACAGAGGAGAGTGCGAACAATCCGTTCTCTCTTCGCCATGCTGCGCAGCCGCAGCACTCACTGTCCTGCTCCAACATCTCAGACGTGCGCAGAGGTTTCAGGGAGGACGACGGCAGCGAGCCCATCGTCTTCGCCACCATCAGACACGGCAAGAACGGCAGTGTTTGTAGTGAGATACAGGGGAGCACACAAAAGAGGGGCAAGCGTGGTTTTGCTTCTCTCGACCGAGGTCACAGCAGAAGTGAGGAGGGCCTTCTGCAGGGTAATGAAAGTGATATTGGAGGAACACATTCCAGGGAACAGCACATCAACTATCAACCCCTCTACAAGGCTGCTAGTTTGAACCGAAGCCTGGCTTTCAGTGAGGAGGACTTTCTGTTAGGAGTCTCCAGGGGCCCCAAGAGAGCGGTGTCCTCCAGTCAGCTGCCGAGCAAAGGCATCCTCAAAAACAAGGAGCCGAATACTGACATACGCAAGGCTAAGTCGATGGAGGTGCTGTCCCCAAGAGTTGCCAAAGAACAAGACCCCAGTGGACAGAAAGGGAAAGGGGCCACTCAAGTTGAGATAGAGCAGGCCAAGGCCAGCTTTGTGCAGGGAAAGTTGCAGTTCTCAGCCTTTCTAGACGAGATAACAAAACATGTTATAAGTCCGTCAGCTCTCAACATCCTGGGTGTGAACACCGATAAAACTTCTGTGAAGACACCTGCACCAGCACAAACACCTGGCCCAGTCAAGCCTCAGCTCCC
>JAPZEB010000026.1:18792723-18806004 GCA_029783705.1 Chaetodon striatus
TGAATATTTGTTTGTTGTTATGTTATTATCATTTATTTTTATGTTAATTTATTCCTTATCTCGTTGTTTTTAATCTGCTGTTATTTTATCTTTGCCTGTAAGGACACCTTGAGTGTCGTGAAAGGCGCATATAAATAAAATGTCTTCTTCTTCTTCTTATTATTATTATTATTATTAATAATAAGTAAACTACAACTACCTGTGTATTGTACTTGAGTAAGTCTACTTAGTTACTCTCCACTGCTGACAGATAAAGTCCCTCTTCCTGTCTCCTTCACACTGAGACGTGAGAAAACTAAGAAGCAAATATTCATGTAAAGTGCTCCCTCGTGACGCCTTGGCTCACTGACTCGTATCGCATCCTGAGAAATAATCAATTCATACACACCAGGAGCCTGTGTGATTCGTTTTAATAAGCTTTTGTAATTGTCTCACACACACTGGAATCCCAATATTCAAATAGCACAAGACACATAAATCAAAGCGTAATGCAAAGCTGATCACAGACAATGAGAGTCAAGTTAGAGTGCGGCTTAATGTCCGTTTTCCACAAGAGTTATCAATATCATTTGACACCTTCGCCAAAGAGAGAAGACACCTCTACAATTGGTGGGAAAACAGAGGAACTAATGAACATCTGCAGAACAGCCAGTGTGCACTTGAAAAAAAAAAAAGCAATCATTCATTCAGGAGTTATCTTCCTGCTGGAGAAGTCTTGATCTGCGACGACAGCGAGGAGGAGGCATCTGGATGTTGAGCGTAGCGGTGTGTATCCACAGCAACTGACAAATCCACTCTCTCAGAGTTTACTCTTCACCGTGGCCTCTGTGGGAGCAGGGAGAGAAAAAAACATGAACTTGTAAAACAAGGGAAGCGAGCACTTTACCTTGGTCATGCAGCAGTTAAATAGCATTTTGGCTTTTGGAGCGTCTGGTTGCTGCAGAGGGATCTGTTAGCGCGGATTAGTCACTCTCAGTCCAACATGGCTAGAGACACACTGGAAACATGCAAACACACGCACATACACATCAAACAGACAGCCAGTGTGGGTAGTGCCAGGTGTTGGAGACACATAAGGTTTATAGTGGAGACTTGGAGGCCTGCCTGCAGCAGCTCTGTCACACAGACAGACAGTTCCGGTCCATCTACCAGCCAAGCACCGCTACTGCTCGCTCACTGCTGCTACAAAACCTGCTGTACATCCATTAGAGGAGAAAGACACCAACAGCTAGAGCAGACTTTTTTTTTTTAAAGGGACACACCTGCATTTTTGCAAAATAACCTCTTTAGTCCACCGACCCAGTGTGAAGATGTGAAAGTGCTGATTTCATGCTCCGAGTGAGGAGTTGATGCTGTGTCACAGTCTGAAACTGCAGCTCGTTGAGTGAAGATGAGTTTGCCTTCTCACAGAAAAATAAAAACGGGCCGCCTGGATCTAAAGCTGGACGGATTCACGGATCAGTATTCATTATATATAAAATAACTCAACTTTACAATCTGACCATGAAATCACAGCTAATATCACAAATAAGCCTTTAAAGCTGCGTTCATTGATTTTTTCCGGTCAGCTGGGGGCAGAGGAACAAGCCGTAAACACAGCACTGATATATTATGACCTCAAAATCATCTAAGCAAACATGTTATTAAACAGCTGCTCACACAGCAGCATTTTATATTAATTTAGAGTTTAGTTAATGGTGGATTCAGGTCAATATTTACTCTCTTTTTCGCTCTACTTTGTTCTGCTCCAATGCCGGATGCAGGAAAATATCTGCTCTACTATCTTCGCCATCATCCCCCAGATATGATGCGTACCATCATTTGTAACTCCAGTCTACACATAATAGACAAACTACCCAGCACCACCAGCTGTGATGTGCAGTGTTAACCTTTCTTTCTTATGTGGGTTAAACAAATTCAGACATACAGAAGTCACACAAGCAGAAAAACGGCGCAGAGAAAACCAACAAAAAAATAAATAAATAAAAAATAAGAACCCTTATCACAAGATGCCGATTCGCACGGGACTGATCACATGACCTCTGTGTTTGTCAGAGTATGGCAGGTAATTTGCAGTGGAAATTTTACTTGACAAATCACAGACATGGTAGATTAGCACAGGATTAAGATCACAGACGACCTTCGCAATTATGACAATTACTGGAGGTCCCCAGGTAATGCTGGTCCCATGCGAATAGGGCTTTTATCTGTCTTCCATTTAAAGCAGAGTCGGTAGAACACAATGGCTTTGTCTTTGTTTTATCCTCCTTCATATGCTAATAACAGCTGCCTGTTTGCAGACCACAGAAACAAAAAGACGAGTTGAAAGACGTTCAGATTCTCTGTGGGTTTATCACTACAAGCGACACCTTTCACATTTGTATATTAGTGCAGCTTTAAGTGATTAAGAACTGATTTGGTAAAATGTTAATATATTTGGTTGACAAATTCTTGGTGACCGCTTAAAGAAATATTTGTGATTGATGACAGACTGCGTCCCCGAACACTTCCTGAGGAGAAACTGAAGTTGGCTGCTGCAACATTTTTATTTTTACTTTACAATTATTCATCCAGTTTCAAAGTATGGGGTTTGGTTTTATACCGAGAAATTAGGTTTAATACAAACTACTGAAGGATAAGGCTGGTGTTATTCTGTGTTTTTCTTATTGTTGAGGAATTTCATGAAATGACCAAGACCAACTGTCAATACTTTCTGACTTTCCTCCCGTCTGTGGCGCTTCAAGCACACTGAATAATAGAGAGAAGACATAAATCTTTAAAACAAGTCAGAGATGTATAGTTTTATTTAAAGAGAAAGGCTATATCATTTTCTAAAACAGCTTGACACCTGTTTTTAGCTAACGTTACGGCAACATTTAGGCCTAGTCCACATGTACGTTCTCAAAAATTGAAATGGTCCCATCCACAAAAGCACAGTTAAAAAAATCTCCCTCCAAATGAAAATGAAAAAAACACGTCTGAAACCCTGTCAAGAGCACGCCAAACAACGGTGCCGTATGATTGAGTGACTGACAGAGGCCCTAAAAAATATTAGAGCATTAAGAATTCTAATTAAATAGAAAATTATTATCTTCATTAAAAGAAGAGCTTATTTACAGTGTGCTAATAATGCTTATGGTCTATTTTCCCTCTCCTCTGTATTTCTCCCCTATTTACACAAAATGGTTTGGTCCTACCCTCAAACCAGGTGCAAATGGTGTTGCGAGAGGAGAGGAGTGAGGAGTGTCTGTGTAGCTGAGCGTCATGTCTCAGCTTCAAAAGGAAAAATCTTGGCAGCAAAAACAAAAAGAAAGATAGGAGAGATAAAAGAAAGAGCGACAGTGGGCTTATGTCACCCCGTTCACCCAGCTCTTCGCAAAGACAGGTGGGTGTAGTCTTAAGTGGTGGAAATTTACCTGTTCAGTCAAACAGAATATGTTTGCTCCCCTGATATTAGTTAATATCTTCACAGAAAATTCAGAGAGTTTACATTTTCCTCCTCTTTAAGGCATCATTTCATCAATACAGAGAAATGTTTAGCAAGCTATTCGTGCTAAATCAGTTGTCCCTGTCCAGTCTGGTGTCAGGCTAAAGTACAGCTGCAGTTTCATCCTCAGCAGCCCTGAGTTTCCATACACCTCTGTGGACCTCTGTAGTGCACTCGGAGAACTCTGTTCCTCAATACAGTGGAAAAGTAACTGTATATTTATGTGCATAAAAAAGTTACATAAAAGTGCTCTGTAAGCAACCTCAGAACCAGCACTATTTTGGCCACGTCTGCTATTGCACAAAATGTTGCCTCATTTGTGACGAATCACAGAGATCACAGCACACTCTGATATCACAAGCCAAAAACTGTTTCCCCTGTTTACATTTTACATTAGGTCAGTTTTCAGTGACTGAGAGGCCCAGACACACCAAACCAACTTCGGAGAACTAGCGGTGCTAAAGGCTCTTGTTGCGTCGCCTTACGTTGCCTGTGTTGCCTGCAAAAAGTAGCACATGAACACACCACACAAACTTCAACCAGCAGCCAACAACCATGTACGTTATGTGCTTGTGTGAGAGGAAATAACTCTCCACACCAGCAGACGGCCGTTGACTGCAACTGTCATACAAAAAAATGAAACTGGAGGACCGTCTTGATGCTAGTTAGCTAGTTAGCACATTAACAACACAACCTGATGCTGAAAGAACAGAGCATATTTACCATGAGCCAGCGAACAATAACACAGACCATCACTCTAAACGTAAAATAATCATACCTTATGTAACAAGTTTGCTTTGACCTCACTCCCTCTTGACTGAAGCTCTTTGTTTACTTTCCTCACTTCTGTTTCTCTTATCATGTCCTTCATTCAGCACCGGGCTCTGCTGTCTCCGACGCTGTTTCAACATACTGAATCAGCACAAAAACAAAAGACGACAAGGACCAACTAGTGCCGACGGAGGAAGACTCATTGCCAATACTAGGGCAACAGAAATTCACCAACAGCCCAACATCGACCGACGGCTGATGGTTGGCTCAGTGTGTGAGAGCCATTAGTTCGGTAAAGGAGAAATACTTGAACTCAGAAGGTGTACGGTTGTATATTTCTGCTTAATAAGAAAAATAGCTGTGTTTTTTTTTTTTTACAGAAATACCACCTTATACTGAGAGCCCCCGTCAAATATCACTGTATAAAAGTATGAAAAAAAAATGGCACCCAAGCTTATCTGAGTCCTTTATCAGCTCCCTAAACCTTCTTGACTCTTGATTATCAGATTAGTTGATCCGGATCATGATGAGAAAACCCACGATAACAGAGGCACACACAGACGCCCAGAGCAGTAGTTGTTGAAGCGATGTTTAAATCTCGTGCTGTGAGGTCTCATGAATTCGGTCCTCAGATGTAATGGATGTGTAATGAGTTGCCGATGATGATCTTCGGGAAAAAAAGCCGACTAGTGCTGATGAGGGCCAACAGTGCAGGACACACCACAGTGACAAGGGCCACAGACACTCACTGACGGCCCGACATTGACCGTCAGCTGAACACCAGCTTAGCGTGTCAGGGTCTTAAAATGCAGTTTGCATGTGGACGAGACCAAAACGCATAGCTACTTTAAAAACTATAACCCTGTACATGGGGACTAGGCCTTACAGGGACTTTTTTTTTTAGCAGTGGATTAATACACTTAATGCTCTACTGAATATCACTGCCAGAGAGACAGTGTAAAATGGATTGACTCAAAATAAACTACAGTGCCTGAGTTCATGTAAATGAAGGAAAATGTCACCGCACTGAGGCTCACTGATGTGGTTTTAATATTTTTAGGACAACGGCTTTGATACACAGGAAGTACTTGTTAGTAGGATCAATACATTGTTGGATGTGGCATTTTCACAGGCTTTGTTGATGGCAAGAAAAATATAGAATATCACCAGCCTTATCCTCTAAGCTCATACTCACAATTATATTTCATGTCAGTGTGAAGTGGCTGCTTCTGCTGAGTCATTGTTACATCTTTATCAGCAAAACACTACTTAGTAAACTCCCTACATATTTAGTTTCCTTTTTTTTTTGAATAAAGTAGAGAGTACAAGGGCATCTCCGTTTGAGATCCCATTATTTTTAGCAATTGATCTTCCCTGAGGCCGGCATTGAAATGAGAGAGAAATCCTTCCTGGTATCGGCCACTACTGGTCGGATCTGCCTGCACAAAGATAAAAAATTAAGACTCTTAACCCAGTGTCTGACTTTAAAGCTTATGTGGGAGATATGGCTGCAGAGTTGATTGGATTCTGCTCTTATTTTTAATAGGCTGCTCCTCTTTTCTCTTTTCCTCTTCTTTGACTCCTTGTCTGTCGGGCCACATGTGAAACACTTTAAATCCTCAGTTTATGGTATGTTTTCATCCTGTGTCTTTAAGTGTCTTCGCTTTTTTATATCTGCTGCATTTAAAACATTCTGAACTGCAAAGGTAAGATAATAATGTTAAATGTCATGCATACTGTATATACATAGTGCCTTGAACTGTTAAGCAGCATGCATATTAATGATGTACAGAGTGATATATTCAAACCCCAGAGGCACTTCTCTGTTGCTTTGACTTTACTGCCACTGAGACCATGAAAATCCTCCTTTTATTTAAAATTAAACACAACGCTCCTTGCTTTATCTTCAATGTCAAAGTTGCTTCACTGCGGTGGCGTTCTGTTTTTATGCTGCCAAGATGCTCTTGAACGTTTGTCTGTTTACTGTGTTTTAGTTTTGGAGTCACATTTTCTCATTGCAGTTAATTTAAAACTGCTATTTTTAGTCACACATCTCTGAAAAGTGGAAACATGGACATTGATAAAGCCTGATTATTCTAATTGCTTTATAAGTTCTGGAAGCACAGACACGGGCAGGTTGTCAAGGCACTTATTCAGTTGTTTACATCCCCAAGAGTTTGAGTCATCCTGCTCCATCTGAATAATTCAGGTAAGATTTTGACCAAATTAGAAGCAGGAGTGTTCGGCTGTTAACAAAACTTGTGGAGGTGAAAATTTGTAGCGACTTTCTGATTGTTTTGTGGGTATTGGGCTTGGCTTTGGCAGCAGCTGTGTGCCAGAAAAACAAGACCGTTTTATAAAAGCAAAAAGCACGAGATGGTTGAGAGCTTTCCCTCAAAATGTTTTGGAGGCGAGAGGTGAGTTTGATTTATTGCAGCGGTAAAGCAAGACATTAGAGGTTAAGGCTGCAGTTGTAATACCAATGCTTAATTTGAATAATTGAGTGAATGACTGATCATGTTTAGGAGCCCAGCCTGCTTGGCATTATAACACTATCAATCACCAGTGTAATCAAAACAAATGGGTGAAGTCATCATGTCACAGCTCGAGCCAACATAAAATTTACGTATTTACTAAACTTCATTTAACCACACTGATCAATCTGCAATGATGGCACACGACTTTTGTTGAGTCCATTTTGAAAAGCAGGTGAGACAGATTGAAGGAGGAACCTTCGAGGCTTAATACCTTTACTTTACATTCAAACCAGACGCTTTTCACCTTCAGAGGAAACAGCTTTTAATATTTTCTCTCACAGCAACAGTTTGTAAACTGGCCAGCTTGAGGCCAGCGGCGCCCATTAGCTGCATTCAGGAAGGCAAAGAATGTAAAAAAAAAAGCATTTCCATTAACCTGAGGGACAAATACCGACAACCTATTCCCAAAATATGACAAGTGTTGATGAGAGGGAATGTCAGGGTTTTCTGTCTGAACACACCACTCACATTTTACACAGTGGTTAAAACTGTGCATCTACAAACAGGCTAAGTGTAGTTCTTCATTTTAATACACATGTTAATACACACCATGCTGGTTACCTGAACAATACGCTGCTGTCACTGGTCAGGCTAAAGGGACGGACACAGACATGAGGGCAAAGAACAGGTGGTTGGCTATAATTAGGACTTGGTTCATCAACATAAGCAATCAGTGGTGTTGATTCACCAATCAGGTGCTATAACAGCAGTGCAGAGGAGGAAGAGGTGCATCGAGATGACGTCATTGAAGGTAAACTATGCAGGAGTTGATGGCTACTGCTTGTAAACTATCGGCAGCAAAACTGAGTGAAAGCAAACACCAGATTAACTTTTCTGCTTAGAGTTTTGTCTCAGTATTAGGGCTGTAAATCACCATTTTCATCAGGATACTATATTTTATCGATTCTTTGGACAACGATATGACATTTGCCGCTAAAGTCTGCGATTCAGAGGGATGCGATCGATATGAGACGATATTATGTGCCCATTTATCACAGACAGTTTGTTACAGAAGAAGCTGTCACACCTATTTTTCTGCTTTTGAACATAAGAGATAAAAACAACACACAAATAATGTAAATAACTGTAGCCGCTTAAATGCAGTAAAGTTTACTTTAAACTGACTCCACAAACACACATAATATAGCACCAGCTAAGTTAACCTTCAGAGCTTCCTGCCAGAAAGACCTTCCTGGAAGAAATCTTATCATTTTAACTTTAGCATTTTAACCTTTATCTTTTTCCTAAAACTTAAGAGCTGTCTGGCTTAAAACTCTGAAGGCAAACTTCTCCCAACACCCATGAAACATGGATTAACAACAACATTGTTTAACAAAAGTACAATATTCAGCTCAGTAACAACTCAAAGTTCATCGACAGGAAAAAGTTTTTTTGCTACTTAACCATTATTAGCTTTAGCATGTTAACATTGCATAAATTAGCCTAGCGGCTAGCTGACTTTTTTTCTTTCAGTCATAGCTTAACAAATAATACATAACCTTATTTTTCTTACTAACTATTGGTTTAAGTCACTGTATCTCCCGACAGAACAGCTCGGTTGAATTTCAGCCTGCATGCACGTTTTTTCAGCCGAACATTGTTGAAACAGAGCAGCTAATGTTGTTACAGGGAGAAGTTAGGCAACATTGCGTCTTGTTTTATCTCATAACAGCGTTCTTTACATACACTATGTGCTCTGTCTGTTGACTTGTGTCATCTTCAAAATCCAAAATATTTCCACACTGCTGATTTATTTCCAAGTAAAGAAGGTTTTCCTCTTGGCTGCTTGCCATCTTCCTGCCACTGTTTGACAGTGACACAGAGTTTCAAAATACAAATGTCTCCTAAAGATGACAATGTAGATCAATGTACTCGCTTTGCATCAATGATAGTGGATAGTTGATCATTGAATCGATATATCAATCCAGATCGTCGCTCATTACACCCCTATTCACTATACTTGCTCACTACCTTTGTAAAACCACAACATCAGCTGCATGCCATGTGCAGGACGTTCCCAGCACAGCAAAATAAGAAGAAAAGAAGAAAATACAAGCAGTGAGCAAAGTCTCTGTAGATAAATATGCACATTTAGCGTGTCATAAGTGATGACTGAAAAGGAGAACTTCTTCATGATTCTGTACACTAATTTTTAAGAAACTCCTGCATAGTGTATCTTTAAAGAGGTGCCACACAGATGGGATGTTTTTGTATGCCTTCATTTTTCATCTCTACTGCGGATGTTCATCTCACACGCTTCATGGACGTCATGATTAATTCACTAAGTCTGTGTCCATTGCACCTTCGTATTAGCTTTTATTGATACACCAAATTTTCCTCCTCAGCAAAGTGTAAAAACTTTTCTTGCAGTATTCAGAGTTTTCATGAATTTTCAGTGGGTGGAAACACACCTGCACACACCTTCACTGCGTGTTGTCATCAAGTGTCTAATATGATGACAAAATCCAGATTGATTTACGCTTACCCACATATGTAGGTGTGATTCTGTCAGCCAGTGTACAAATGTGATTGCACCCATTCTGGTTTTCCTGGGCTATATGTAAATCAGTGCATGTCTAGAAGGTGGTGGTAATGCACCCGTGCTTTTTGATGACAGCTAAAATACCTCATAAGAATAACTTTCGTGCTGTGCTCTAGCAGTTTAGCTGTAACCATTAAAGATGAGACAGCTATCTGCTCTCTGCTGTCTATCCATTCAGACACACAAACACATGACTGACTTATATAGATGGAGATACAAAGATAAGTGACAGTGCTATTTTTTAGTTCACACTGAAGCTTGTTCCAAACATCAGGAGCTGAAAACCTAAAGATTTATTTCCTTATTCAGTCCTTATTTTTGGAACAACCAGTTTCAAAATGTACTTAACTCCTCCTAAATTAACTTGTTGTCATTTCTAGATTTGAGTTTAACAAATGAGAAACAGTGTGTTAATTAACAAGCTTTAAAACATGTGTTTTCAAAGTTAACCTGTACCGTACAGGTTAACTTTGAAAACACATGTTTTAAGTCCTAATTGTGTCCTTCATGCTGGTTATGTGGATTACACTTTGTACTATACTCACATCTAATAAAACATGTGCATGAATCTAAAAAGAAATATATACATCGTACATCTCATGTAGTTTGTTCTGCTTTGCCCCTCCCTGAAATTATTCCAGACCATAACGTTCATGACACGTGTGTAACCCCGTCTCACTGTGTAACATTTAACACAGTGTCCTAACTCACCAGAACAAATGTCAATTATGTACAAATAATGTAATTGATTAAAAAAAATTTAATAAATCCACAAGTATATTAACAAGGCAGTTTATCAGATTGTCGGCTGTGCAAAAGGACATGCTAATAAACAGAATATATACATCACATGTACAGTGTGACATCAGTGCAAGTGTGTGTGCTTTGTGCATTAAAATAAATTGTTAAACATGAGTGGGTTTAAGCCTCTGTGCATCTTTATGTGTATTTAAATGTCTTATATGTCACTGCTCGTCTGTGTGCGCGTGGCGAGCACAGTATATGTTTATTTGATGTAATTAAACACAATTAGGTGAGCTATATATACACACTATTAGGTGTGTAATGGCCCTCGTGTATTTGCGAGTGCACTGGATGAACAAATAACACACAGTGGACGAAGCGGAGTATTTATCGCACCGCTGTGTGTCTCTGTCTGTGTGTGAAACTAAATTGAGCTGAGCTGTCATCACTGTATATAGGCAAGTGTGTGCGTGCATGTGTTTGTGTGTGTATGCAAGTGTGTGTGTGTGTGTGTGTGTGTGTGTGTGTGTATGCAAGTGTGTGTGCAAAAGACAACTCACCAGCAGGGAAGTAGAGCGGGAGGTTCTGCAGATACAGCTCCCTATCCGTCGGCAAGAACACACAGAAGATGACTCTGTCCAGCTGACACACACACACACACACACACACAAAATGACCTTTATTACAAGCATATGCAATAACCATGAATTCATCAACAGCAGGGGGGAAACAATGTAACAGTGTGTGACATTGTGCGGAGGCGATATCAGGAGAAAGCAGCTAATGCATCAGTCCATTACTCCCCTATTAGCTTCCTATTATGATCATGCCACAACACAGCGCATATTACAGTGTGTGCTGGGGACGGAGTGCTGGAAATGTACTGTGTGTGTGTGTGTGTGTGTGTGTGCGTGTGTGTGAGAGAGAGAGAGAGAGAGAGAGAGAAAGAAAGAGAAAGAGGTTAGAGGGAGGAGAAGTTCCTGTGTAGGTCTATAAGTACTTCTATTGTAGTGTGTGTGTGTGTGTGTGTGTGTGTGTGTGAGATGAGTAACTTTGTGTGTTTTTGTGCATGCCCCTGAGTGTTACACTAAGTGTGCGCGTGTGTGTATTTGGCATTAGGCCCTCAGTTTCTCTCATTACTGTGTAAGGAACACAATTCAACCCAACCCCGACTCACCACTACACACACACACACACACACACACACAGAGCACACAAGGCCATAAAGATAATAGCTTTCAAATAATATTAAGACACTGGCCGAGTGAGTGCAGCTATTTTACATCAATAAACAATCTTTATGCTCTGTGCTCTTGTGCTCTTTAGATCTCTGCAGTCTATAATATTTACATTATATTCCATATAGCTGGACATACAGCACAGAACAGTACACAGCACTATATGTACCCTGATGATTAAAGTTACTGTAGCTACAGTGAAAAGATGCTTCCAGGGATATAAGCCTTGCTGTGCTCTCTTATTTCACAGCCTCTGACAAACATTATTACCTCCCTAATGTCTCTACAAAGGTTTTGATTTTTCCGTTTTGGGGCGAGGCAGTGCAATTTATAGCCCCGCTGTTTCTATCTCTCTCTGCTTGGTGTGGAAGTTTAACTCTCGTTGCTTTCAAAGACAGCAGCCTTCTAGCCTGCAGCCTGTGTTGTTCAGCCCAGTGCTTGTTGCACAATTACCATCACTAGCCAAGATTTGAATGGGAGCAAAAAGGGAAGATATGGAAATGTGTGGTAAGTAACTACATCCCCTGGGCGAAGGTTAGAAATCTCTAACCTCCACACTGAGTTGCCTCCACTTGCGCCATTTTTCAGCCTCCCTCATTCAAATTAAAGCAAATGCTTGTGAGGAGAGATGCAAAATGGCCTCCAGAAAAGGGGAGCAGCGGGGAGCTCATTTTGATAGTGTTGCAACAGGGACCCTGGAGATGCTAAAGCTAACAATAACATCAAGTGAATGTAATGGGCTCTCTCACAACTGCCTGTCTTTAAGGGAAACACGGAGCATCTAAATATTCTCTTCTCAAATAGAAAATCTGACAACAGCAACATTTGTTTATCACATCTTCCACAGATTCTCCCCCCACTGAACGTCCTTTAACTATTAGGCTTTTTAGTGTACATGTGATGCTGTGCTTACCAGCTTTTTGTTTGTACTGAGTAAATAAAATGTTCTGTTATGATTTTTTTTTATGACATGGAAACAGTAGTCACCATAAGGTCCGTTTAGTAGGTGTCCTGGAGCTGTCAATCACACCACAGGATCTTCAGCAGCAGATGGAGTTTTCTCAGATATGGATTTGTACAGTAGATGTTCAAATTAAGGCCAAGTAATTGTGGGGTTATTGGTAACATTAAAAAAGAAAAGCTCCCTCACAACCAGCACATCCACTGGGTAGTATTTCCTGATGTGGAAGCCAGTCAAGTCAGCCCTGTCTCCTGGAAGTTTTGTTTTTTATACAGCTAAACAGCAAATGTGTTTTTGAGGGAAACAAAATGCCGAGCAAATCAAGTTTATTCTTAATAAAATGAGGAAATGTTGCTAATTGATGCACCTGCACACTGAAGCTATCAGCAATATGTTCACTGACACCACATGCCATTTGTTTTCAATACACTATCCATTGTCTTTAATGATTTTCCCTATCCTTAATTAAATCTATGCTTAGACCTGAATTCTCGACCAAGCCCTCAGACTGTGACACTGACACATCTGGGTCCGTCACATGATGCCATGGGGCCCAAAAAGACTTTTTCTCATCTTTAAATCTGTGAATACAAGTTTTAAGAGTCGCAATCCCACAAAATGACTCTTTGATATTAGTATCTGATACATTTGGTCCAATAACATTTTGAAAGTCTAGAGCAGTGGTTCCCAACTGGTCCAGCCACAGGCTCCAGATTTTCCCTTAGTCATTAGTTCAAGGTCCACACAGTTTAATATATTCAGCGTCATACTAGTGTTTGACCATGTCGCTGAGCTAGTTTGCTGTCTCTGTATGTAGCTGTCCATTATTCAGTCACTCTATAGCAGGGAACGGCACTTCAAAATAAAAGCTCTGTGCCGGAAATTCACTATACTTCAAAATAAAGCATGTTTTTCACAAACTTGACACGTTTGTGAGTCACTTGCAGTCCATTCAGAATGGACCCTCAACTCACCAGTAGGGAACCACTGGTCTAGAAGAG
>JAPZEB010000026.1:18806104-18825599 GCA_029783705.1 Chaetodon striatus
ACTATTATTATTGTGTACAGAATCTGAATCTCACTCTGAGTTACTGTTGTTGTTCACAAACTGAAGAAATGAGAGATCATTTTTAAGTTTTTACTGAATATTTGAAGGCAAACTGTTCAGTTAACATGTAAAACTACACTTTTTGGTTCTAATTCTATTTTCTTAAATTAATAATGAAATATATATTTTTCACTTGTTTGTCATACCTTCAAGAATATCATTTACCTTGAAATATTGTGATAGTATTTTAGGGCCATATCACCCTCCCCTACAGCCTACAACAACAAAGAACATTCTCACACTCTTATTTTTCCACTCAACACACTCCAGCTAAAGAGGGTCAGCTGGTGTGTATCAAAACACCACCGCCCCCATTTGCTGTATGCTTATTTATATTCCATTTCATTGCGCTGTATCTTATTATTGCAATCACTTATGTTCCACTTTATCTTACGGAAGGTCGCAACCTTAATAAATATATGCCAAGATGAATTATCAGTTAGAATCCAGTAGTCGAGACTTATTAGGAGCAATTTCACTCAACCATTATTAAGAACAGCTTCAAAGGGGCCTAATTAATGAAACCTTGTTTTAACCAGTGCATTTTCACCAAGGGTAGGTTAACTGAGCACGCTTTGATACAACCGTTTGTCAGATACACAAGGAAATGTTATTTTTGTTAGCTGCTCAACACCTCACCTGAGACAGTTCTTCGTGGAATATTACCAGCACTTATCTGGGAAAAGGAGGGCAATATTAATTCACTGTTTATTCTAACTAGCTAATCTGGGGGATTGACTTTGCAACCTTCTCTGCACTATCTTCTCTCTACTAGCATCCCATTAAGCCTTAAAATAAATATAAGTCTCAAGGTTAATGCTTGTTTTAACTTTCACCAGTATTCCCAAATGGTATTAATAGACTTCCATCTTTCCCAACCCATTTCATGCCAATATTCCTTAAGGATTCGTGCACAGTGCCGACCCATGGACGACAAGAAATTCTCCAACCGACTTCCATACGATGCTAAATGCAGTTCAGGTAACCCAGATGTGCGTCAACAATCCGCACTGCTGTTCCATAAATCTGTCACACTCTCCTCTCTCTCTCGGTCTGTCCCCTGTCCCCCACAGACATCTGCACGGTCTGACAGTCAATTATATCTCCTCACCTTCAAAAACCCTCCCTCCGCCGCTGCATGGTAGGCAGCAGAGACCTGTATCTTTCCCTGATCTTTATCCTCTCCCAGCAGCAGGAGTGGTGGAGCTGTCAGCTCGAACCTTCAGTTAACCTCCCTGAAACCCACAAGAGACAACAGCCATCACATCTGCATGGTGAGAGCGGCGTGTTTAATGTGACACACAGTCTCATCACACATGCTGGTTAGTCAGTGGCTCTGACAGCAGTATGAAGTCAATCTACATGTGTGTGAGAAGCTCATCCGACTGAAACATTAAAAAGAGTCATGAACAAATGACAAATGATGACGACAGATCCATTAAGTATGAAATGATAAAAAGCCTCAAGGAAATCTTATTATACACATGACGCTTCAGTGTAAAAGCAGGATCTATTTTGGTCACACACACACCCACACCCCCCCCCTCCCCCCTCCTGTAACGACTGGTCACCAAGTTAGTTCTCCCTCTGGTCTATGCTGCTGTGTCAATGAGTGCAGAGGATATTAGTCATGTGCTGGCCTGTAATCAGACCACAACAGGAGGCACACAGGGATTCAGAGAGTAAGATGGGGCTTTGATTGTGTCTGGCTAAGTCAGTCAAGCTCAATCAATCCCTCTCCTATCATTCTGATTTATCTGTCTCCGTCCTTTCTTTCAGTCTGCCAGACTCTCTCCCCAAGCACTCGTCTCTTAAGGAGGTCCAGTTTATCGCTGGCCAGAGCTTCTCTCAGGGCGCCAAAGAAGGCATGATAGTGGGCTGTGTTGTGGATCATGAGCATGACTCCGGCCAGCAGCTCATTGGTCACCAGCAGGTGGTGCAGGTACGCCCTCTGGTGGTTCTTACAGCAGTAGCAGCCACACCCCTCCACCAGGGGCCTGAAGTCATCCTGGTACCTGGACAGAAGTTCATAGAAAGTTTAAGTAGCATTCAAGAACAGCCTCCCTAAATGTAAATCAAGTGTTCTTGATTCTGCAAGCACTGCTACTTATGAAGCCCTTCAGGGGTTTTGTTACAGCTGCCACAAACCTCTTGTCTTTGAGACTGATCTCAAAGGATGTCATCTGCATTCGATCATCAAGATTAACTTCTCCATTCTGCTGCATCTCCCCCGCCGTGCCCCTCTCTTCATCCAGCTCCAGCACTGCAAAAGCATACATGCGTCACGTTAATACCAGCACACCCCCAAAACTGTTCACACCATGATCTCATCCTTAGCAGAATATACGTACCTACACACAGAAACACAGCGCTCAATCAGCCCGCCGGCAAAAATAAAACGGGAACACACTGTAGCTTGACCCCTTTTAAGCACTGCGGTGTCCTATATTCTCTCTGACGTTATAATATAATTACTTACTGGCTATGTTCTGACAACCGAAGCCTGTTTTACACAGATGGGTGTTCACTGCAAGGTGACTTCACTTCATTTAATAAGAGTGGAAAAGTAACCACAGCTGATGAAGAGTCGTGTTTGATCAAGAGTTCTGTTGTTGTTCACAGGAAGGTACAGAACAATTACAGGCATAAGCAATGTACAGTGATGAAGATGTAAAAGACAAGGGAAAGGGAGAAAAGGTACAAAGTGGCCCATAGTGATGCATAAGATTAAAGACAGAGATGAAAGGCAACAATAGGGAAACATGGATTTAGTGCAAACAGGTGGAGCAGAGAGCGTAACAACAAAGCATAAAAAGGGAAACTAATGTGAGGAGGGGGTGATAAGAAAATAAAAGGGACATTATAAGGCTTGACCAAAGCTAATTTGATGTAAAGGAAGAAGTGACTTTCACTGAGGAGCAATTCTGCCTTACAAAGAGCAGTAATTACAGAAACACTGAAGCTGAATGAAGCTGAGAAATAAAGGGTTTAAAGAAGACTTAAAGTGTGAAACGGGCAGTGAAAACACACCCACAGAGAAAACGTGCTCTTGGTCTTGAGCTCGTTTCGTCATTAATTAAGCTTTAATTAAATACATTTAAACGTATGGTTTAAAGGTAGCTCAGCCACATCAGATCATGTGAATTCCGCTGGAGTCAAAGGACACAGAGACGGCAGGCTTGGCTAGGCTAACAGGACTAACCTGGGAGCGCTGTTTATATGAAGCACTGAGATGAAGCGCTCCCCTGCACCTTGCCATGGCTCTTCTACCAAAGACAATCGCCCTCAGGCTACTGCCGTATTTATATGATCTAACACAGTGGTTCCCAACATTTTTTCCCTGAAGGGACCCCTTTTCTATTATTGAGCAAACTAAGTAACATATTTTATGGATATTTCAATTTACATTCATGCATAACAGTGCAGAACAACCAATACTGTGCAAAACTGTGCAATTAACCCAAATAGTAAAAACAATTTCTTTAAACAGATTATTTCTTGTGAATACTGCAGAGATAAATTTCTTGACATTTTTAGGAACATACAGTTCTCTGTATATATTTGTGTTTTGCTTTTTCAAAATATTTTTAACAGTAATTGATAATTAATGGCTTCTTTTCTGTCAAATCGTTTTCTTCTCCCCGACGCTTGTCCATCGCTCTGTTAGCTCTTTGGTTGTTTTAACTGTTTTCGCTTTTCTAATGAGGGACGAGGCCGTTGAGCAAAGAGTGAAGGCTCTGTGAATGTACCTTGTGTTTAGGTGTTCATCATGCTGTTAACCTGTGAGATTTTTTTATTATTTTATTATATAATTTTATATCTTGAATAATAATCTAAACTTAAAAATAACATTTTCATCTGGTTTTCTTCACAGAAATGAATGAGATGCTGGGATAAAGGCCTTCTGTATATTTTCTTAAAAAAGCTTTCTTTTACCCGTTAAAATTAAAAAGGCCTCGCGATCCGCTGTGAAGCATTGGCGACCCCTAATGGTCTTTAGGACCCTCATGTTGGAAAGCGGTGGTCTAACAAACTAAATTATTGGGCTGATGGAGCACTGAAAAAAATGTAAATTTCAAAGAGCTGCAGTTTAGTTTGTACCTTTTTTCTGGTTTTGTTTTTTGGTTTTTTTTTTACAACTGCTGTTTGTTCCCTAAAAATGACACATTTCTGTGACACAATAATTTTTTATATTGTGGTAAAACTCTGGTCTTAACTCTAACTCAATAGATGGAGGAAGTGCGGTAAGGGGAGAAAATTATTTGATGATGATTCACTGAGTTCTAAAGATGGAGAAAAAGGGAAAACTTTGAGAAGGTGCGATGGGAGGAAGGAAGGAAGCAGCACAGCATAGACTATGGACTTCTGTGTCAAGAAGGGCCTTAACTGTGAAGGCAGGGGGTTGACACCCGTCCTGTGGGGCCTTGTAATTGGCTGAGAGGGAAATTAGAATTTCTCTTCAAGTTTGACACCATCACTGCTCTCACCTCCTCCGAACTCCATCACGCTCCCTGTGCAGAATCGATTAGTGCTGTCTGACACTAGATGCTGCCGGATACAGAACTTCACTCCGCCTGTTAGACGAGTTTCACGCAACTTTTTAATGAAGCACAAAGTCCTCAGCGGGCAGAGTCGCTGCATTTCCCACACCTCTTGTCAAAACGCTTCTTAAGCTTTCACCTCGGGACAACAATCAGATCGACGACCCAGACTTAATTGTTACCGTGCTGCTAAGGGATACGCCATTGATTTCATTTCAACAGCTGAATTTCTTTCCTCCCAATTACTTGAACCGACCTGGGGCTATAAAATACGCACCTGCCACTACACAGAAACAAACAAACAAACAAACAAACATAACTTAAACAGCTATTAGATCTATCTCTGAATATCATGCAAAATAAATCCATCTGCTCGTCTGCAGGGAAACATGACTGACACATTCACACAAACAGAGACGCGCACTTTTTTCCTGTTCATTATGTGAAAACGGACTCAAAAAGCAGTCAGACCTCCTCTCGTTCTTGATCTCAACAAACTGAAATTATATGAAGCGTTGTTCATTTAGTGAAGTCACTGAAGTCTGTACACAGAACCATTTAAGTCTCGTTAAAGATGGTGTAATTAGAGAGAAATTCTCTGTGCTGCCTCTGCTGGGAGACGAATGGTCCCTTTACAACTGTATAAGTACCACGAATATCTGCAAGTATTTTAAACTCAACATCACAGGCTCCTCCTATAGAAATAACATAAGCCTGCTCAGCTCAATAATGGGCGTCTTTAATTAGCTCTGAGTCAGTACCATTAATAACATCAAAGTGATGCCCCTCCTATAATCCATACTGTTCACCACATCTCTGCATATTTACAACATTAAATATTTCCTCACCGCTCTTTTATGCACAGAAATGATGCCGTGTAAGCTATCATGGTGAGAGGAATCATATTCTTCACCATCATCTCATTTCATTAAGGTTTCATTTAATCCAAATGCATCAAGCGCGAGAGAGACCCCCCACCCAAGCTCCCAAATTACTTTGTGACATGTCAGTTTGCTCCAGGCACATATCGCACTCTCTTGAATAGAAAGTATGTTTTTTTCAAATGGTTTCCATCTTTTTTGGAACATTACTTCATCACACATTAAAAAAATCATTTTGTGGCTTTGGGCAAGGTTGTTTTACCTGAAAAGGTTATTTTGTTTAAAAGCAGAATTGTCTCCTTGTCCTCTTTTCAATTTGGAATTCAACCTTAATGTGCTTTGATTAACATCCTAAATGTTTCATGTTTAGTGACACTTAAAAACACAGTGACAGCTGTCAAAGTTACTGACTGAGAGGAACAGGAAAGCCATTCTCTCCGCATAAATCGGAGATGGAATAATGCAACTTAAATGGGAACATTAGAGCAGCTGAAAGTTAACAAGCTTCTGATATGTACGATTCATGTTACAACATCAAACTGAGGCTGGAGTACAAGAGACAGACAATAAAAGTAAAATCATTAATAATAATAATACGAGCTGTTTCATTAACAGAGTTAATGCTATTGTTTGAAAAAGTATGATACCAGTGCCCCTAATATTATACCAGTACCAACAGAGTTCTTCATTCGATACCCATTGTGTGTATGGAAGCATTCAGTTGCCTGAAATGACACCAAACACAGAGCCAATTCATTGTCTGTAGCCTATTTGTGTGTGTATGTGAGAAAGAGAAAGAACAAGTGTCCACTGCACAAAACCAAACAAATAGTAATATTTTCAGCTATTTAGATTGAAGACTTTTTTACACTCAGAATGAAACGTAAGACCAATTTAAAAAATAACCAAAACTGAAAAATAAATAAATAAATAAATAAATAAATAAGAGTAATTTCGGAGTCTGGGAACATTGCAAGGAATAATTCATGTTCAGGCACCACAGTGTTTCTGTTTTCTGTGTGAGCATACACCTGAATGTTATTCAGAGATCTGTTGCTGCTGACCCTGGTGCTGGTGTCACAGATGGCGTGGAGGGGTTGCAAAGATAAGGATAGAATTAAAACAGGTTGATTCCCATCATGCCTGGTTTGCAATAAAATTCATAAAGCCTTGTATGCGTTGCCTTGGCTTGTACCCAGGGTGTCCAGGTATTTAAAGTTAAGGCTTTTTAAGACCTTTTAAGATGATTTTTAACCAAATTTAAGACTGATTTTTCGATGAATCATGTTTTCTGTACTCAAGCAGCACAGGTAAGTATAAATGTAAGTGGTATATATGTGGTCCAGTGCAGAGGTAGGTTTATATAGGAATATGGTTACTAGATTGATTTGGGTTGATCTATATTTTGTCAACAGGCAAGTATAAAGTAAAAAGACAGTATAAGGCTCTATGGTCCGTTTAAAGATTTGTAATATCAGGAATGTGGACTTTCATGCTGAAGAGCTTGACTCGTTTTGACAAAAAGACCTCACAAAATTCAAATATGAGACTATTTAATGACTTTTAATGCCTAATATTTTAATATTTTAATTCAAGACATTTTAAGACTCTTTAAGGACCTGCAGTCACCCTGGTACTGTAATCCTACTTTCCATGTCTTTGCATTTTCAAGACTTTTAAAAAATTGATTTAGGACATTTTAACACCAATTAAAGCCTTATTCTTAAATACTGAATTTAACATCTTTAAGACTTTTAAAGGATCTGTGGAAACCTTGTGGGTACAAAAAGGATTGAATGTAGGTATCATTTGACTCAAGAAGTATTTTTTCAGTCGATACCTTAAAGATATTGAATACCAATACCCAGCCTTATTCAGTGCAGAGGCACCACATATATAAATAACTGGATCAATATCTGTCATCACTCCAAACACACTTCTTTCTTTCATTACTTGGTTTAGCTTTGTTTGAGATAAATGATATAATTTAAAAACAAAAAGCTGTAACAAAACTATTCGTCATTACAGCTGTTCACCACACCTGCAGGGGGCGCTCTACCTGCGAGCTCTGGGTCCGGGGAGATGTCGAAGCTGAAGCAAAGAGCGCAGCCTCGCTCCGTCACCTGGAACGGGAAGAAACTCTCAAACAGGTCCACACCGGCCTCCACGCACGCCAGCACCTCATCAGGCCGTCCCACACCCTGCAGCAGTCTGAGAGTCGCACACAGCAGGCATTAAAAATTAAATAAATCATTAACATTAATGCAGCACATACAAGCATCTGTAACATATAAGTAGCAGCATTTCTCTACCCTCTTACAACATTATCCCCTTGTGTGTTTGTTCTCTTCATGTGCTTCCAGTTAACAGCCTCGCTCTGACTCTCTGCCTGCAGGCATCGAGGTCAGGCCCAATTTAGCATGTGATAATGACTCCACTCCACTTTCCAGTAGGAAGCAGCATCCTCCAACAGCCGGAACTACCAGCAGGGACGGTGGCGTCGCACGTTATACGAGATGAGCCCGTTCACAAGCATCGAAGCGAAGCTCACAGGCAGCTCCTGGACACAGACTACCGCTCCTCTGAGGCCATCTCTCTCAAACTCAGAACCACTGGCAGAGCTCCTCCATCACCTTCAGGAGAGGAGCCCTCATGTGGGACGGTCTCCGGTGAGAAGCCTCTGAAACGCTGCAGGCTTGTGTAGTTTGGAGAATCAGCAGCGTCTAGAGAAGGTTTGACCTTTAAAACTTTACTCTGAAAGTTGGAGACATTACGGCTCTTTATAATATCTCCAGAATAAGAACTTTATCTTTGCACAATTTCATTACACGGGATTAAAAATTGGCTGGATAATCTTCAAATTGACTTGTTTTGTCCGAGCAACAGTTCAAACTTCACAGACATTCAAATTATAATGAGTTAAAAAAGAGAGAAGCAGCAAATCCTCACATTAAAGAAGCTGAGACCAGGAAACAACTGTTAGTGGTGCTGGAAAATCGACAAACGATTAACTGACAACTAATCCTTTCAGCTCTAATTCAATTATAAATGTAAATGAAAGATGGCAACACACATTACATACCGTACACGACTTATATGTTAGATTATTAAAAACTGAACTAAGTTTCTGTTGTAGCATTACGTTCACGTGTGTTGTAATATCAATAAACGACTACATCGTGCTCTCCTTGTGACACTATCACAGAGAAACATCCAGACAGTAATCCTTTACACTGTCATTTATTTTAAAATCAATGTGTTTTTTGTTAAAGGTGTCTGTTCGCCAGGACCGTTTGAACCGTTTCAACTGAAGTTTGATGTTTTTAATTTTAGATGTTAGAAATTACTGTCAGCCAGACAATGTAAAACTATCGGAGAACTGTAAACTAAACATGGACTGTAGTAAAATGGATAAAGATTAACTGACACTGGTACTGTTGTTTAAGGATGAGCTGAGGTAATGACTGCTGACAGTGTGTGTTTGGACTTGCTGGTTATTCTAGCCTGGCTTTTCAGAGGCAATAAAAAAGTAGAGGGAGAAGAAGGAGGGAGAAGGAGGAGGAGAAGAAGGGGGAGAGTGACAGGACTGAGCAATTGTTTCAAGTCGAGCAGCAGTTTCAGTCTGCAGCCGAGAGAGACCGAAAGAAGGAAGAATGGAAGTTTGTTCATTTACATTTCATGCTGAAGAGAGAACAGTAAGACAGGTCAGAGAGGGAGAGAGGCTCTTACAAATAAAACATGATCCACAGCCTGGTGAATATTTTACTTAAATTATATTTTATTGGATATATGATAAGTATAAGTGAACTTGAATCTTGCAGACTGCCTATGAAACAAGAGACATGCAGATGTAAAAAACAACCTCCTCTCTTTTCTCTTCCTTCTTGCTCACTCTGTCTCTCTGTGCCTCTCATGTATGCACACTCAAACACACAAAGATCATCCTCACCACCCTCCTCTGAGATGGCTATGAAACCTGATCACAGATCAATATGGAGTGGGTGTTATGAGGAGGGGGATCAGATTTGATGGTTTTGTCTGGCTTTTGGATGCCAGATTTTATACTTACGTTACACAGCACTAAGACCACTGAAAATACTGGGCAGCAGGTGTCAATTAAACGTATATACCATGACATCTCAAACTTTGATCACATCAAGTGTTTAATTGCTGTTTTGAGCGTTTTTTTTAAAGCCTCTGGTACTTTTGCTGGACAGCAGCCGATGAGGCTGCAAGCAACATTTATGTGAAAAAGGGAAATGCTAAAGGGGCGTCCACACCATCATGGGCGGACTATGAGACAAAGGCCCCAACACCTCTCCCACATAGAAGCAAGACACAGACTTTTCAGTTGTTAAACCTCTGTAGTTGCTTTGCCCCTTTTTGTAATCGTATTGTATCTCTTTGTGGTCATTTTTGTCTCTTTGTAGTAACTTTGGTCTCTTTGTTGCATATCGTGTCTCTTTGTAATTGTTTTGCATCAGTTTGTAGTCATGTTATGTGTCTTTGTAGTCTTTGTGGTAATTTTGAGTCTCTTCCACATCTCTTCAAGTGACATTTTTTGTTGACGGCCAGGGGTCCCCGACATTTTCAGCTGAGCCTGAGCCTGAGCCTGCTGGGGTTGCGGGAGGGCTGAAGCCTATCTCAGCTGACACTGGGCAGAGGCGGGATACACCCTGGACAGGTCACCAAACAATTGCAGGGCTGACACATAGAGGCTGATACATTCACACTTATGGCCAATTTAGAGGGAGGAAGCCGGAGTACCCAGAGAAAACGCACGTCGACATGGGGAGAACATGCAAACTGCGCACAGACAGGCTCCCCCACCCTGGGTTTAAATCAGGAACCCTCTTGCTGTGAGGCGACAATGCACCCATGACTGTAATGATAACCATAATGATAACAATGTCCACACTGCTCTTGATTGTGTCAGTGTTTCCATTGTTTATCAAATTATCGTTCTCGGAGTGCACACTCAACAGAAGCGCAACTACACATTGGTGATAAAGTCAGCAACTTGACCAATGTGAGCTACACAGCAACATCAAAGTTGGCATACATTAGTCACCATAAGCTGCTGTTAACATCAGACCAAGCAGGGCTGTGTGTGTTTTCTTACTTATGAATTCAACATTTCATTTTTCAAAGGTTGTATAGACAAATATTTAGTGTTTAGTTTTTGTGGGAGCCTGTGGCCTGTATCAGAACACCACTAACCATAGAAACTCAGTAAAGGTTAGCCTCTGGTTAAATTAAAGGTACTCACTTTGTTTCATTTTTGGTGTGATAGGTTGCCACGGTGTCCTGTACACTACATTGCCAGAGACCGATGGGAGACATTCTGTGTCTGCGTGTGTGTGTGTCTGTGTGTTTGACACTAGTTTGGGCGAGGCTGAAGGGAGGAAGCATAGCTGAGTGACAGTAGCTGACTCTGATACCCCACTCCCTGCTCTGTCTACCTGTAGCTGTCAGTGTGTGTTTATGTGTGTGTGTTTGGTGTTCGTGTTGGCACGTGTCTCCGCCTCACAGCGCAGAGTCAACACCGAAACAATGAATCTCATTCTCTGATTTTTTTTCCCCCCTTTTATTGTTCAACACACTTCTTTTCTAAATGATATACTTTTTTCCCATATCACAGTCCTCGGTGTTTCCTCTCCCTGACGCTCTGGTATCATTGTGGGGATTAGCTAATAAACGTGTTGGCTGTCCTGTTGCCATGCCAACCAAGAAACAAATATTTGGAGTTATGTGGCACCTTCCACCAACATTCCAGGATCTGCTGTTTTGGAAAGTTCTTCTGTCGGTCGTCTCTCTCCTCCTCCTCCTCCTCCTCCTCCCTTCATTCTCCATCCAGCTTTCAGCCCTTCCTCTCTCCGTCTCTCTGTCTCTCACCCTTCACTTTCTCTCCCCTCCTCTTTCCTGTCTCCCTCTAGATAAATGGACTCTTTGTCTCCTGGTAAAATGAACTTGAAAACAGTAGTTGGGACAAGTGGTTCTGTCTAACAGCAGGAACACACACTATAACTGGCCACCAATGCAGATCAGGAATAGTAACTGCTTTGTCATTATAACTGGCTAAATGGGGATTTGACATGCCCACTGCTCCGAGGGATTATTACTGCTGCTCCACTAGTGTTCTGTAAATGCTCTGGCACTCAGTGTAGATAAAGAGCACAGATAGGTGGTAATTCAATGTAAGAATGGGCGTGCAAACAATAATCCATAACATGGTGTATGAACAGACAGTAGATGCAGTGACAGCGACACCTCTCACTGTCATGCAGTCAGATACACACACAAACAAATGCAGTTTCAAATCAAACATCAGTTTACATTGACTTTCTCAGACCAGTGGTGTAAACTAACTACTCAGGTAGTTTTATCCTCATACAGCAGTTTGTATGATATCAAACAAATTAGCGCCTCATGGATGGTGTCACATACTTCACATGAAGTTACTGTGGACTTCCATAGGTTAGGTTTAGGTAAAGTTACTTCGGTTAAAACGTAATTTAAATAACGTAAACTTCAGTTGATTTCTCATGGTTTTGAACACCAGTCTTCTGGGGGAAAGTCCTGAAGTGGAAAGTCCTGTGTTTTGTGAACGATCCACCACCCTCACCTACTTCCCTCTTTACCCCCGTCAGCGCATTTGATCGCAGCCTTCCCAGTTTCATGGGTCAAATATGAATTACTGGCTAATGATTACGTGGGTTACATACAAATTGTGGTGCATTACTTTTCTTATGAGTGGATGAGAACAGCCCGACATAAGCATTTATATTTTATGCTGCTTTATACATACTGTGCAAAAAGTCTTGTATTTCTTCCACCTATGCATTAGCTTAAAGTCATATGTGGACAGCCCCCTAATTAAACCTGATTTCTCGCCTGAATAGCCAGTCCTCAGAGATATGACTCGCCAGGCGAGCCATTGTCTTTATAATGATGGGATTGTGGGTCATTGACCTTGGAATATTTCTCAACCTCAACAACAAGTCTCTCCTCATCCATTCTTTGTCACGCACGAGACACAGCAACAACAAAGAGCAGAGAGCGAATGGGTGGAAAACACATTTAATTCCGGGAGTGGCAAGGATGGAAATAGGACAGTGGCGCAAAGTGCAGCGTAGAGGCATGTCCAGGAGCGTCGCCATGCATCTAGCCACTGCCAGGGTTGTACATTAAAAATAATAGGGGTGTATTTTTTGACACGCAGCATTCACCGCTGGTGTGTTTTGACCTTTGGATTGGTTAGGGTTAGGGTAAGACTGTTAGAGTTGGTCAATCAGAGGCAGACTAGGGCAGAGTAGGGCGGGTCATGCCTTCACCATCCAATTAAAAAAACTTGCCAGTTGGATTTAACCAGCTAGCTACAGCTGGTTTAATCTGCTAACAACAGCTGTCATTTCAGTCCGCAAAATAGTATAAAATAAACAAGAAGCTGCTTTTGTCTACCTCTCTTTTAAATAAAGTACGTCCATAAATCTGGTGACATTATCATTATTATCACTATAAACTGCAAACAGTACAGAGAGCCTCTGTTCCACTGGCCTCAATGCAATCTCTCATTCATTCAGCATTTCTTTCATCTGTCTCTCTGAAACAATGAAGCGTGGTACTGGAGTTTACGCTCCATACTGTGAGACAAATCAGCATCCACAGCACTTGCTATGAGAAATTTAAACCTTCAACAAACTGACGCGCTTATCTAGACATATGAAGCAAACCGCAGGATAGACGGTTTGTCGGCTTTGTTCCAAATCTTTATTTCTTTACATCTGCTGATGAAGATCGCGTGATCAAAAGCCCCATAACAGCCACTAATGGATCCTGTGGGATAGGCCGTTTTCTCAAATGTCATAAATCAGTTTTGTCGAAACTTTCTGATCGCCTGTGAATTTAATTTGTAAAATATAACAACTAGGAAACTTATGAGCTGCCTTGGGTTTTACTTTCTTGCAACAGTTTTGTCGGTGATTTACAAATAAATGATTCATGTTTTTTATTATTACACTTGATGCAGAGTGTTGGCACATTGCCCTGTGTCTTGAGTCCATTTGTGTTTCTTACTGTGTGTGTAATTTTCAATTTCATTTTCCACATTACAGCTCTGGAAGCCTGAGTAAACCCAAGAAAACACAGTGTAAAAAATGCAAAATGGAGTGGGTTCAATTATAGAATAAATCTCCTCTGGTGAACATTCTCACTTTATATGTATGCAAATAAATTCCGTCTCACCATCTCATTTGTTCACAATAAAACTTTTTTTTCCTCTCTAGAAAAACAAACACACAGTGGAAGTTTGTCTGCAGAATTTAAACAAGAGGCTCGTTCAATTGGCTTCCTGGTCTTGAATCAGCCGTTTAAGTCTTGTTGACTGTTGTCCTCCATGGTGAGGCATGTGATGTTTAATGTTGGTTTGTTGAGCTCGGCTGATGGCATCAGTCGACTGGTATTGCTACAGAGACTCTGGAGACTCTGGCGCTAACAATAACATCGTCAACACCCTCTCTGGGAGGTGAGACAGCACGGTGGTTAGAGACAGAGAGAAAGATTGAAAAGAGGAGTGGGAGGAGACCTTAGGAGTAAAGGAGGAAGAGGGGAGGAGAGTTTAGAGCGTGTTAACGACTGATTGGAAAGTTTCCTCTTTGTTCCAATCTTCCATCAGCCCCCCCCCCCCTCTCCCTCCGTCCCTCCCCTCCAGTCATCTATTCCATCATTTTGTCTTTTCTCCGCACGGTGTTCCTCCGGAGAGAAAGTGTGTCTGCGTGCATGTGTGTTTGTGTTAGTCGGGTTTAGTCCCGCAAGGAGCCAATTAAAACGCAGACTTGGCCATGAGCATGAGAGCCAGAACTTGGGAGTGTGTGTTTAAATGTATGTGTGTGTGTGTGTGTGTGTGTGTCGCTGCGTGTGTGTGTGTTTTCTCAATGCACTCCTCTCCTCGCTCCCACCAGAAAACAAACACAACAGCTGTGAAAGGAATAATACCTTGAGGAAATGGTGGGGAAAAATTGCCAATCATGCAGACACAAACATACACACATACATACGCACCTTGTCGTGATGCTCATCCAGATACTCCCTCACAGTAGCTAACGCCTCGTGCACAGCCTGCTCAGGTGGATATCCTACATAAACAAAAATATACACATAATTTGCAAGAACAGGTGCAGTGACAGATCTTTGTGTTTGCGTTAGGTCGTCCTCTGCACCGGGTTTTTTTTCCAAGACAGGTATCTTTTCTTCTTTCCACTATTCTAACACTCTGTTCTGTGTTTTCTCACTTCCTCTCATCTCGACGCGCCTATTCCGCCAAGGTGCAGACATAACACACTTGTTGGTTACGAGGAGACAGATGGAGAAAGACTATAGCGCTTCTTCAATATTCATTCAGCGACCGAGACCTTTCAGTGCTGGAAAATTATCCCCACTGCTGGAGACGCAGCACAAAGGCAGTAAAACTGATCATCTGGCCAAACAACTCAGCCACAAACAAACACATACTGTGTGATTATACAGTAATTATTCTATATACCAGGAGAGAGTGCTCAATATGGGAACAAAGGGGAATACATAGGGACGCAAATTAGCACTGAACAATGTATTGTTTCAGCATCAAAATACACACACAGCAAGGGATGTAATGTAATCTGTCAAACTGGGCCCATTATGTTACTCTATATAAACTACTTTACTGCTTGATGGGAAAAAGAGCAACGTTTGCCTTTCTATAGCTTATGTTAAAGACAAATAGTCTTGGTCACTTGATGAATAAGCATCTTTAAAATGAACAAATGTCCACCTACACAGGTTCTCTCACTTCTTCGCCTGTTCTCAGACATGTGTGGGTGTGTGCAGACTGAATGACACCTGCCTCACTCTTTTGTAAAAAATGACATTCATATACTTCTACTTCAGACAGCAAATGTGTTTGAATAAAACATGATGCCATTCAGATTAAGTTTAATCAGCCTAATGAGGAAGTGTTTTTAAAGTTATATTGTGCAAGTGTTGACTCTAAATCATCACTTATGACCCAGTAGAAGTGTGTGGTGGTTCATTTATCTGCAGAGACTCTGCCCTCTGACTTTATTTTATTATTTTCACCTTATTTTCTATGTTCGGGGCAGCGTGCAGGTGAGGTTGGGACTTTATAAAAAGGTAGTGACCAGGTGCCAGACTGTGAGCAGACTGCATCCAAGAGGAGGCTACAAAAATTGTGGAGACTTTGTCCACCTTGTGTTTTGCTTCACTGTATTTGCATTTTTTTCTGCACAAATAATAATGAAGCAAAACACAAGGCAGACAAAGCTGGGGTTGCATTTCACTTTTACTTTCACTGATGATACTGATTTGGAACAGTAATCAACAATTCTTGCACGGTATACCTTTAAGGAAGTACTTGCAAAGATGCCCCAATGTTTCCTACATTATACGCTCATGGATACTTAAAGCCACTTCACACCAAGCAGGGATTTATGTCTACACAATTTGCACAGAAATAATAAAAAACGACTTTGTGAGTTCTTAGGAATGCTTGCACACTCCTGCAGAACATTTGTGCAGGAAGAAAAAATATTCAGACCGCCCTAAATTTCAGCAGATTTCTGCCTGTGCTCATATAGCCCATGTTCGACCACTAAAACCCTTTGTTACAACTGATATCATACCTCCATGTCATAGCTAGCGTGCTCCTGAAATGTGGGAAGGTCTCATCAATTTCGTTTCTCAGTTTGTACCACAAACATTGCAGTGACTACCTTTACAACCAGATAAGGAACAATGTATGACTTGAGATCGACCAGCAGCTTCTAACATTATATGGTGGTTGCTGACAGGCGCTAAACACAACAACTAGCATTAGCTTGAAATTCAGGATCTCATTAGTGTAGTTAACCCCATAAACATTTCTGTCTAGTTTGTGTTGTGTAGAGACATTCATTCGCAGTGGTGTAGTGGCAGTTGATAAGGTGGGTGTATTGTGATGTACATGTGTAGGTTGCAGAGGAGGAAGTGGGTACACTCTCCTATATGTTCCAATGGCTTTTGGCTGATAGGTGGGTATACTGTAAACAGCCAGGTAAGACTAATTCATGAAATGTGTGAAACACAGCAAGGCGGCTAATTGGACCTGGTGTGCATAATTAACATGTGGAAAACTCAAATGCAGATTCTATAATCCAGCGCCGCATTCCCATATCACATTTGTGAGAAACGGCTTTAAAGATATTTTTTATTTTGGCTTTCTTGCCCCTATTTGGCAGTTAAAGATTGACAGGAGAGAGGGAAGTGAGAGGGATGGGACGACATGCAGCTGCGGGTCGAAATCAAACCCGAGCCTCTGCACTAAGGCCTCAACTTTTTGTACATCCTCCTGAGACCCTGCCAAGTTAGTCTGCAGCCAACCCTGAGACAAAAGTGGACAAGGTCAAAAACCTGATCAGGTTTAATTGTTGAGACTTGTTTATTTATGATTAATAACGTTTGTAGTTTGATATGCTGCACAAATTTGACCAATTTTAACGCTTTTAATTAGAAAGTACTTGTTTAAAGACACTGGGAAGTTATCATCGACTTTTTTTAAGGACACTCAGACTTCATTGTTCATTATCGTTGACAATGTCTAGTTCTTCATATTTATCAGGTCCTACTAAACCAAAGTAGCCAGGAGAAAGTAAAAATGTATACCAAACAAAGATTCAGGTCTCAGGAGAATATGGGGCGCATGCCTAAGCATGATTTAACCATTTTTATGTTTATCAGCAGTCATTTGAAGCAAGAATAGATCCCAGTCTACTATGTTTTCCAAAAACACAGGATGTGTTTAATCATGATATTTTTCTAAACTAAACGCAAGTATTTTTTTTCTTTTGCTTGTTTTTTTGTAGCCCTGGCTGAACCACACGCATGACGCAGGATGCAAACTCTCAAAATCCTTGTTTTTACAAGTCCACCATCCACCCAGAAGACTCACTACGTCTCCTGTGTAGCGCAAGAACATTTCTTGGACTGGAAGAAAACTGTTGCTGCTGAAATTAATCAAGGCAGCAATTAGTGTTTCCTCCAAAACATATTTACTAATTTTTTCGGTACATTGAGTTAAGTAAACAGCATAGGTCTTCCTACCTAAACTGTAACGAGGTCTAACAAGGTCTGAACAGGTGTTTTCAATCACTCTGATTGAAAACACCTGTGTAAAGAGTCAGTATTTATTTGGTGAGAAATTGGGATGTCTGTAAAGTACATTGGGGACTTTTTCCCACTAATGGTTGCTCAGTTTAATCAAAATTTATTTGTTGTTCTCTGAGAGCTCTAAGTTTGTACCATTATTAAAAAATACTAATATGATTGGCTGGCAGCACTGCTGGCACAACCTCTCCATTATTTTCCAATTTCATCACATCGAAAAGTTGGTTGATACGAGGAGGAGTGCCATGCTTTAACAGCTGTTAGGTAACATAAGAGACCCCACAGTGCAGTTTGTTTCCTCTTCCTCTTTAAAAATTAGCCCAGCTGACAGAAAAAACTTTAGAGGTACTCTTGAGGAGACGACGAGCTAAACAGAGAGACATCGTGAAACAGGCGCGACCGAGAGGAAGACACGGATAACACACAGAGTCAATCAGAACTTTGGCCTTTTCCTCTATCTAGCAACAGGGGAGAAGTGTTGACAACAGGCCCTCACACCCAAAGCACCCCGGGGGAGTGTTTAAGCACTATCCTTAACTCTCTCTACTGCCAGTGTGAAGGGGGATTACCGTCAATCTGACACAATCTCCGGCCTAATCTATCTTAATCTGCTGGTCCTAATCCAAGGCCTTAATCTGAGAACCACCTCTGGGCTGCATGAGATAATGTGACAAGTGGCACTGGGTGGCTCAGCACTCTGGTTAAACAGAAAGACTGATACTGGAAACAAGCATGTGATGGAAAACACAGCCGGTGTGTGTGCAGCGTGTAATCACAAGAACAAAGATATATTGTTGTTATTGTTGGATGAAAATGGATTTTTTTTTCTCACTCAAAGGAAAAATCATCAGCTGGAGTATAAAGCCCTGAGCAACACAAAAACACTTGAAGTAAAACTATGAAAACGATGATAACACACACACACACACTGAACAGATGAAAATGTCATGCATTTGTTCTGGTGTAAGGAGGAGACACACACGTCAACACAGACACTGACCGTAGATTCAAGTGGAGATGCAAGGGAAAGCCTGTGGAGTAAAGATGACAAACACAATGGTTACAGTCTATTGCTGATGATCACGTAACAGCCGGCTTTCATCTCACACACTCACACACACAGGCACACACACACACACCAATGCACGGAAATCACACTCTCTGCTGGATCTCGATGGAGTCTTTCTCCTGATTGTTTTTTATGGCAGCTTTTCTTTTCCGTCTGACTTTCACTTCTATTTAAAGACCAAACTGTCGATCATCCTTTGTTACGGACGCCCGGTGTAGAAGTTTCCTTCCGCAGCCATTAACCAGACATTATTATAGTAATTATAAAGGTGGGCGTGGTTTCCATCTTTAAGGGAAATATGACTTATACATTCTATATTTATGTATTTATATATTCTATATCTATAACAGTTCTGTCCTGGTTGATTTGGTAATACCAGTTATTTCTTATGAAGTGTGGTTTAACAGTGTAGGTCACAGTGTTACGTTCAAAATGACACGTAATGACACGATGTAATAGAGTGTGGATCCCCAACACGAGCCTGATGAGACCTGATGGCCTGGGTTTGACCAAAAATTTACAAATGATGTTCAGATTCAGCCTGCCTGACAAAGTCCTTGATGCTTCACTACCCAATTAATATCTGCTAATATGGCTAAGTCACCTTTCTGCCCATCCATCCATCTATTTTCATTCATTTATCCGGGGCCAGGTCACGGGGGCAGCAGACCAAGCAAAGCACCCCAGACATCCCTCTCCCCAGCAACACTTTCCAGCTCCTCCTGGGGGACCCCAAGGTGTTCCCAGGC
>JAPZEB010000026.1:18828550-18849770 GCA_029783705.1 Chaetodon striatus
CTCTGAAAACATATTTCAATTGGACTCATTGATTAAATAAATGGTAAATGAATTGAGGTGTATTGAATTGAAGGCAGAGGGGGGAGACAGGAAACAGAGGACCTCACAAACAGAAGCTGAGTGAGAACAGAGAGAGACTTGGTAGACATGTTGTTTAACCAGCCTCTACATGCCTACGCCGACGATACCACACATTCTGATGAGGCCCAGCATGCTGCTCTCAGCTTGAATACCAACGCTGTGATAAGACCTAGCTGGACCACCACCTCTACACACACACACACACACTCTGAAACAGCAGCACATTTAATCTAATATTGAGACTTTTTCCCAACAAGGAACTGATGGGGGTGAAATCTCAATTTTTTTTGTCTGCAGATCGATCTTGACACTTCAGTCTTAGATCAAGTGTCAGTTCTGTAATACTACTGGACTGATCTGCAGTGTTTCCAGACAGATTCCCGCTGATTTGACACACACCAAACAGCCCAAAAAGAGCCTCAAACCTGCCCAGCAGTCATAAAAATAGTCAGATTGTTAACTTCCATTCAGAGGAGGGTTTTTTTGTCCATCAGTAAACACATTACATCGCTAACAATCTAACATACTTGTGGAGCCTATTTGCAGTCTGGTACTATATTTACTTCTAATAGTTTAAACTGAGGAGAAAACAGGATCATGAATGAAAAAGTCTTTTGGATATCAAGACATAAACTGATGCAACACATACGAGGAGATGTTACAGCCATAATCCATGGGGCACGAGCACGTCTGCTACTGCAGAGCCCAACCTTTATAATCAACTGGAGGTGCTACACTGACAAGCTGCACTTGCCCCTGTACGCACCATGCTGCTATTTTTACATGGCTAGTCATTTTTTTACTCTATGCACAGCCTTGTAACCCCCCCAACAGGTGAAAATGACACAGAACTGTGTAAGAAAATGAGTACAGTCTATTTAAAAATCATTAAAATGAATACCTCATTGTACCAGAGGCAATGCGACACAGCAGAGCAACCTTGTGAGTGTTTTCACACTTCACATTAAATAAATCAATCAAATCAATACATCCTGTTGGCAAATTGATCCAGTTAATTAATTAAGTACCTGTCCACATAGCATACGCTTCCAAACACTGTATTAAGAACTGCATTGTCACTTAGCAACACTCAATATGGACGCAGTGGGGCTACCAGCAACTGAATGTTACAAATACTTGACACTTTGTGTTGTTGACCTGTGTATTTCAGCTGTAAGAGTTTTTACAAGGTTTCACGGAGCAATAATAATTTGAACAGAAAATCCAGTTTGGAAGTGCAGTTCTCATGACGCCTCAGAGGATGTAAACATGGTGCAAATGGATGCAGTGAATGATGCTGTGGGTTACAGCTCGAGCCCTGTTTCTTCAGCCGATATTCGTTGACTTACTGTCTTACTGTTTGTCTTTAAAGCCTCACATGGCCTGGCACCGAAATACATCGCTGAGCTCCTCTGCCCCCTTTCCAACCCTAGATCCCTCAGATCCTCAGACCAGTTGCTCCTGGCAGTCTTGCAATGGAGACTAAGGAGGAAGGGCGATTATGCATTTGCAGTAGTTACTGCAAAGCTTTGGAACAGCTTACCTTTTTCAATTAAGTGCTCCCCCTCTGTAGGCATGTTTAAATCTAGGCTGAGGACCCCTGTGTTTTCTAAGGCCTTCGATTGTTCTTAAGGTTTCTGTCTTATCTTTCATATCTTATTTTTAGATCTCACTATTCTGTGCTTTATTTTCTTTCTTTTTGTTTTTTACTTGATCATTTGTGCATGTTTTTGGGTTTGTTATTTCTGTTAGGTTTTGCTGTTACTATGCTATGTTATTTCACTTATTTCATTTTACTGTATAGCACTTTAGACAACATAATTAAACGTATGCCAAGTTAGCTATTTGCAGTTCTGTCTCTAATGTACCCACAGATTTACAGACGACTATCACTGGATTACTTGATGCTACAGAAAGTTTAAAAACGTGATGATCCTCCAGAGGTTGTAGGTCACAGTGAATCTAAAAATACGTGCACTGTGGTTGTTCTAATTTGACCAACGCACGACCTCAAGAAGGACTGCAATTTCTGATCGGCAACTGTTCACCGTGTTGGTGAGTAGGACACACCAGGGAGCAACTACAAAAAGGAACTTCCTGTTCTTTTTAAGACACTGGCATGTAGTTGTGCATTTCACATCACACAGTATTGTTCTCTCAAGCCTCTCCCTTGGCGCCCACCTCCTGGGCCAGATTTATCTCTTTTACAATTCAAAACAATATGAGCATAATGATTAATTAGATTAAAATGGACATTAATACAGCACACACTCACTCTCTCTCATTCTCTATCTCTCTCTCTCTCACACACACACATACACACACACACAGTTAACAAGCCGCAGACTCTACAGCGCAGAAGAAGCCCAGAAGAAGCTCTTTAATCCAACCCTCCAAGGATAGGAGGCCATTAGGCAGAAAGATTTAACACAGTGTTTGGGACTTTTTGAAATGTGATCTGCTGATCTTATTTCAAAACCAGAAATTCACAACAGAAGCTTGAAATGTGTTCTGGTGTCCACTTCCCAGACACACTTTACAGGCTCGTTTGTTGTTAGAATTTGTTGCAGTTGTATCCATTGACAAGGAAATTCTGCCACCTAACCACAATCAATGGCAGATATTTGGTTAGCGATGCAGGATCTGCTCATTACGCCCAGACGGCGGAACAGAGCTCTGGCTGCCAAAAACCTATTGTACTATGTTTTTTTTCTTAATAACAAAGTATCTGAGATGCAAAGCTGAAAGAGAGGAAACTCTTGGGAGAGAGGAAACCTAGTTTAAGTTTCAGTATAACACAACTTTTTGTCAAATCTTCTTTAAGGGGGGCATGGCAGAAAAAATTTTGACACATACATACACACATACATTTCTTGATTCAAATCAAAACCCACTTCATTATAAAAGGTTACTGTAATATTCTAAATACAATCAGACAATGAAAGAAGTTAACTGAACTGAGGTATATCTGTAAGATATCAGATATTCTGAAGCTGTTTGAATACGACTCAAATCAATGTACTGTATTGACTTGAAATTGATTTTCATGCATATAATTCATGACTGAATTCATTTATGCTACTTGTCAGCTTAAGACACAGGGACCTATTTAGATGATCTGTAGCATGGTCTAGAGTGAATGGTGCAAGTGCATTTAGGGCATGTACAACTGGGCACACAGTAAGGTGCAAGGGGCAAAAGGGTTGCATTCATTCCCTTAATTAATTATAGGTGTATTTTGGGCCTAACATGAATTCAACCAATCAGTGTCACCTCCCATTCCCTTTAAAAAGAGCACTAATGTCACTGCAGCAACTATCCTGGGACATTTAAACAGCAAAACTAAAAACTGTGGTTACAAACTTTACAGAGGAAACACAACTAAAATTTTAGCTTCCGTAATAACCAATGAAGTAAATGTGTGCAGCATCTCTCTTAATGGGGAGTTGGACAGCAGCTCTGCTCTCTGCTATGTTCACTTTGTAGAGAATGTCATTAATATTTTCCTTATTAATAATGTAGTATGACGCATTCCATTTACCTCGGAAGTCGGAGGTCGGGGGCGGTAATGTTGTCACACTCAAACTGATCATCTTCCAGCACGGCAAGTTGAAGATCCAAATGCTGTTAGTTATGTCAGGCTAGCCAGTTGATAAGAACACATTATGCAATATTGTGCGTACAAACACTGTCCAACATCTCCACAGGGAGAAGTTGGACAGTGCTGTCCAACATCTCCACAGGGAGAAGTTGAACAGTGCTGTCCAACATGTCCACAGGGAGAAGTTGGACAGTGCTGTGTGTATGACTGTTTTAATGAGACACAAATAAGACAGGAATACTAACAAACAGTGTATTTCTACAGCTTTCACTACTGTTTATGCACAGAGCAGCCATTTTGAATTTTGAGGCCAGGATTGGTAAGGTTCCTCCAACTTTCCAAATTGGTGACTGGACTTCAGGGAACGTTCCAGTTGCTTACGTAGGTGCACCTTACTATCTGAAGAATGTGCTCTCTAACTAGCCTTAAAATGCTGCATTACTGAAGTCAGACCTAATTTTTGTTGGTCAATAGCTCAATCGCTCTCTGCTGCCTCACAGGAGCAACACACTGACAGTGCACCTAAACACACCTCATTTTAAGACCTACACGCCCATTCACACACTGATGGGCGCAACTACCTTTGCTACTTAAAACAGACAACTACGTCAGTCTAAAACTAGCAATGACACACCCGCTCTACGCTGCTCTGCGCCAGATGATCTTCTTGTGTTTCAAATACATGTGCCAGACGTGGCCGTTGAAGAGGCCAGAGGGTCTGGCACCGCATAGTTCCTAGAGCACCTCCTGGTTTTGCATTCTTGATATGGGAGGGAAATAAAGTAACGCTGGTCGAGCACAACGATCAAAGGTCTGTAGGTGTAAAGCTGAAAGGCCTCTATAATAAGATGTGAGTCTCCTCCTCCTTATGGTCAGACTTTGGGACGATCTTAGTCTCCAGGGTGTTATTGATGCCATGAGACTTCTCAAACTCACAACATAGATCGTACTCATCGTGGCATCCATGTCCAGAGCAGTGACGACATTGCACTGCTTAAATCCATCTTTACCAACTTCAATCTGATTTTGATACAGTACCAATTTTTTCACGTTTACAAACTGTTATATAAATGATTCAATAGTTTTGATGGGTTGGTACAAGGACAGAGTAGACATTTTATTTTTGCTTATTTGCAAAGGTTAAAGAAACCTTGCACCTTTCATCCTATAAAATCAAGTGCATTTAAGTTTTCTCTCCGTTGACTATTTAGTGTGGGGTTACTCTTTACAGTATTTTTTACTAATTTTACAAGTTTTTAAGAAAAGTGCCTAAAATATTCTCCCAGCATTAACATTAAACATTAAAATGAACCATAAGCAGACTATTTTTAATTATTAAAGCTGCATTAACTGACAGCACAAGGTAAAAAATGATAAACTCAACATTCAACCATTTATATGGCTGATGCAGCAAACATGTTAGAAAACAGTTGCCTGTTCACACACCCAGGAGACACAGTACTTATTTGGAGTTGTGTCCACTTGATGAATGTAAGTTAAATATTCATTCTCTTTGGGCTCTTTTTTTTGGTCTTTATCAACTCCTGAGGGAAATATCTGGCTCTTTCGCTGCTAAATGCACCGCTTTGCTCACCAGCTAGTAGTAGTGGATTTTCAGAGCCTTATTTGCTGAAAACAGCCGCCTGCTGTGTTTGAAAAGTGACGCTGATGAGAGCAGAGAGAGAGTGAACCAAATCAGTAAAGGCTGTCAAACCAAAACAACGAGCTGAAAGACACTAAAACACCGCATAGAGCTGAAGGGAGCTGCGGAGTCAGCTGGTAAGTCTCTGAGGGTTCGTTGCACAATGTTTGCATTTCTCCTGCTCCTCTGAATAAAGCAGCACTTTCAGCAGAAAATACTCCTCCTGCAATCATTAAACGGGAGACGAGGAGCTTTACACCAATGGAAACTTATCAAAAACTATATGCTGTGATGCCTCCGTGTCCCCCTTAGACCAGCAGTGTGTGGATGAAAGTGTGCACCACAGACTGCTGCTGCTCACAGTGTGAATTGAAAGAAACTTGTCTGTATAACGTGACAGTCCTTCATCAAACTGCTCGCTGATGAAAAAGAGAGCGGTCCCTGAGAAATCACTTAGTGTGAGTGCATGAACCCACACAGAAAGAATAATAAGTGCTGCAATCAAAGGCTGTTTATACTTCGAATTGCTATTAAGACGCTAATATTCTCCTATAGCATAGATTATCAAAGGCTAAAGATATATCACTTCCTTCACATCGCATAAAAGAGGAGGTGGATATCCATGATATGATTTCTTTCAAGGATTTGCCACATGAATTGTCTGAACGTTTTAAGCTACATTAATACAACAGTAGGCTCTGTGTAAGAATAAGAGTGTGAGCATTAGTGCTGTGTGTGTGTGTGTGTGTGTGTGTGTGAGTGACGAATCATGACGACAGCTTCTCAGCAGTAATGATCCCTCAGGTGGTGTCATGGGGCTAATTCAGACAAACATCTGTAATCTGTAATGGGAGGATAACACTCGATAACCTTAATGACGCCGTCCCTTCCGACCTGCTCTGCTCTCTGTCCACGTTTGTTCAAAATCTGAGCTTAGTGTCTATGCAAACACTCTTTCCACCTGAGTCTTAATCTTCCACCAGACCCTGTGTGCGGTCTTCTCAATGAGCTGCAGGCCTATTAGATGTCAAGAGCCGCAACATCAGCCAACTACTTTTTTTTCCTCCCTGTTGCACCAACAACTGTTGACTCTACTACACTCCTTCATTATGACTTTATTATTTCCACCAAGGCTATGTCTTTAGTTTGGTTGGTTTGTTTATCTCTCAGCAGATCACGGAAAAACTTTGGGTCAAATTTCGATGAAATTTGGTTGAAGGGTGCAGCACGGGCCAAGGAGGAGCTCATTAAACTTTAGGAACGGGGCACAACACGGGTCAGATACACAAAATGTTTTCCACCTTTTGTTAACATTGCAAGAGAGGGCTTTGGCCTTGGTGGAGGTCTGTGCTCTCAGAGTGTCCCTCTGGTTTTTATTGTTGATTATTTGTGCCAATTCATCGTTTGGTTTATAAAATGTCAGAAAACTGTGAAAAAAGCCCACAGCAAAATCGGACCATCAATCTGAAATCCAAAAATATTTATTTTATAATAACAGAGGGTCAAAAGAAGCAAATATTCACATATCCACAACAATGTAGAGACTCACGAGGAAGTAATACCTCTCAGTCATTACGTATGGCAAACTAGAAGACTCTGCCTCCGTGCCGGTGTGAGCCATAGCCAGAGGCATTATCTTTTTAGGTTGTCCGTTCGTTCTTGTAAATGCGATATCTCAAGAACACATTGAGGGAGTTTCTTAAAATGTGGCACAAACGTCCACTTGGACTCTAAGGTGAACTACATTTTGTTCGTCATAGGTCAAGGGTCATTTTTGTGAACACAATATCTCAAGAATACTTTGAGGTACTTTTTTCAAATTTGGCACCAATGTCCACTTAAACTCAAGTCTGAACTGATTCGGTGGTTGAAGGTCAAAGGTCAAGATCACTGTAATCTAAGGTAAGGTAAAACTTTAGTGTCCCTGAGGGGCAATTTGAGATACAAACATTGGTCATAACTAAAACAAAATAGACAGTACAATACAAACACACAGAATTCAGAATCACACACTGTCAGAGATAAATCTCGGACAATTAGTGGTCACTGCCAGTTAAGATAAGCGAAGCAGATGGAACAAGGACCATCTGTAATGCTTAGTGCTACAATGAGGGAGGCAAAACCTCTGCCCTGATGGAAGCATCCTAAACTCAACATGGAGGGGATGTTGAGAGTCTGAGACATTAGACCGAGCTTTAGAAGTGACCCTCTCGGTTTTTAAGGCTCAGATTACCAAAGCAACAAACAATGTTAAAGTAAAAAACATGTATCTATCCTAATATATAGTCCTATCTACTTTGAAACCGGCCATAACTCAAGAATTCTGCACTAATTTTGACAAAATATCCAAATGTCTAATGGAATATGATGAATAAGTGATGACATTTCATATCCAAAAGGTCAAAGGTCAACTTCACTGTAACATCATAATGTTCTGCAAAAACTCTCTTCTGGCCATTACACAACATCATGACTCAGAAAAAGAGGGGGGGACATTTGGTCAGATGCTGAATCACTAATCTTTGGTGCCCATCTTGAAACTGCTGATTGTACAGATCATCTACGCTGCCCGGGGGAAGATGTGTGTGAAGCATCCATGTTTTAACAGACATGGATGTAAACCCCAAAGCAGTGATTCCAGTTTCTTATTATTTCTGTGTTTGGGATATTTATTGGTGTGTGCCCACACAGCTCTCAGGTGAGGTCAAGGGGTAGTGACCAGGTGCCAGAGCGTAAGCAGCAGGCAGCCAAGGGAGCTGAAAAACTTGCAAATATAGTGAGGTGAAACGCCAAACGAGAGTGAAAGTAGAGTTGGCTTTTACTTTCACATTTGAGTGTGTTTTCAAACAGTAACTGACAATTGTGCATATTATATTTTTAAACACATAACTGATTATCAAAAGAGCTGCTCATTAATTTTGTGCTGACAGAATAACTAATTAATCAACTAATTGTTTCCGCTCTACAAAACGCTTGAATTTTGTTAGGTTTTAATCACAGCTTGGTCAAAATCATTAATTTGGACAACTGAAACTTGTAATACTCAAACTCAAATCATCGCAGTACAATGTTTTTCAGCTTTATCTTCTGTCAAGCTGTTCTCGTGCTCTGTTTGTACGTCTACCTGTGAAAAGTAATGCACCAGAATTTGTATATATCACGCAATCATGAGCAGGTAGTTTGTGTGTGTAATCAAGAAAGGCTGACAGGAGTAAAGAAGTAGTATAACGACTGAAAGTCTGTGTAAGTAGGCAAGTTGGTGGGGTGGATGGGTCAAACAAACACAGGACTTTACCCCCAGAGACCAGTGTTCAGGCCCATGTGAAGCCAAGTAAAGCTTTTATTTTGGGTGAAGTTATTTTAAGGCTCATTGTCAGCATGTTTCTTTTCCTAAACCTAACCTAATTAACTTTATGTTGAGTGCATAACGCCATGCATGGGGCGATAATAGGTTACACATCATATGAACCATTGTGTGAGGATGCTTTGCCCCTGTAAAATATTCTGGTGATGATTGTTAGCTCATTATAGACACTGACCCAACAACTTTACATCAGGGCAACAACGTACCTTTAAATACAGCTTAATGTTGTATATTGTACAGTACTAAAGCTGCTGAGGGAGCATTAGAAAACCTTATATTAAAGTGTCACATCAGTAAAAAAACACACTGGCTTAAAACTGCAAATTTAAGAGCTCCCAAGAACTGGCTATAGGATGAATCACTATTGTGATTCATCACTTGGTGAGCAGCAACAGTTTTATTTATAGTGTATGAGAAAGCTGCAGATGTCTCTTTAAATAGCAGCAGAGGCAGATTAAAACATGTGAATCTGCAGATGAAACACTCATGGACACATGAGCTTTAATAACCGTGGTCAAAGTCGCAGTCATGCATGAAGGAGCACAAAAAGGGACAGTGAAAAGGCGAAAGACTGAACGGTGTAATCATGATAATATAACAGTGTGTGTGTGTGTGTGTGTGTGATTGTTTATGTTGTCACATGTGTGTTTACTCTCAGTGTGAACTACTCCAGCAGTCAAGTAGCACAGAGTGAGCATGTGCTCTCAAAGAGTCGTTCAGCCATGCCGATGCATCAACGCACCACTCAGCAGTGGCCAGGTTCACAACTCGGTCGTGTGTGCGTGTTTTAATGCGTGTGTGTGTGTGTGTGTGTGCAGTGCTGTGGGTGCTGTGGGTGCTATGTTGGTGCAGTTCAACAGTGGGTCACTTGGTGGTCATTAATCTGCATTTCATCTGTTAAATGTCACTGCTACACTGTTTCCACTTCACACACAGACACAGACACACAAACACACACACACAAGCACACACACACACACACACACACACACACACGTAAACAAGTACAGACAGTTTCTGCTGAAACTGAATTGTAATCTATGATTGGTAATTGTTCCTCATTGTTAACCCAATTATCTGTTTTTCTACCTTTTTTGTTTACCAGCGCGGTTTCCTCACTCCGTCATCTTTTCTTCCCTCTGTCTCTCCATCTCTTTCATCCCCTTTTACTCCGTCCTTTGTCGTCACTCTTCTCCCTGCCTCCCTCCTTCACCATTACCTCATCCAGTCATCCCACCTCTCCTTTCGCCTCATTACCCTCTCCTCCATCCCTCCGTCACCTATCCCTTTCTCCCCTCTTCCATTTTATCCCTCCCTCATCCCTCCTCTCCTTCCTCTTTTTCTGCTCCATTTGTCCCTCCCTCTCCTACCTTGTCTCTCTCATCCCTCCATTATCCTCTTTACCCCAGCATCCTTGTCTCCCACTTCCTCTCCTCCCCTCCTCTATTAGATATTCCTCTCACCACCTCTTCCCTACTTCTCCTCTCTCTCTCCCCCTCTCTTTGCCTCTCTCTCCGTCACCTGAGGTAGACAGTTCTGTCAGGAGTCGGCCTTATTTACCGCCTCTCTTCGCTCCTGTTTACATTATCGATCGGCAGGGTTGCTTTAGTTCCACCATACATCAACACCACCCCTTCCTCCTCCTTCCTCCTCCTTCCTCCTCCTCCCCACCCCAGTGTTACGGCTGCTGGCTCACATTACCCTGAAACACACAGAGAGGGAGAGAGGGAGGGAGAGAAGTGGGGGGAGAGACGACGGGAGCTCGATGGGGAGATGGAAAGCTAGCGGAGCATGTTAGGATGTGTGAGGGATTTATGTGTGAAGGAGAGAGTGTGTTGGACAGTGTGTTATGGAGCATGTGTGAGTAAGTGTGTGGGGAGCAGTGTTAAAGGGAGAGGGTGGATGTGTGTCTTCTGAAAGCGTGTGTGAGTGACAGTAAATGTATGTGTGTGAGTACTTAAAATGCTGAAAGCATACACAATCGCCCCCTGTGATTAGGAAAGGTTTTGATAACAAATGAGGGATTTTGAAACCTCTTTCAGTGAATTTAAAATACACACACACGGCCAAAAGTATGTGGACACTTAAATATTATCCCCGTATGTGATTGCTGAACATATAATTCGAAAAATGAACATTAAAATGCTGAGATAACACTCCCCTTGGCTTAGTTTCCACATGATTTTGAGACCAAGCTGCATTTATTTGCTCCCATTCAGCGACTAAGTGAGGTTGCACTGCTGTTGGGTGATCACAGCACACAGTCGGCGTTTCAGTTCATCTCAAAGGTGTTGGATGGGGTTGAGGTCAGGGCTCAGAGCAGGCCAGTCAAGTGCTTTCACACCAAATTAAAAAACCTATTTCTGTATGGACGTGGCTTTGTGCACAGAGTTAAAGAGAAAACCCACCAATTTAAAACATCAAAGTCTGTTTACAGGTCTTGTGGGGTACTACTGCATATGTTTAAAAAGTTGTATAAAGCCTTTTGTGGCTCCAGAGGAAGCTGCACGAAATATGATCAATTGCCTCAAGTGACAACAGGAGCCTCTTCATCCCTGCTTGAGGCTAGCAGCTCCAGGCTGTTAGCCGCTACTAGTATAACGCACCATAATCTCCAATCAAAATGTTGCTGGCCAATGCAGACGAGAGGTGATAAAAAAATGACAGGATCCCTGATTCTGCTGCAAAACTGCCAAATTTCTTTATTTTGTGTGTGTGAGTGAGTGCGTGTGTGCATGCATGTGTGTGTTTGTGTGCGTGTGTGTGGAAAAAAGGAAGTGTTGTCCTCCAAATATTCTGTTTATCTTTATCATACTCCAGAAATATGTGGACAGATGTGTCCCCAGGCTTTTATCCTTACAGCATGCACATACTTTGGGGTGGCAGTAGCGGCAAACTTGAGTCCAAGTGGACGTCTGTGCCAAATTTGAAAAGTCCTCACTTCATCGTTGTATCCTATTAAACATTTATGTGAAATTTTGTCATAATTAGAAGAAGAACCCATTCATTTCTGAGGTGGATCAGAATCACAAAGTGGACAAATAATTTTTTTTTTAACTTTTGTTAACATTGTGAGATTGGACACTTGGTCTTGGTGGGTATTTATGCGCTTCACGTGCCCTTCTATTTGGCATGTGAATATTTGAGTTACTGCCAAAAACATTTAAAAATCTACATCAGTTCATTGTTGAATCCAAGTGGATGTTTGTGCCACATGTACAGAAATTCCGTCCAAGCATTCCTGAGATATTGCATTCACGAGAATGGGACGGAGCGACATCCTGAAAGCATTGTTAGCAGCCACAGCTCTCATCTGCCCGGGAGACATAATAAAAACTGCAAAAGAGTTAAAACCATTATAACCAAGTTGTGCCCTCAGAAAAATGCTGTTTTCTGAGTACAAGTGTGATAAAAAGTCTCCACATAAATGTTTCAAGAACAGGTGTCTATAGAAAAGTACAGTTATTCCACTTAAAGGAAAAACATCTTGTACATTTCACTTGCAGGTGATACAGGTTAAATGTTGTAGTGTAAAGACCTTCAACAGGTTTTATTCAGACAAATACTAAACCTCCTCATGTAAGTTACGGAGGTGGACCCACAAGGACCACTGAGATCGTTAGCACGTCATCACATCACTACTGTGGTGTTTTTCAGTTTCGAGCTCGGTTTGTTGATTAATGAGGGAGAAACTTAGCAGACCAGCTCCTTCATGCTGATTTTGCACATAACAGTCACAAGCATTTTTTCCAACAAGCAGTTTTATGCCGTCTACCTAACAGCAGCTATCATCGTGGTAGTTGCATAGGGTGCAAAAATAAGCATGTAATGGCCACATTTTATCATCCTGCCAGAGGTTGAATATTTCCAAATTGACATTCCATTAACATGCGCCCATGTTGAGTGTGTCACACGTCATTTTATGATATGTAAAGAAGACATTTAAAACTGCCTGCAGATGAACATTAGTGCGCAATATGAATTAATGGCTGTCATTACTGTGTGGCCGTGCATTTCGGTGACGTACTGTGTCTTCTGTGGGGCTGAAAAGGTCGATCTTCCACACAGGGGAGGGAATCATCACCTATTGTTAAACAGATGTGAGGCCTTTTGATTTTTACTCTGCAGACCGTGTTTCCAAAGAGCCCGAACAACAAGCTTCATTGGATTGTAATAAGATATTCTGAGCAATGATTTGATTGTAGCCTTTATCTTGTGTAATCTAACCGTTTCCTCACTGGATGTTCAGCTCTTTCTCCTGTTCTTCCCTCGTCTCCTGTTCAGTGAAACAGTTCTTAAAATCTCCAACCAGCTTTGCATGTTAGGTTGATTTCTGGGGTTTCATCCAATGAGGGAATCACTTTGTTCAACACAGCGAGTTACACTATGTACATTGCACTGTTGATGTATTCTGTGTATGATATTTATACTGTCTGATGCTTCAAGTGTGTCTCTGTCTCTACAAACATTGTCTCAGAGACAAGTTTTATTAAGAAAAGAAATGAATGCACCAGCAACATTTTGATACCACCATGGCACTCCATTTGTTTATACTGAATAACCATGTATTGCATATTGTATTGCAAATAACTGCCACAAATGAATTAACATATGCCAACATTTCCAGAGTTGGTACTCAGACCTTTTACTTAGGTAAAAGCAGAAATAGGGTAAAGGCAAAAATACTCTATTACAAGGTTTTACTTGAGACAAAATACACAAGTATTATCATCAAAATGTTTAAGTATCACAGGCTGTATAAAAATAACAGACTTGGCCCCCATGGTGAGGACGTTTCGACGGCATGTTATATGTGCGACCCACAGCCACGAGAATTAAAAAGCAGCTAGCAGCAGTTAGCATCTAACTAAAAGAAGAAGTAGAAGAACAGCAGCTGAAAAAGTCTTTAAAATGGGCAAATAAGGAGGTCCAGGAGCTCCTTACCCTCCAGGCAGAGGACGAGCTAAGCCACCAGAGTGGGTAAATGATTGTTATCACCATGTTATGCCATTGTTATTGTTTAGAAAGTGCTGCCAATGCGTATGTTACTGTATATGTCACACTGGAGGAAGACGCTGTTCTCTCACACGTCATACCCGTCACGCCTCCTGCTTCCAGAGTGCTGACATGCTATCCAAAACCACGCACCAGGGTGGCATTATACCTGCGTTGTTTGGTTCTGTGTTAATAAAAAGGAAAGGTGGCATCATGAAATGACTTCGTAGTGGCCCTGATTTGGGATATCTGTGTAAAAAGGGCAATAGATTGTAGTGACATCTCGCAGACAGCCTGTCAGTCAAAGCAGCCACTATTAAATATGCATAACTTGAAACTTTAATAAAATGTAAATGGGTGTGTTATATTAAAAAGAAACCAACCCTGCACAGTTGCAAAATTAGATATGTTAAAATTAAATAAATTAAACATGTGGGTCAATGAGGATTGACTCTCTTTTGGAGCCAACCTCAAGTGGCCATTAGTGGAACTGCAGTTTTGGGTATTCCACATTGGCTTCATTTTTCAGTCCTGTAGTTTGCCACTTGATAAGCACTCACTATCGTGGCAGAATGTCAGTGTTGTATTTTAACATTTTATATCACTGATGCAATAATACTGAAGCAGCATTTTAATGTAGCAGCTTGTCAAGACGGAGCCCACAACATAGTAATTTTTATTTTTCATTTAAAATCTTGAAAGTAGCCAGTAACTAGAGCTGTTAAATAAATTCAGTAAAAAGTAAAATAACCCTCTCTGAAATGTAGTTGGTTAGAACTTAAACTACAAAGTAAATTACTTCCACAGGCTTGTATGTGGATTTTGATTTATGGTGTTTCTAATAATGAAGATAATGTTTGGTGCAATAAAAATGGTCCACATGGATACTCTCATATTTCTCTGAAGCCAACCTGATTAAAACATTTGCATAAAAATGTAATAAATATATGTGTGGAAAAATATCATTTAAAGTAAGGCGGAGAGTGTGAGAGCTGCTTCCTTTTGTTGAGTAATGACTGTGACTATTTCCATCATCCGAAACTCTTCCCACAGTCTTTTCCTTTTATGTCACTTGTCCTCTCTCAGACAGCCCCTCTCCTCACAAAGTGCTGATGCACTCTGTGGTTTCCCACCAGAGAATACTGTAGTTTTTATCAGATCGATTAAGATACTAAGAGGCTTCTTTCATCAATGTGTGAAAACAGTCTGACCTAATTATAACACAAAAGCTTGTTTCTAACAGATGGCATTTAGACACTTTTATAAAACATACGGCTACACTTGTTTAATTAAGGCCTCATCACACTGTATGATCTTCACACACACAAAAAAACAATGATAAACAGGCTGAACGACACAATGAAAGGAAACACAGTGCAGGTAAAAATAACAGACACGTTAGACAAGGCAGAGAAGCAGTAAGGAGGGGAGCGGCAAAGTAAATTTGTACTTGAGTGCAGCTCAAACTATATTCATCACACACCTGATTTGCTATGCACATTTACCCCGCAAAGAGGCTGTGTGTGTGCGTGTGTGTGCTCTCTCTTCTAAGTGGGCGTCACACTGGTGTGAGCCTTAAGAGAACTTGACTGAGTGCCATCCGGTGACACCCGCCCCAGCTTTTCTTTTTGTCAGCCATTCCAGCTTTTTTCCTGCCAATTGTCATTACCGCTCCTTTTGGCTCTTTCTCTCCTCCCTCCCCTCCCTCTCCTCCCCTCCTCGGCCTCTCACCATTCTTACCTGGGAGGCCACGAGTCGCTGCTCCTGCTTTTAATACTCAACGGCCATCCATCCATCCATACTCTCCCCCCTCCCCTTTCTCACTCTCTCTCTTCTCATACCTCCATCTGTCCCTCGCCTTTCTTTATCTGCCTTTAAAGCAGGAGGCAGGAAAAAGGCTAGCTGGTCCTTTGTGTGCTTGGCCTCAGTTTGTGCTCAGTCAAGCGGACACAGCTCTTAAATCCAGGCCCGGGCCTTTGGCACAAAAGGAAGGCTCAGGTCTTGTAAAGGCCCCTACGGCTCTCCCTATCTCTTTCCACCTTTCTCTGAAAAAGACAGACGGGCAGTTATTCTAAACAGGAGGACAAGAGTGGATGGAGAAGGGGGGGAACAAGATGCCGATGCTAAAAGGAGCGGACATAATTCTCTTCATCAGAGAGCAGAAGCAAAGACGTTCTTTTCTCCCTCACACCAACTCTCTTTCCCTAAGCCAAGCAACACTTGAGCTATTTTCTTTTTTATCCCCTTTTCTCCTTCAAGGGGAATGAATTAACTGAATGAATTAACACCAGGGCTGCTGTGATCATCATCATCACGCTCCTCCTCATCAGCAGCAGCAGCTTTGACGATGCTTTTTAACACCTAGAAGGATCACACTGCTGACGCCGAGGCAGGAAGAAGCAAAGATGTCGACAACCTTGTCAAAAAAAAAGAGGAGAAAAAAAAAAACCTCCCCAACTAGCAAGGTATCACAGTCTGAGTGCTACAGTCTTTAGCCCAGAGCCTTGTCAAGTCTCTTGGCACTACTAAAGAAACCTTACTGCTGATGATGATAGGAAAAGAGGGGGAGGAAGGGAGGAGGTGAGACTTGGAGGGAAAGGAAAGGCGGGTAGAGGATGGAAGCGAGATACAAGGGAGAAGAAGAAGGAGGAGGAGGAGGAGGGAGACCAAATGTAAGAGTGTGGAAGAGAGAGGAGGTGGAGAGGTAGAAAGGTGAGGAAGAAGATGAGAAGAACAGGAGGAAACAAGGTGTTTAAGTTGTTGATCACGCCGGGCAAAAACACCACGTCTTCAAAGAGAGGGGAGCAGACAAGAGAGAGCGACAGGGCGACAGGCGAAGCAGAGAGATGGAGGTCTTGGAGGAGAGGAAGAGGGGGAGTCCGGGAGAGCTGCAGTGAGGATTTTAATTAGCGGTAATTGGCCACCGAGGGAACAGAAACTGGGAGATGGGAGGCAGGAGAGGGAAGAGAGGGGAGCATAACAGCCAGTTTTTGACAGAGTGATATCTCTCTTGCTTTGTACCTCTCTATTTCCTTCAGCACTTTTTCTATCTTGGCCTTTCCATCTCCATCTTGTTTTCCCTCCATCTTTTTCCACCTCCAACTGTGCTACTCCCGTTTTACTCCCCAAACAGCATCCTTCACTCTCCACCAATTTCCACCTAAACACAAGACACTGCAAAGAGAAAATATTTGGGACAACATTAAAGCAGTGTGTTCAATTACACTGAGGAGCTTTGTACACTTTACTGAGCTACATTAAATGCAGTTAATTAGGATTTTTTTGGCTAAAATCGAGAAAAAGATGAAAGAAGTGTCGGTTTGACCCAAAGTTAACCTGCAGAAAAAAGTTAGGTTTGAGGTTTCCTCTCATCTGCTCCATATTGGATTTGTTACAGCACTTCAAGTAATCTTAAAGCTGCTATCATCAATATTTGTATATTTACAATAGATCAGAGGACTAGTTTTATGTGAGGGGGGCTGCTGGTAGTGACGAACCCACAAACAACTATCCCTACTGCTGTACCCGACTCAGAACGATGCCAGTCAAATCGGCTTTGGCTTTGCAATACAAGTATTTGACTGTAATCAGTGGGAAGTTAGCCCTACGAGCTAGTGCATGCTAACTATGCTTGCGACTGATTGGAAATGTGCAACAACCTTTTCTTATTAAACAAAAGCCAGAGACTGTATAGAGATAAGTTGCTGTGAGCTGTAAATTCACTGCCTCTAGGCAGAAGGCAGAAGTTAACACATTCTCAGAGACTGACAGGGCAAAGCCTCTCTTCCTCCAGGCAGCTGCCTCCATCTCACTCAGACTCACCCTGGGTCTGGGTCCGGAGATGCCAACACCAGAGAGCAGCTTGAAAATGAGGAGAGCTTGCTCTTCAGCTATATCTGGGGACCAAAACATTCCCAGTGCACTGCACACTTACTGACCAAAAAAGCCCAAAACAAGACAAAACAAAAATGATTGCTTCAGTTAAAGAATCTCAGTCGACTGAAGAGTCTTCGACTGATGAGTTGAATCATCGACTTTCAGGGGCAGCCCTTATTATCACCTAACGCTGCAGTTCCTCTCAGCTCTATTGAGTATTATGCTGACTTTAAACTCAATATTTTAGTTTTCCAGCCCCTAAACTTTCTGTTTTGGTTCATTCTTACCACTCTGATCCGCCTTGTTTTCAGCTGTGGTAGGCAACTTTTCTTTTTTGTTAAGAAAAATGCTTTAAAAGCCCACTGTACACCACCTGCTCAGCACCAAACGGCTGACAGACAAAGTTAGGGACCAGCTGCTGAACATAGTGAAGCATTTAGCTGCTGAGATTTTGTTTTAGGATACTGGTAAAGACCAAAAACACAGCAAAGAGAATGGATTTTGCTCCCTTGGACCTATTGTTTGTGCCAGAACTGCAACTGCCAGACAAATAATGTATCTGCTTAACCTTCATGGAAAACTATTAAGCAGTGCAGTTTGTATCAAACCTTTTTTCACTGTATTTGTTTTTGTGAGGGTGCAGCTGATCACCAGAATAAGAATTAACAGTTGTCAAGGTTGTAGGTCTCTGCAGTGACGTCAGTAAAGCAGAGCGCTGCCTTTACTGGATGTGAATAGTGATTATGGTCCTGTTGTCTCGTTCTAGTTCTCTTTAGACCCGCCCCTGGCACCTTCCCTCCCCAGAGAGGCTCGCTGTTGTATCTCGCTGTGTTCGGCGGGGGAGCGAGGGCCGACTGGGGAACAGGTTAGCAGGGTTACAGCTGTGTTTATCGGTACACAGGTGAGCTCTGGGGCGCTGGGTCGTCCGGACAACACTTTCGACCCACGCTCCCCTGTCTGGCAACCACAAAACACACAGGAGCGCACACCTACACATGTGCACATGCATCTTACAGCACGCAGCTGGCTCACAAGTGAGCAACACGCTCAATTTATGCACACACAAACAGACTGATCTCAAACCGTTCCACTCCTAATCAAGTCCTCCTAATTACAGCGGCTCATATGCCCCAAAGTTGACAGATTGCTGATTTAACTGCCTTTAAGTTTTGGTTAATATGTGAATTTAGGCAGGGCCTGCTTGAAATTTTCCAGCTGTCATTTGTCAACATCCCCAAATTGCATGCGACTCTTACTAAACAGCAGCGGTAGTGTGCCATGCGCTCCGGGTGTTGCTAGGTTACGGTACTGGGATGCTGCTGGCTAAGTGGCTGCGGGATCATCGACGGACACTCTGCATGGAGGGCTGACAGCAGGTCCTCTGGACCATTTGGCAACTCGTGAGTCAGACGCTCTTTAAATCCCACATCTGGTGGCAAGCCCATACAAATCAAGATCAAAGTGTTGGCTTTGAGATTGGACCTGTCTCTCAACCTCCCTGCCTCTCTCCTGTCGAGTTTCATTTTCATTTCTTTCTCTTTTCCACGGCGGCGCGCTGCCTTCACACAGTCCTCTGCCTGCTTTGTTATCCCTCCTTTGCTTTCCCTGTGTTGTTGCTGTCTCGCCTCTCTCCCTCCTGCTGAGAGGTAATCAAGCCCTGTTGTGAGTGTTTAAGCATTGGAGTAGACGCATGTTGAATTATTCTTGGGACTTAATATTTTGTCTGGGAGGAGAGAGCCGGTCTCCATACCACATGCTGGGTAGCGGCCACGTACACATGAATGCACACACACCCACACACACAGTTAGTCAGTCAGTGAGTCAGAAAGATAGTCAGTCACACAGATATCCTGCTGACAGAGAGTTACAGGTAAGAGATTGATTGGACCTGACAGGCAGCCCACACTGTATACACTGATACACTTAATGCAACACAGACACGAGTAAACACAGTATGCACACTACCAGACTGTACAAACAAGTGTACCAACGAGAGAGAAACACACATGCACACATGTGACAGGCAGCATTCACACGTATGTAAACATCACAGCTAACGTCCTCAAAGTTAAACACGCGAACCAACAAAAGGAGAACAGACAATGTAAGAACTCATCTCCTGACTAATTCCCTCCTGTCTTCAGCTTCCCTCACATCCGTCCCCTCCCCCACGCTGCTCCGTTTTATTTTTATTTCTTTTACCACTCTCCCACTCCCTCCTTATCTATCTCTTCTACTCCTGCTCTCCATTCTGCCTTGAGCTCGCCTTTATCATCGCTTCTCTTTCCCTTTTTTCCCTCTCCGTCTTTCACTGTGAACTTAAACTCTCCGTGGAACCATAAGCTGATATCACACAGACTCAGTGTTCCTTTAATCTCTCTCTCTCATACACACACACGCTGACACAGACACACACACACACACCTGGGTGGTCATTATATTTCACAAAGCTTGGCGAGGGCATTGTTGCATTACCTATCATGCTGTGTGTGTGGCATAAAGGTGGTGCGCAATATCATGGTTAGCTGGTGACAGAAGATCATGTTTAAAATGAGGAGGGAGGAGGTGTGAACTGTAGATTGGGAAGCCTTTCAACTGTGTGTAACTCCTTACATACAGTATTAGGTAACAGTGAGCGAGTAGCTGATTAAAAGGCTTTCATTATAGATAATTCATCATGTTACAACGTCGAACTTCATTGATTTAGCATTGCACTCATGTAACTCACGTGTAACGAACAGTTTGAAAAAGGATGAAAATCGAATCAGCAGAATCAGAGATATCGCCTTTTTTATTCCACACATTCGTCTTCCCTGTCAAAACTCGGTGCCTACGTCGCCCACAATGCAACTTAACCGCCAATAGCTGAGTCAGAGATTTGGGTGTGTTATGCTAGCAGCAGCTAATCTAGCCACAAGCTGCTAGCCTCAAGCAGAGACAAGGAGCTCCAGAGGTCTCACTTCTTTCTAACTCCTCACGCTCAGATTTTTTTTTCATTTTCAAACTTGTAGTTTTCAACCCTCAACCGATGCGGACTCAAGTGACATCACTTAAGGCAATTTATTCGACTGCATATACTGTAGCTCCCTTTGGAGCCACCTTTAAGTGATATACCAAGACTTGTAAACAGACTTTGATGTGTAACATTGGTGGAGATCCTCTTTAAGAAATCCGACTTAGGAAGAATTCCCGTATTGAGTATCATGTTGACATGTTAAACTGAGACGTAACTGCATAGCTTTTTGTCTTTTCTGCCACATTTCCTACTGAGGAAGCACTGCTGCTGTGTTATAGCACTGCGCTTTCAAACAGAGTTTAAACAAATCAGTTTACTAAAAAATAACCTTGTGTTATATTTGCTGAAACTGTCTCTGTATTCACACAGCACTAAATGAGAAAGATGATCTGTGAAGAAAATCATATTCCTACTCTGCTGCCTCATATTGCTTCTGATGCTCTGACTGCATGTGAATGAAAATGGCCATCAGAGCCGAGGAGTCTCCGATGTAGCTGTCAATCATGTTAATCACTGCTCGTGAACTGTGGTCAAACCAGTTTGTAGAAATATAGTTTAATGCACTGATTAGCTGTAAAATGAGAAAGCTGGTCCAGCCGGAGGGTGGTGCTTGGAGTGTCACTCGACTATGTCCAAAATGGCAGC
>JAPZEB010000026.1:18929630-18945244 GCA_029783705.1 Chaetodon striatus
GGTGTACCCTGCCTCTCGCCCCCCCGCGACCCTCAAGAGGATAAGCGGTTAGGAAATGGATGGATGGATGGAATATTATAAATGTTTGTTTATCAACTGGCCCCGGCCTGCTGTCATTTTGCAAAAGTGGCCCCCAGGCAAAGACAGCTGAGTATCCTGCTACAGAGCATGTGTTGATTGATTACTCTTTTATTCAAATGAAATAAAAATTAATCGGTAACATTTTTTAAAATCCATTCTTAGTAAGTTTTTAAAGCAAAACTATGCGAAAAAATTACAGTTTCCAGGCTCTGAAATGTGAGGGTTTCCTGCTGTCTGAAATGAAAGTGACCTGAATATCTTTAGTTTTGAACTGTTTGGATAAAACAAGCAGTCTGATGCCTGTCATGGAGTCAAACAGGTCTTCATATCTGTTTCAGTATTTTTCCCGTTTGCGACGTGGTCCTGACCCCATCACTTCCCACTTACCCAATCTTTACCTGCCACACATTCCCCAAATCATCTTACTTTATACAAAGGTCTCCAAAGGAATTTATTGGGCTTTTGTCTGAGTGTCAAGCCATCCTGCAACACCTGCCTGCTTGGTGTGACCGTTTGCCTTTTTGTTACCGTCCTCCTTTTTTGTTGTCTTATTTACTAAAGGGCACTGTGGTGGTGGTTTGATATTAAGACTGAGTCAGCTGTTCGGCCTACTGTTATTTTTACAAGTTAAATGAAATACTGTAAACATTATACAGAAAACAAGACAGAGAAAATGCTAGCAAGTGTATATATTTTTGTGTATTCAAATGGATGAATTTATATAGGATAATTTGTGCATATGGGCTACGTCTTATGTGTTTTTGTCTTCAACTTGAAAAAAGTTTTTGAATGTTTTCAATTTTGAATGTGCATCAACCTGTTTTGTATGCTCCTGAGTGGGCTCTTGAAATAATAGACAACACTAGCTCTGTACAGGGAATCTTGAGTGTTTCTGTGTGATAATGGACACACCTCCAACACAGCTGTGGTACATCATATAATTATGGACTGCATTGAAGCACTTTGTCACGTCATGATGTTTGAATGTAAAAATAATAATAATACATTTTATTTATAGAGCACTTCACTTGGTACTCAAAGACACTTCACATTAGTTAAAAAGGATCATAAAATAGAATATGTCTAGAGAAAGGTCCTTGTGACTGAATTTTTTGCTGAATCAATACAGAGGTGGGAAGTGTATGAATTATTTAAAGTGACCACCAGTTGGAAAGTAATGAAGTACATTTATTATAAGTACTGTACCTAAGAACAGTTTTGAGGAACTTATTTTGGTATTTACGCTTGTTGTTTCTTTCTATTTTTACTCCACTACATTTCAGAAGCAAATATTGTAGTTTTTCCTTAACTTCAGTGAACTTATTTCACAGCTAACGATACAAGTTACTTTAAAGGTTATGATTTTGTTTTATTTATTTTTTAATCATTAACCTACAAAATATGGTACATATTTATTATTATAGACTAAAATACCAAACATCATATAAAGTAGCTAAAATAACCTCACCTCACCGAGCAAGAACACTTAAGTTTTTTTTAATTTAAATATCAATGAATCAGTGATTAAAAAAATAAGCCAATATTACAAAATAATATAAACCTGTAAGAAGAGCCATTCTGCTGCCTTACAAGTACTTTTGATACTTAAAGTACATAAAGTATAATCGCTTTCCGCTTTTTAATGCAATGGTAAAGGTTTGAATAGGCATTCACATCCGGGTCACGGATGAGTAGTCACAGGTTTTTATCACCTCCTGCTCAGATCATCATTAATAGGAACAGAACATGCTGGTGAAGGCGCTAGTTTTAGCTCATTTACCAGCAAGATGCAATAACGTACCACCACCAAATACTGTCCATCTCCACCCAAGCAGCGCTCAAACATCGATCCAAATTAGTCTGCACCAAGTTTGAGAGAGAGACTGAATAACTAAGAGATCATAAATAAAAAGAAGTAACCACTATGTTTTCATAGGCCTCCATGCTCCTCTCAGCTGTTTACCTGCTTTCCAGCCTGTCCGTGACGTAGACTGAGAAACACCAAAAAAACAACACACACAGAAAGTCATACTCGTCTGCTGCAGAGCTGCTCTCGTCTACTGGCAATGGAAAAGGAGTCTATGGCCTATTAATAGCGGGTTTACCCATGTTTAAAAAACCAAAATACACACAGGTTATTTTTGGTGATAAAGGGGTATAATACTTTTAATTAGGTCAAATTCTGAATGCAGGACTTTTACTTTTAAAATTTATATGATAATTTTATTTAAGTAAAAGCTCTCAATATGTGCTCCTCCACTGCTCCCCCTGCCAACACTCTTTGTTTTTCACCTCAGAAAATTTGTTCTAACTCAACCTTCCTGCCTCTGAGTCCATAACCAACATGACCTCAGGTCTCTGGCATCCTGAGATGGGTGTTTTATTTTATGAACACTTTATCAATCACATGATTCATCCACTAATCAACAAAGCATTCAGCAGATTGACTGATAATTAAAATAAGTGTTAGTTGCAGATGTACTCTAAGCTAATAAGAAGTTTTGAGAATGATCTAATTGGGCACTGCAAACATCTGCTCCCCTCCACAAAAATAGCAGGAAATTTGCATTTCTTCAATAAATTCAACATTTTTCATAATTGTTGTAAAGTTTTCAATATTCTTTGTGGTACACCACAAGTACTGGGCCCGCTCTTTGACCCTGCCTATCACTACCACTGCTTACGGTTGACCTCACTGATTAAAATCCATACAGATCAGACTCAGATGGATTTTATCCTCACACTCTTTTATTGGCTTTTGCACAACAAATCCTCTTTCCACTAAAAATAAAACGGGTTAACATCCCCATTTGGCACACTCTGCTCCATGCCCACCGCTGTAATTTAGTCCTGGTTTAGTAGCTGTAGAGTGGAGAGGTGGCCATCGCAGGGCTAAGCTTTGACAGCACATCATATTTACTCTGAAACTGAAGCAGCATCAGCAAAGCCAATTTGCCTCTGTAAGTGCGTACAGACAGTTGACGGGCATATTGTGAGAACGTGTCCATTAGCGCTGCTTCACAAAACACAAAGTCAGCGCAGTGGGGATACTGCTGCTATAGGAACTGGAGCTAAGGAAGTACAGTTACTACAGCAGGGAGAAGTTGTGCATTTCATAAGGGATCTGTAACCTGTTCTGCTTCGTAGCAGCAGCAGTGTATGAACCTGCTCTACTTTTTGAGTAAACAATACAACTCTATATTAATCTTTACAGAAGTAGAAAGGTCGGCTGAGAGGAAGATTTTTAGTTTATCTTCCTTTAATTTAAGCACCCCTTGCGCATCAAAACACACACATAAACACACTCAGGCACATTTCATAGTATCTGTTTTGAGGCTTTCTTGGAGCACACACACACGTGAAATATTTGTCTGGGATAGCAAAATTGGTGTGACATTTTGCATCTTGTAATATGAGCCCGTCCTAAGAGAAGCTGACAAGAGCTCTAGGGTAGATGTATGGTAACTGCAGCACAGAGAGACATAGAGAGCTCTCAGTGTGGGGGCCTGTGGGACCTCAACAGTCTCTGTTCTGGGCTTTCCATCACCTCCTCTGACCCCTGTTACTACCAAGGAGGCTGGATGGATCACAACAACACGTCCCTCCTGATTAAAACCTTGGATAAGTGACTTGATGAAAAAGTGGCAGCCATCTAACGGGTGAAATGCAGCCTTGAAAACATTAATTCCTCAGGCAGGGAGGAAAAAATGCTACAGCTGGCTACAACTTGATTATCCTCTAATAAGTGCTACATGATGCACATACTTAAAACAAACAGACTATCAACGGCTTAAGCGCTGAGACTGGAGTAGATACTGTGGCATTCAAAGTAGATCTGTGACAAAAATCACTTAATCCTTGGCCTGATGCTGGAAAATCCCTCATAAAGTGGTTAAGCATGCAAAGATTTCCACTCCCTGTCCCCTATTACTCCAGTCAAATGAGAAAAATGCAGCTCAGGTGAGATCTGAAAAACAATTTTAGCCGCTCTGAAGCAATTTACAACAACAAGTCAGGCCTGACAATCTTCCATACACACTCTAGCAGAGTGGCGAAAGCACGGATGTCTGCCAGGCTGATTTTGGCGCTAAGCAGAGCGCTAAGCTCCATTGACAAAGCCAGCTAAGAATCAGTGAAGCCTTGCAGAAGGAGTGTGAAGCTGTGCCACTGTAGAGTAATGCTCATGTAAGGGGCTCTACCTGCAGAACCGAGGTTTCGCCCGGTTTATCCTCTTAAAATCACCAAACAGGTTCACCGAGCACATCTCTCTCACCTGTCTCATCCAGCTGTTCTAGTCGATGTCCTGCTGCCTGTCTGCCTGTCTGCCTGTCTGTCTGTCTGTCTGAGTGCACTGAGCCATGCCCTCCCAACTCCCCAGTCCCTTCATCCTCTTCATCCTCTATAACCCCCAAAGCTCCTCAACCAAACCCTACTACAGCTATCGGTCATCATCAACCACAGACTTCTCTGGAATCAATAAAAGATGCTACTCTGCTGGGTTGAATTTATATTGCACCCGATGGAAGCATCCAAGCTCAAAAAACACTGATGTTCAATTATTGATGCTTATCCCACACACACCCCGTCCTCACACAGCGCATCGAAATAATGAAACATTAAACGGATACTTTGCCGATTTTCAACCAAGTTTGTAACATAACAGTGTGAGCAGTATGTGTAAATTAACTGTGGTTCACTTCCCTTCATCTGAACTAGCATCCTGCTGGCCGCTGTACAGACCTTCATCAGGAGCTGCAACGTCCTTTGATTCACTGAAACTTGGCTAAATCCTGCACAGCACCATTCAGCCAGGACGTTCCTTTTCTATATGCCAATCCGACAGAGCAGAGGACTCTGGCACGAGGAGAGGAGTGTGTTTTATGGCGAATAAGGACTGCTGTGTCGGTGAGAATGTGAGGTGCTCCAGGTCCAGCTGTGCATCACTGCTATAACATTTCACCGTGCAGAGGTGATTGCTGTGCGGCGCTGCCGTGTTCAGGAAGAGCGACCCTGCAGATTGTCTAGTTAAGGTCGGGAGGTGCGGACAGTTAAATCATTCCACAACCAGAAACAATGGATTAGCAGAGCCATCTGGAATCATGGATAATTATGAGGCATCAGCTAACAATGTAAGAAGACTCAAAAAAAGGGACTTAATCACAGTGCACAAGTTGAAGGAGCTGATGGGATCACGTCTCACTGGAGTTTTACCATGTATTGTTTTCATGTGACAAATAACTGATGATTGGTTGATTGATCCAGCACCCAAATGTCCCAGCACAAATCGCTTTTTGCTTTATCTAGAGCTGTTGCTTGAACTACAGATACTTCCGCATTTTTGTTTGCCCGCCATCACAGACACAAATAGTACAGAGGAAGAGACCACACCCCCCTCAAGCTGATCCATCTGTTAAACTATATACATAATATATACATAACATACATAAAGTGAGATCATGCTGAAGCTCTGATCACCATATCAGGCCGTCCTATAGTGCTGTACAGTGGAGGCGTGCCACCTCCGCTAACACCCAGACATGTAATTGACTGTTACGTAAGACAAAGAAAATGAGATTTGAGAAGCTGCAATCAGAGAAAGTTTGATATTTTTTGCTTAGAAAAATGGCAGAAGCAATTTATCAATTATCAAAATAGTTTGCCATTCATTTTCTGGTGATTGACTAATCAATTAATGGATTTATTGTTGTAGCTCTAAAAAATAACCCACATTACACTACAATAAAATACATTTTCTGACAATTTACAGACACAATCTCTAATCAACTAACAATAAGATAATCAACTGAAACTAGATGTGAAAAACTGGAGTTGTTTTCAAGGATGAGACATTTAAAAGTCGTAACGCGTTCACAACAGCAGTTTGTGCCACTAAAACAACTGGAGCGAGGCAGCGAGGTACCATCACTTGACAACTCAAGCACCAGGAGTAACCAACGAGGCAGTCATCAAACATCTGTCAAGCAGTCGAGAAATACTTTGTCATGCGAATGTTATAAAGACGGTGAGCAAGAATGCAGACTGAAACATGTCTCTGAAAAACTTTCCTCCTCCCAAAAACAAACTGCTTGATAGGAGTGTGATAAAGATGTGACTAAAAAACAGAGGGAAGAAAGGAACCTTTCTCGACAGTCAGACAAATATGTGATTTCATGGTTTCTGCATTTTGCTAGAGCAACTCAAAATGTGAATCTTATTGTTTATTATTATTATTGATTTACTGTGTCGAGGGTTAAGTGGGATATACTGGCCGAAATAGAATATAATGTAATAAGTATGTTTACTTTAGTGTGTCATCACCTGTAACTGAGAATTGTTTTGTTCCTGTTACCTTAGGATGAGCCATTCATATCTGCATGTCTGCTGTTATGTTTCTAGAGTAGCCCAGAAAGGACAAGATGAACAGTGGCACACGTTTTTGAGTCGGCCACTATAGTTCTCCTACATGCTTGGCCCATGGAAGAAGTTTCACTTGTGCAACTTCACCGCTAGATGCCACTTAATCCAAGGTTTCCAACACATTCATTTATTTCAGTCAGGAACACTTAAGTCAAAGAAAAGTTTACTTCCATTGCAGTATTATATTTGGTGGTATGGCTCTGTTCTGGGGCCTCTCTGCCTTTCCTTCGGCCTATACAGAAAGCCTCTTCCACACACCTACATGGAAAGCCTAAGGTGGAGATAGCACACCTTTCCCCCCTCCATGCGCTCACGTGGAACGCCTAAGGCAGAGAGAGCAGCAGCAAAGACCCCTGGGAACAGAACAGAGCAGCATCAATGACAAACAGAGATGACACTGATAAGTCAGACACAGCATGAAAAGGAGGAGCTGGGGTGGAGGTGGGTTGCAAAGCAGCTTGCAGGCAGGCCAGAGCAGTTTAAATAGGGCACCCTGAATGAGATTCACCAACTAATTTCAAAGAGGGGATTCGTAAACTTTCAGCTGCTCCATCAGTTGACTGGTCTGTTTGAGATCAGCTGATATAGCTGGGATGTGAGCTGAGCTTGACATCGTGTCCTGCCTGAACTAAATCGATGCTTAATTTATATTTATAACAAAAAGCTATTTTTTATAGAAGTTACCAACAGTTGCTTTAACACGTGAGTGTGTTTCTGAGAGATTGGGAATGACCTGGAAAAGTGATAAACATGTGGATTCATTCAGAAAAGGGTTAACCAAAGTGACAGACCCACAGTTCCCCCTCATCTCTGCTGTGCATCTTCCAACTAACTGTTTTGCTTTTATAACCTGCAACTTTATGCTTGGCTTAGTCCCACCACTTAGTTCAGCATGGTTTCCAGCAGTAGCAAGCAGCTGTTTTTAGCAGACAGTGGTTTTAAACCTACTGTGTGCTACGTGTCCAACAACAACAGAAAAAGTTAGCAACTAGCTGGTGAACGTAGTGGAGCTGCTAAAGAACCACATACTTCCCTCAGGAGTTGGTGGGAAGTAACCTGACAGTCCAGATGGTTTGTTACACAGAACCATCTGAAGAGCCATCGTTGGGAAGTGTTTGGAAAAGGGCAGGCACTTTCAAAAAATATTTGGCAGGTGACTGGATGGACCATCTGTTTATCAGTGTCTACCATGGGCCAGTCGTGACAAGAGCAAGAACATCTTCTTTCAACGAGGAAAACGAGGCTTCAGTGCTGTTCTTTGCTCTTCTTTAACTGAAGAAATCATCTCCAGTTGTGATATAATTGATTCTATTGCAACATCTATGCTTTCATCCTTAGGAGCTGCCATTATCACCTCTTTATGTTGTCACACTGAACCAAAACTATGCCTGCAGCTGACAGTAGCTTCTCACAGGTTGCTGATTGGAAACAAACTTGAAGCTCGGAGAGATGTATTTTAGTGTGATCTTATGACTCTGCAATTATCGCGTAATCTTGTTATATTATGAAACTCCAGCTGTTGTGCAAAGCAAGGTGGGAGACAAAACAGCCGAAATGAGAGTGAGAATCAGTCTGTCTGGATAATTATGTAGCATAACATGTTTAGGCGTCTGCTCACATGCAGGAGTTGTCCTCAGCACTTAGCCTGCAACCCATCACATCTGTGCTGAAATACAGGACAACAGCACTCCCTCTGGTTTGATGTTGCTCAGATAATCATTAATGCAGCTTTAAAGTGCAGATGAGAGCACAGGGCAGTAGACAAAGGACCCAAATACAGACAAGCAAGGCAGATGGGGGCAGTTCAGTGGCTTACTGTCAAAATGGAGGTGCGCATATACGCTGACAGGCAGGTAGAGGCAGGTACAGGGCCAGAGTAACTGGTGGCTCGTAAGCAAAGGCATGAGCAGACATGGGAATTTTGACGATCTGGTAGGGAATTAGTGAAAATGGGCCAGTTTTGGACTGCATGGCTGACGGGAGCAGAGTGGAAACGGGTGAGCAGGTGGATGAGGGAGTCAGGTGACTGGGGAGTTGCACACAGAGATACATTAAGTATCAACGAGAATGGTATTTTTCAGTAAAGAAACCCCAGTGCTGAAGTGTTTTACAATAGAAAGAAGCACAACACTGAATACTATGATATGTTTACTCGAGCAAAATGTGAATGTAGGCCACTGAGTGGAGTATTTATTGTGGTATTATCTGGGATTGAGTTTCCAGGCTTTGGTGAATGCTGCTGTGTTGGATTCATGTTCAGGAGCAAACACTCCTCAGCCTCTCTCTGCTGTTACTTATTTAGTGTGTCAATATACAGTCAATATACGATCACACAGTGCAGGCGTTGTCATTGACAAATCTTTACGTGTCTGCTATCAGACGACTGCACCCACGTTAAATAGCAAATTGATCGAGAGTTGCAGTGAATAAGCAGCAGTGGGTAGTACAGCCTTGGTTACTGGGTGACATTCAACAAGTAGTTAATCACAATTTAATACTTGAGTCCTTACAACAGTGACAAAAAAAGAAACCCTGTTTTCTATTAACTTGTGAAATTATGTCTATTTGCAGTTCTTCACAGAGGGGTAATTTTATTTAATGGTAAATGTCAGTGAGTGCCGGAGCAAGACACAATGACACATTCATGTGGAGAAATGAAATGAAGGAGTTTTGTCATCAGTTTAACGGTATTTAACAGTGACCACAGTTTGACCTTCAGTGGTTTTAAATGTTTAAATTTAATTTTTTGCCCATTCACACAACATGAATCTGTAATGAGGGCATTATTATGTTTCCTACAAAACATATTTTGGCAACACAAAATAGCTGCATGCGTAATTAATGTTTGCATCTTATTAAATGCAACCATGATCTTTCCCTGAACCAAGTTTGTTGCCTAACTTTAACCATACCTTATTTAACTGCCATGACTACAACCTCTCCCTGAGCTTAACCATAGCGTAGTATTTGCAATACATAGATATAAAGCAGACCAAGAATGTTTGAATGCACTGAGCTTAATCTAGGTCTTTGGTGAGTTGTCCAATATTGGCGTTCTTGTCCGGTGATAGGGTTGCTTTAGGGTCTGTACACATGCCGTATTTTCTTTGCTCCCCCATATCCTTTGTTGTCAATGTAGATGCGCAGCAGGCTCACTTTAAAGCGAGAGCAATGCCTTCACAACGCACAAGCATTTCCAAGTGTTTATCTTTCAGAACGCAATGAGCGCACCCTGAGTTCAACTTTTGGAACGCAGCAATGCACACTGAATATCATGTGAAAGGAAAAACCAATCACAGCTGGCAGATATATTTCCCTTTTTCTGTAAATATCAGTCTGTGGTAAATATGGAGGAGAAGCTGATCATTTTAGTGCTTTGTACCCAGAGCTTTACATCAGTCCCACAGGCAATATTTTAGCTCCATTTAAGAAATGACGCCAGGAATACGTTCCACTCTGCACTCGGTATTTTTGGTAACTGGGCTTTGATACAGTGATGGTTATGGCCACGCAGCAACCTCAGACACAACCTGCCTCTGTGCTCCTGAAAACTGACACACAGTAGGCACAAGAGTAGCACCCAGTGCCCGAATTCATGTTTTCCAGGCAATTAAGGACGCTGCATGTTTCTCACTCTTTAACCTTGCAGAGGTTGTAAAACAAGTCTGTCCTGCCAAGAAACACAACAGCACACACTTTTTTCAGCAAGTGCCCAAGACAACATGTTAACTTTTTAAATGACAAAGCCCTCCAGTGGCTGGAGTGATTATGACAGAACAAGGACGACATTACCTGACATTGTAAAGCGAGTCCGCACAGGGACAAGGTCTGCGTGGATGGATGGGTCGACTTTAATGCAGGGGATGGCACTTTGTTTCCCGTTTCAAACCGTCAGTCAATGCAGTTTGTTTTACTGCAAACACTATTGATAATTTTAATCAAGTTTCACCACTTTAACCATGACCATAAAGGTCCACTTAAATCACAATGTTTCCCACCTAACCAAATCACTTTTGTGCCTCAGCCTAGCCAAACCTTAACCATGGCGTTGTCACGTCATAAAGGCGGTATATTTTTCACTATTAATTTGTAACAGTTTTGGAGGGTACTGAAAATTGTCATACTGTCAACAGCGGCGTAAGATCAGAAAACACTTCCATGTGCCGCTCTAAAGAGCAGTTACAAACAATGTTTGATGTTATTGTCATTTAACTTGGAGGACTTTTCATGTTAATCACTCATTGGAGGATCTGCAGTTCAATCCCCAGCTCCTCCAGTACGCTTATTGGGGTGTATTGGATCTTAATGGGCAGATTGGCCTCCTGCATAGCAGCCTCTGTCTTCAGTATGAGGATGTGCATGTGAACAGGTGAATGTGGCATGTGGGGTAAGGCGCTTTGAGGCGTTGCCAGACTGTAGGGGAGCTATATAAATGCAAGTCCATCCATTTGCCAGTTGACCACCCTGCTGAGCCAATAGGCAGCCTGTCTTAGGTGAGCAATTTAAGAAAGAGCGACAACTAGTCATACAGAACAGATCAGTGTGTTTATCCACCCTCTCCTGAGAGTGGTAGTATTTCACCATTTTGTCTGCCAGTCACCATCAAGCAGCAGGTAGTGAAGGAAGACAAGACTTGACTGTTTTCACTTGTTTCAACCATGAAAGAATTAAGGAGAAGAAAACATTTTCAAACACCTTTGCACTTTGCGTCTAAATTGAGGTTGCATACTTTATTTGAAGCCTTTGATCAGTATTTTGTAATGTTTTTTAAAACATGCAAATGAATCAAAGTGACAGACCTTCACTCAACCCCATCAACCAAGAGAGTGGACACAGCAAAGTCTGTTCTCCGGCATCCTTCTAACATTAACTCGTTCAAAGCTATTACAGATAGCGTGGTCGGAGCCTTCTTGGAAATATAAATGGTGTTTTGAGTTTTATCCGCATAAGTGAGCAAACATGGCCTCAGGTTCACGCCGGGCTTAGATAACCTGCTTATTATCCAATTCTGAGAAACCAAAGGGACGGGGGAAGTGGAAAGGCCGGAGTTCTTTTAATTGACTTTGCCTCCACAGTTAATAAGGTAAGAGAGTAAAGGATAGACAGCAACAGCTATTAGTGACACTGCTGGCCACAATTAGACCTACATACAGATTTCCTCTTAGCTCAATAAAGAAGTCAGGTATCTTGAGTTATCTGTGTTTCTCAGGAGGTCATGATGGCTGAATGAAAATCCAGTGCAGCAGACATGGCATCTCAGTGACTGGGAAGGTGAGATCTTCTCTCACTTTATTTCTGTCGCAGCTGATAATCTATGGATGTAATGCACAGTCTTTAGTTTGTCATTTCCCAACGTAGTGATTTTTACCGCTAATAGGGGAGGGAATTCATCCCTGGGTGCCGTTAATCTCTAAGCAAATTCCTTTAATTGTAATGCAAATTGACTTAATTTGTACAACATTAAACTGTAAATCCTCTGTAAATGGAACTAATGCTGTCAGATGATCTACGTTCTTACAAGCACAGAGCGTCGGGGTGAAGTGTTACTTATATTTAGAATGACGAAGTCCTACAATCAAAATTCCCACACAATAGAGACTGTACTTACAGTTTCTTTTGCCGTTTTGCTTATAGAAACTTCAAGTGTGCTTTATTTTACAGGTTATTGTCAAGGCTACACTACATTCAAAACTCGATGAAACGGTTTTACTTTCACTCTCACTAGCATTTATTTTCTCAAATGAATATAAGGGAGCTGCTGGGACTAAGATTGTGGATAATAACATATGATTGTTCAGTACGACTTTCACATGAAAAGGCGAAGGGGAGACTAAAGTGCACATATTAACACAGGAGAGGAACAGGCAGCTGCAGGGAGAAGAGAGAACAAAAATGCCAAACAGTTAGTGACAGAAGGTGGTGAAATCTTCTCACTGTGTGGCTCAGAAATCCACTTTCCTTGTTGTTTCTGTTGAATTATTCCTGTTACATCAGTACTCATTAAAGTACATAGTCCATAAATTTTCCCCTAATGTGTTCCTGTGACCACATGAACACCCACCGAGTTGCATCAGTGTGAATCTATCCTGGGAGTGAATGTGCTGAGTCTGTCCGCTGCTCCTCATAGTTATCAGGAGGAAAATCACAGGCATCTGACCGCAAAGAGACACAATGAGCCCAACAGTGAAAACAAATTGGTACTCTGGGGAGCTCTGATGCCTCCTCTTAGCTACCCGGTGTGGTGGGGGTGACATAATAAAATACTTCAGCTGCTGTGATGGAGAATGGTCCTGCAGAGTACTCAGTGTGTGTTGGAAATGTAAACAACAAGACAACCATCACTATGCATGCGGAGCAGCTCAGCATCATGTCTCCAAATATATTTATGTATGACACTGGGTGGTTAAAAACCAGCCCAGCTGCCAGAATAAAATGCTGACATTGAATATTTCTGCAAACCAGGAATATGTTATTCTGTATATATCATACACATATATCAACCTTTTTTTTTTAAAGTGATGTAGTTTAGATTTAATGTAGACCTATTGAGATGGCTGCCAAACAGCAGGCTGGGTATTTTTCATGTTACGTTGGGACATTTACAAGTGTGTTTGTGGCAACCGAACCAGAAACATGAGGTCTTAACCCTAACCAAGTGGTTTTTGTGCTTCAGCCTAACCACTTGTTAACCATGGCGCTGTCACATCACAAAATTTAACATTGGTATTTCACATTAGTCTGTACGGTGGTGCAGCAGTTAGCACTGTTGCCTCACAGCAAAAGGGTTCCCGGTCAGAACACGGGGTGGGGGAGCCCCGCTGTGTGGTTGTTGCATGTTCTCCCCGGTTCAGCATGGGTTTTCTCCGGGTACTCCGGCTTCCTCCCACAGTCCAAAGACATGCAGGTGACTCTAAATTGTTCGTAGATGTTAATGTGAGAGTAGATGGTTGTCTGTCTCTATGTGTCAGCCCTGTGATAGTCTGGTGACCTGTACAGAGTGTACTAATGTCATGTTAACACTGTGTACAAAAGTTAGCATGTTGGTTATATTCCCTGTTTATCCCATGGGTTGATCTCTTGTATTCATTATCCCCTGCTGACAGTGAAAGCGTCACACACTGCATGGTGCGTTAAAGCCCACAGGCAGATGTGCTGTGTTCATAAAATACTCCCAACAAGAATCTTTTTTTCAGTCTTTTGTCTGAATAGCAAAGCCTCCGACTGTCCTTTGTGAACCTGCAGAAGACACCCATTATATCTCAGAGCACAGCACAATTCTAATATGACTTACACTTTAATCAACAGGTGAGTGTAAAACACCACTGGGTCTGAGGCGAACCCAGGAGAACTGGCATTCAAGCTAGTATGTCATGTTGCCATTGCTTCCTAAATCCCAACAATATAAAGAAGCTTAATGTTAAATCCTCCGAGGCACCACATAATTAGCAGACAAAGACAAACTATTTGAAAGCCTAAAATCCCCAAAACAAACAAAAGCCAAACTAACTTTAGCTTTTTTTTATATAATCATGGTACCTGAGAAGCACACAAAGTTTCCAGATTCACTTTTGGTGGCTTTATTTTTATTATTATTATTATTTTAATCACAGCTTGGTTAGTACACATAGAAAATCTCTTGGACAATATACCTTCCTAACCTGACACCGGCAGATGGTTTCTTACACGTTACCATCTGAGACGCTTTTATTGGAAACTGTTTAGAAAAGGGCAGGCACTTAAAAAAAAATACTTGGCAGGTAATTGGATGATCCACCGTTCTATCGCCATCTATCACGGGCCTCCTGGGAGAAGAGTGAAAAGCCCTCCGTGTCGTTCTTCGCCCCTCTTGCAATGAAGCAATACTCACCAGCTCTGATATAACTGATGCTATTGGAGCATACATGCTAACCCCTCTAGGAGCTCTCATCATTGTTTCAAACCTAGAGTTGCCCCTCCGTGTTATCTGGTGGTCGACTGGTGGTGCTGGCACAAACACATTTCATAAAAGGCTGACGAAATAGATCTTCCTGTAATCTCTTCCTGTAATCTCTCAGTGGGCAAGGACCTTCCTAAGATACCTTTACAGAAAAAAAAACAGCTTGTTGATAAATGTAGTTTTTATCCACAGGGATTCTGTTTTTTAATTTAGCCAGTAGTAATATATGACGACCTATCACACGAAGGCAGATGCTGTGTTGTTCCTGTCGTACACTGGCATCCACAACCTCCATTTATCTTTTATTACCTCATTTGCATATCAAGGCCTCCTGTTTAACACCTTTCTGTGCATAAGACAACACTGAAAATGAGAGAGCAGCGTGCTAGCGACCTTGAAATGCATCAATGACAAACTGAGAGGAGTAGGAAATTGTTCAATAGAGATTTAATATGGTGTTTTGTGTACTTACGTTGACTCGGCAAAATAGATATTTGACTGGGAGAGATTGTTAAGTACAATATTTACAGCACATTAGCCGTGCACCTTTGCATGTAATGGAGGAGGCTGTTCTTTCTTAGTGGCCTTTGTAGCTTCACTCTGACTCTTTTAAGATGTCCTGCTAATGAGGATGGGGATGCTTAATGAGGTAGAGATCTACCTTCTCTCTATGTGGTAGTGTTTTGCAAAAGCGAACACTAGTACAGATACACGGAGAATAAAACACCCCAGACTTCAAAAAACAAATCAAAGGTTGATGTATTCTGTAAGTGAGCAAGTTGAAGGAAGAGTTTAACATTCTGGGAAATGTGCTCATTTGCTATCTTGCTCTGAGTTAGATAGAAGAAAGATTGATACCACTTTCATGTATGTGCAGGAAGTGCCCAGTGCTCCAAGCCCTGGTACCTCCCAAAATTTCCCACTGGACTGAAATCGCATCTCTCAAACAGCCTGTTATCATAAAAACAAATCCCCCTTGCTCAGAAGTCCTGCTTTGTTCAAAACACACTGCCCCTAATATTTTCAATATACAACCCTACATTAGCAGCAGCTAGACACATGTTGGTGCTCCTGGATGCACTGCCCTGGCACTTCATGCTACTGTCCTCTTTCCAGCCTCACCCCCCCACTGCGTTAATAGCATTTTCCCCCCACTTGCTCTCTGCTTCTACATGCCAGC
>JAPZEB010000026.1:18945344-18956228 GCA_029783705.1 Chaetodon striatus
AGATCAGCTGATGTAGCTGGGATGTGAGCTGAGCTTGACATCGTGTCCTGCCTGAACTAACGCTATGCTCAGTTTGTGGCAGGACACCACGATTAAAACATCTGCCACCACATTTAGATTTTCTAATTTTGGAGCTGAACCGTTCATTAGCTGCACCAATGGAATATACTGTATATATACTGTTCGGGTATTATTGGCTCCACAGACAGAGGACACAGACGTAGCATCAGAACAGCAGCCACACCTACAAAAACACAAATACAAAAACAAAAGAAGAAAGACAACGATAGATTTACAGACATTACTGATTAACAAAACATAAAAGGGCTTAGTGAAAGTGAAAGCTAACCTTCTCTGTAGTGCACTGGGTCTAAAGTTGGCTTTCACAAACAGCTGCTCCTCACATCCATCGTTTGACTGATCAGTTATCCACCCCGCAACTCAAAACTCCTACTAAAGGAAAGAGTTCTGTCTGTGCTGCGTTCACTGACCTGCCCAAGACCTCCAAATTAAGAAAGAGGACAAAGACTGATAAAAGGACCCACAGGCAAGAAAGAAAAACATGTATGTATTAATGAATATGTGTTGACTTTCAGTCGAGCCTGTTTCTGACCTTTGCATCAACCACACAAACAAACTTTTATTATGATTCCCCGATGGAGTCAAGCTTCAGGCTTTGATCAGCATCTGAAGTTATTCTGTGAATATCATAAAGCTTTCCAACTCTTCCATTAGTCATAAGCCGCATGTTTTGCTTATCTGAAGAAATGCCTGTCCTTGTGACCCAAAATATTCCTTTTTAAAAGCCTATACGTCACAATGACGCCACGCTGACGGTAATGTGATGCTCGGAGGAATCTGCAGGTGAGACCGAGTGCTGTTACACCTGCCTCGTGACTTCCTGACCTTCTTTTTCCTCTCTCTTTGTCAGCCCACTGCCCCTGCCATCCATCCCCTCATCCGTCCATCCAGGCTTTCTTTCTAGGTTTCTTATCTGTGCGGAAGTTACAGTACGGTCTATACAGACACTCTCTCTCGCTCACATCCTGTCTGTCACCTGCAGGCCAGGAAAACTATTGGCTCTAATCTTGTATCTCTCAGCTGTTGCCACGGTGAGTGGGTTTCCAGCGCCAACCAACAGCTTTATCTCTGACCTGCAGAGGAAAACCTGGGAGACCCTATCTCATGCGTACACAAACATGATAGGACACCTGCGCTCAAGACACACGCAAAAGTACACCACTCATGCACCACCCCTCCACACATCACACCGCACACACATAAATATACGGAGCCCTGTTCATGCATGCTGTCTATTTGTGGCACATGCAGGTGCAGCTGACTGGGTGTACACATGCAGACTAACATGTATGTAAGCTTGTCAATACATCGAAACACGTGTGCAAAGGTGCGAGTTCTGTGTCATCACACACACACACAGACTCTCAGCAAGCAGAAACCGTGACGATGACAAGTGGCTCAAGCTCTAAAGACTGAGATAGGACCAGAATATTCTTTATCACTTGACGGTGCACGGCTTAATTTTAGGGACAGTTTTTTATAGTCTAGCCTGAAAGATTTATCAGCCGACTCTGCCGCTGCATTTACTCTCACACACACAGTTAGCTCCACTGGAAAAAAAAAAAAAGGACATTACACAAAAAAATACTGAGAGAACTTATGTGTCCAGTTTTTAAAATCTTTTTCAATTAAAGTTCAATTCTACGTGGAGGAAAAAAAAAAAGGTAGGCCAAAAATAAAATGGTATTTAATGTCAAACAAGATAAACACAACGGTGGCTGAGAGTAAGTGCTGGAATGGAAATGAGGAATAAAACTTTTGCGAGTGAAAATGCAGCTCAGTAGAGCTAAGCAAATTTGCATTTAATCAATTTGAAAAAAGGTTTTAATGCAAAGTTAGTTGCAGAGACGTCGTATCCACACACACACACCCGCGCGCACACACTCCACGAACTCATCACTCCAAAGACATTTCATTGTGCAATCCATCTTAATCAGCTAGCCCATCAGAGACAATATATCCTCCCCTCCATCTCGCTCTCTCCTTCTCCGGACGGAGTGATTGAGGGGTGTAAAGAGGAGGATGTTTCTGCCCGCCGTCTCCTCCCCCCCATATTCCCCCCCACCTCCTCACCAGGACGGCTCTTAAGTGCTTGTGGGTTTTTATGTTTGTAGTGTTTTATAGGAGTGGGCAGGAGCCAGGGGCTGTAAAAGTGTGGAAGGAAGGAGGGAGTGGGAGGGCGGAGGAGGGGGAGGAGAGGAGGAGGAGAAGGGGGAGGAGTGGAGAGTTACTGTAAATTCGATCTTTATTGAGAGCGACACAAACGACAAACAGTGCCGGCCCAGCCTCCCTGCAACGCCCTCTTTACCTGATCAGTCTGCGCTGACTGAGCCAACGAAGGAAGGAAGGAAGAAAGGAAGAAAGCAAGAAGGAGACAGGGCGGAGCAGCATATTATTAAGTTTCCACCTGTTCATTCGCAGGTCTTTGGTGCCTGAGGATGCAGGAGGCGCATCTTAAGTATTTAGACCATGTGCATCTAAAACATAGAAGTAACAAAGGACTTTAACTTTCACAAAATTAAAGACAGTTCCACAATAAACTGATGCAGAAAAGTTCACCAGAATTCAGGAAATAAAGCGTTTGATGCTTAAAAATTTCCTGAAAGAGGACTCCAAAATCTCCTCTTTCAAATGCATCCCCCCCTCAGTGTTGAAACCATGCCCCCACCCTTGCTTCTGTGTCTGTATCTGTATGCATCCACATCTACATATGTGTGTTTTTGTGTGTCTGCAGTCAATTGCTCATCACCAGCCAGGCCTGGAAGCCCCCCTCCCAACCTGCCTACCAGTCTGCCAGTATAGCGTATAATTGGCCACAGTTGGCTTCCATTGAATGTGTGCTGCGTTATGTGCTAAATGATTCTTCAAGGCCTCTCATAGCAGCCAGAAAAAAAATCCACAACACTCCCCTCCACATGTCAAAAACCACAGGCGCTGATTTGTCCGCTTTTTTAAACGCTGGTGCTTTGCTGTTAGATCTGCAACAGGAGAATAAGCGTGCGAGCAATTTTCTAAACGAGCGTAACTAACTGTCTCTTTTCTAATTGTTCTCTTTTCCCTCAGTGTCTGTTCGCTCCTCTCTTTTATTTTAATGTCATATCTCTTTAAGTGCGACTGACATCACTGAAAGCCTCTTAGTCAATCAGTTAGTCATCGACTGAAAAGGTCAGCCGCTTAGTCGACAAAATGACTACGGAGCCGGTCAGCTGGCCGGCCAGTCAGTCAAACAGAAAAAGAATTATCGGACTCTGCTGCCCAAAAACCCCTTTGTGGGAACCCTGTACCTGCTTGTTGCCATGGCAATGCAGTCCGAGATTTAAATACTAGCCTGTGTCCTCTCCCTACCTCTCTTTTATCTCCTTCTTTTCACTCCTCCAGACTCTCCCCTCGCTTTTTGTGAGTCGGCGTGCTGACTCCCTCTCACGCTCCGTCTCTCAGTCATGTTTCCTCTGGCGTTGTTGTGTGTTTTTTTTCCAGTCTCCCTCCCTCACCTTGCCTCGTCCTCTCTGCTAAATGACACTTTACTAGCTGTTTCCTCTTGTTAATTCCATGCTACTTTGCATCGTGCGACTCTGTAAAAAGCTCTTGTAAAACACACACACCGCAACACAAAGTCGCCTCAACGGACACACAGGAGACAAATTACAATTACTTACTGTATACACACACACATAATTGCTTTAACATTTGCAGGCAGATGCATGAAAGCACACAAACACAGGCAGTAATGCCATAAATGAGGGAGTGAAAGATCAACATATTCACTGGATGCTGGCACAGTGTACACCTGCTGACAGTCAGCTGCCAATGAAGATCTATCATTTTCTGCTAAAGCCTCATCATCAAGCATCATTTAGGCACGCTGGCCTGCCTCACTCTCCCCCAGTGCACCGTCTGTGCCAAGACACCGATTAAATTTCCCCCAAATGCCCAAACAGCCTTGTGGGAAAAGGTCTTTAGTTAATGAACTGGCTTTTGGCTCCATCTAATGGTCACTGGAAAAGACTAATCCTTATTGTAAGTGCTGAGAACAACTGATCGGAGGAAGCACACCTGTCTTTAAAATTTGGGCCAAAGTTTTTTAAATTTTGTTTAATTTTTATATTGATCATTTGACCCATTTCATCAAATGCATTAGGTTAGAGCAGCTGTTCACTGGATTTGGTGTCTGTATTTTTTTTATTATTCAGGTCAATTATGACTGCAACTAACAATTATCCTCACTGTCGATTCATCTGTTGATTATAATGAATCAGTTGCTTGGTCTATAAACTGTCTGAAAATGGTGAAAAATGTCCATCAGTGTTTCCCAAAGTCAAACATGACGTCCTCAAATATCAACAGCTCACAAATATTCAGTTTACTGTCATGCAGGGAGAAAGGAACCAGAAAATATTCACATTTAAGAAGCTGAAATCAAAGAATATTGACTTTTTGTCTTTAAAAAATACTCAATTTGAATAATCAATTATCATATTAGTTGGCAAGTTGCAGCTCCAGTTATGACAGTTAAGATCACAGGTCAAAGATATACCATGCCAGATTGTTGGTTACTGTTTATAAACTCGCTTACCAGCAAAAAATAAAGTAAAAGCCAACCCCAGATTCATGCTCGTTTGCTGTTTCAACTCAGTATATTTGCCTTTTTTCTGCGCTGCCTGCAGCTTACAGTCTGACACCTGGTTGCTACCTTTTTATAAAGCCCCGCCCTCACCTGAGCCCTGTGAAGGTACACGCCCATAAACATCCTGACCACAGAAAATGAGAGGAAAATAAGAAAATACAGGCAGAGGGCAGAGTCTCTGCAGAGGAATACACCGCCACACACTGAGAGTGGATCATGAGTGATGACTGAGAAGGATTTCGTCTGTGTGCATTTTTAGGAAAACCCTGCATGTTATACCTTTCACCAATTTTATAACTGGTCAGTTTTACTTTGTTTTCTCTGTGGAAAGCTCAAATAATTATATTTCAGTATTAATAAATGTTTTCCTCATTAGTATTGATAATTTAAACATGATTAACCTCAGCACAAATTAATTTTCCTATTGTCTGCAGAGCATTGTGACATTTTTTTCACCATGTAGAAATTATTTTCTGCTAGAAAAACCTAATTTCAGTGTGTGTTCACTGTTCTGTCAGCTGCAACAATTAGTTGATAAATAATCTGACAGAACGCAATTTCAACAATCAATTAATCAATATAAATTCTTTAAACACAGCAAATATGGCAAATGGTTACAATTTTAATTAGCTTTCATATGAATTTGGGGTCTGGACTATCAGAGGGACAAAATAAAATATTTAACCAGGACTTGCGGTGATGTTTTTTTTTTTTTTACAATTTTGCGACATTAAATAGACTTTAAATTAATTGATTAGTCAAAAAAAATCAATTGATAACAAAAAAATGATTATTACTCACAATAGTAACAAACCAGATGTTTGTCTGGATGCAATAACAGATGTTGCAAGTGTCCCCAAAACAAATAGCTCCAGGAAACGCCATAAGCAGGACAGAAAAACAATGAGTCTGGTGTGCAGGGACCCTTATGAAAACAAAACACAGTCTTTGTGTACACATGCGGTGCATCCGCACCATTTATAAGCCTTTACAAAGCCTTCATAGTATGTGTAATTTACTCCTGATGTGGTGCCCAAATAAAATTATGACTAGCTGTGTTCACTGACAGCTGATCTATCCATCTATCTAGATTTCACCTCAGGAGTTGGTATCAACCTTTAAAAGTCACATTAGTTTAAAGCTATGGTTGGTAACTTTTATAAAAAATAACCTTTCATTATATTTGCTGAAACTGACACTATATTCACACAGCAGCACATGAGACATGAGGCCAAACACCTCGCGCTGTCAGAGGCCTGTAGAGAGTGGTTGGAGGGCTCGCTGGGAGCCAATCGAGAAGGGCTGCAGGGGTTTCCCAGGGCAAGCTACGCATCGGGCACTCAGGCTCCTTGGCATCAGAAGGTTGCAGGAGAGGAAAGCCACCAGAAAAATCAGTGAGGCAGCAGAAAAAGCCTCAAGGTGGCTGCGGATCAAGAGGGCAGATCCCTGGTGTAGCGCATTGCTTGGACATAAACCGGAGACTGATCACCCCCGGCTGGGACGCCCAGGTGAGGGTGTCTGATGATCAGAGACCTGAAACACCCTATGACCCTGGGTTAAGCACTGATATTGTGTCCAAGCCACACTATCTAGGTGTTTCAAATAACTCAACAGATAATGTGTGAAAAATATAATATATACTCCGCCTATTCTATTTAACAGCTAAACAGTACACTAAAACATGTCTCTGAAAACATCTGAGGTGACAAACAGGCACTGCAGTAACAGTAATCTTGACTCATATTTGATCAGCGCTGCCTAGTTTGACAGTTTGACTGCAGTTCACTTGCAGTGATTGACATGACTGACAGCTGCGTTACAGACTCCTCGGCTCTGATTGGTTGTTTTTTGTGTGCCATGGTCAATTCTAGTGAATGCCATCGAGGAATTCCAAGGAGGAGGAGGGACGTAATTCTTTTACAGACTGTCTGTCTCATATAATACTTTGTGGATGTAGTGACAGTTTCAGCAAATATGACAAACACTATTTCCATATAAGACACAAACTGTAGCTTTAACTGTGGTTATTTCACACAGAGCCATTTCACAGCAGTTCATCCATAATTTGTTCAGTACTTAGACTTCACACAAACACTACCTCTGCTTTCAGGTTGCTCTGCCTACTTTTGAAGTTTCCAGGGAGCCAGTCAGCAATCCCTCCCATTTCAAACCTTTTTGTTGTTCTTGTATTCTTGTGCACTATTTGTACACTAATTTAAAGAAGCTCCACAGTACAAACCTGTTGGTAACCATAAAAGCCCGTAGCTGTCCCTCCCACACTCTGAGAAAACAACATACCCATAATGAGCTCAAACCACCCTCACAGTTGTTTTGTGCTAAATTTATATACAGTAAATTCACATCGATGCACAAACAGACTGGGGGCTGCGCTCGGGTCAGCACCAATTTTTTTAAATCCATAATCCTTTTCGCTTATTTTCCCACTGTTTGACTTTCTCCTTCGTATTGTTCTTGTGCATGTGTTTCTTTTTCCCCCGCTGAATTCTATTATTATGAATATTATTTTGTTGCAAATAGGGGAAATAAAATGTTTTGTCTTGTTTTGATTTTGACATTTGATTTTGGATGATTTTGATGTTGGACAACCACCCTACACACTGATCCAACTAAAAACACTCGCTCTTTCACAGACACATACCTGCGTTGACAATAGCGTCTATCTCCAGCTTGGTGATGTCACCGCTGTAGAGGGAAATCTTATGGTCCAACTTTTCATTCCTCGGGTAGAGAGGTTTTCCAGGACTGCCTGAAAATGAGTCACACACACACACACACACACACACAGTACATTCAGTCTCAGGATGAGTTTTATTTTCCTGGTAAACTTGCAGAAAAAAATATATCTTTGTGTTCAAAACATTAAAATAAAAAACACTATTAAAAAATCTTAAACTAGCGGCATCTTAAGCTCATGGTTAAATTCTAAAAAAAAAAGGATGTGTGTATGTTGTTCATACTTCAGATAAACCAAATACTTGTTAGATAGTACTATGGCCAAATTCACAGCAGTTTGGGTTGCAATACCATGATGAATCTGGAGTATTGTTCACTGCTGCTGTATTATAATCTAAACTACAGGGAAAAGACTTTACACTGCATACACTCTGGTCTATTCTGGACGTGCACTTCAATTCATTTTAAACACCTATTTAATTGTTTCAGCGCCAAACTACAGGAGATATAAACCACTTAAAGCTACAGTTGGTAACTCTAATAAAAATAACTTTGTCATATTTACTGTCACTATGTTCTGACAGTAGTACATGAGACAGATAACATGTGAAAAAAATCATGTTCCTCTGCCTTCTCGTAGTGCCTCTTATGGCTAGAATCCATCACATATGACCGAAAACAACCAATCAGAGCCGAGGAGTCTCTAACGCTGCTGTTAATCATGTCAATTACTGCAAGTGAACTGCAGTCAAACTGTCAAGCTTGGCAGCGCTGATCAAATGTGACTCACGATTTTGTAAATTAATTGTCTATTTCTCACCTCAGATTTTTTGAGACACATTTTAGTGTACTGTTTAGCTGTAAAATGAGAAAGATTGTGACCTGGCTACCATTTTGAAAACAGGGCTGCATTCAGCCCTGTTTAAAACTTGTTCATTTAAAAATGTTCATTTAAACAAAATAGGTGGTGCATTGAAAACCTTGTTTTGTTATACAGGCACACTGCCTTTTAATATGGCAGGGTGTAATTAAATGTGATTCAAAGGGGTTTTATTGGCATGACAAACTTGTATTTACAATGCCAAAGCAAGTGTGAAATAAAAACAAAAATTGTATGTACAGTGGGTAAACATCTTAACCTTTGACACACCTACCTGAAAAGACAAAACGTACCTCAAAGCCTATTGCACACAGTTTCAAAGAAATATGACAACAACCCGGAAACCGTTGCAAAATGGTGCACATCCTTCTGAGACTGAACGTGCCCCGGCTGACACGAAACAAAGCACAGCCCACCAGCTGAAGCAATCTTTCTCATTTTACAGCCAAACAGTACACAAAAATATGTTTCTGAAAACATCTGAGGTGAATAAAGTTACAGAATCTTTCGGTGCACCGCTGTGGATTCTAGCAAATGCCATTAGAGGCAGGTGGAAGAGGAGGGACATGATTTTTTTTCACAGACTACCTGTCTCACATACTTGTTTCAGAGTATAGTAATAGTCTCAGCAAAAGTTATTTGCATAAAAGTCACCAACTGTAGCTTTGGCTGTCTTTGTTCAGTGCTGTGATGAGGAAATAGCCGCACAGTAAGCTTCAATTATTTCATTTTATCACTGACGTTTCTATCTTTTCAAAGAAAACTGTGGTCATCATCAATATTTGTAATCTTGACTGGAGGAATTAGTCCAAATATAACATTAGTTTACTACTGACTCCAGTAAGCTATAGAATGCTAAACTACAGTATGCGTATTTGATAGAGCCAGCTAAATTGATACAAAACATTTGAGAAATACAGCCTATAAATAGAGGTTACTGGGCAGACAAACTGGGATACAAGTCACCCAGTCCATACACTTGAGCCCTTTAATAAGTATAAAAAGTAAGATGTACAGTAATTGTTTGCATGTCAAAATCAAGGTTTCCACGAGAGGACAGAAACAAAAAATAAGAGAGTTTGAAGCATTTTGTTTGAGAAAAAAGACAATATTTATCAAAGCTCCTTATATGTAATAATAGGTGATACACTTATGATGATGTTACAACTAATGTCACTATGTTTGTTTGTGTGCGCTTAATTTTGTTGATTTGTGTGCATCAGAAGCATTTTACATATTAATATATATTACATTTTGCATTCAAGGTACATCCAGCTCTCCTTCTGTTGCTCATAATTTGCCAGGTTATTTGCTGTGATGTGGCCAAACATCTGATAACACCGGGGGCCAGATGCATAAATAATGTGTACGCACAAAAACCATGCCTACGCCTTTTGCCACACATAAACTGGTATTTATAAAGGAAGACTGTGCAGTGAGAATCTGGGCACCTCACTCAGTCTTCAGACCAGGCACACACACAGGGTTTTACCTGAGGTAGCTGTGGGTGATATGATAAGGAGGAAATTACAAATTAGTTGAGAGATGGAAAACATTGTTTTTGTTTGCCAACTTCACTGATGGTGCATTTATAAAGCTGATCTTGAATCATTTCTTCATTTCTGAGTGATGAATTTCAGCATTATTTTTATTCACATTCACCCCCCTGGTGGTGTTCGTTTAATTTTATCCTGTGGAGCACTTTGTAAAGTCAGTTTTCACATGAGCGCTGTGAATGAATAACTGATCATCCTTGTGATGTTTAATAACAAAGATGATTGAGATTTTACTGCGATGATGGTTTGTAGAAATGTGATAAATTAGGAGTAAGGACGCTGCACATATCCACAGCCGTACGTAATGACGGCTGCTTTGGCACAGTTGGAGAATCTAATAGCCGATGCAAAACAGTTGGTGAAATTGCTGTTCTTGCTCTTCTCATTGACAGGTTTAATGAGCGGTGGAGGGGCACGAGTGTCAATATGCAAACGGATGTTTAAGAGCGTCTCTACATCCATTTACGGTAAACTATGGGTGTGGTAATGAAGCTCATGCCCATGTGCCCAGCACCACTATGACCCAGATTCATAAATAAGAATCAGGTGTATGCACAGCTTTATAAATCTGATGAAAAAAGTGTGCGTATGCACATTTCTGTCTTTGTGGGTACACACAGTTTTAGTCACGGATCCACTCAGAGTTGTATACATCTGGCCCCAGATGTCTTTGTTTGCATCCCACCAGTCTCTCCATCACTACCACCAAACCCTGACTGAACCTGACAGTGACTTTGACTGATGTTGAGGTTCTGACCTGCAGTGGGAGTCCACGCTGAGACTTGATCCAGGGGCACAAAGTCAGACGTCCTGTAGTGCTGACGCCTGTCCTTCACAGACAGAGACAGCAAGGAGTCTGAAAGAGAGAATGGAGAAAGAGCACAAACAGTAAATAATCTGTTAGCTAAATAAATATTTGGTTAAATATGTATTCGTGTTAAGGAACCAGAGATGATAAGTAACAAAGTAGGACTACTTCACTACCATACTTAAGTACTAAAAGGCTGTATCTGTACTTTACTGGAGTAATTTTTTTTTCTCCTACTTCC
>JAPZEB010000026.1:18988581-19013766 GCA_029783705.1 Chaetodon striatus
TGATCTGATTTTATGATAATGTACTACTCTTTTTTTAATTTAAGAGGCATTTTTGAGCTTGTGTTTGTAATAGTTTTAATACCTTTATAATAATGTTACAATACTAATCTTTATGAGTAGAGCTTTTTTTAAAATCCATATAACAGTGTTTTACAAGGCAGCAAATCATCAGGTTAAAGAAAACTGATAAAAAAAAAAACAATGTGGTGTATTAAGTCCAATACAGTGTAGGAAAGGGTAAGAAAAGGAAAAGAAGAACTTTTTAAGGAAATAAAAGACAGTTCAAAGGAAATTAAAACTCTCTCTCTGATGAAATTATTTTTTGAAGAAAGGACTTAAAGACCTCCTCCAATAAAAATGTATTAACCTCATAACTTATAACCTCATTAATATGTCCATATGGTGTCCATAAGGTGTTTTTTTATATGCTAGAAGACATACGAGCGACATAAGCAGAGCTGAGAACTGCAGTGACAGTCTCCAGAACGCAGATTCAGACTGCCAGGGTTTGTTGCATCACAAACCTAAGGAACCAATCTTGTCAACTCACAGGGTGGGGCTCTCCATATCATTAGCATTACGCTAGGGTGAAATTAAATAAGGGTTATCAGAGGAGGAGCCAGGTTCACTTTAACCTGTCAGAGCTGGCAATCAGGGACATAGTTTATTTAACATTAGGAGGTGCACTTGAGCTGCAGCTGAGTGGCTGAGGGCTGGTTGGAGATAGTGGTCGGGGCCAATATGCATATTCACAGATCTGCACATGCTAAATAAGGCAAAGGTATACAATTGAATCTAAGCCATTTTAAGGCATGAAGGGATTTTTCATGAAATAACCCTCTAAATGTGTAATTTTGATTAACAGAGATGAGTTTTAGGGGGGGAACTTTGAAGGAGTTTACAGACTCAGCTGATCTGATTTCCTCCGATAGATCGTCCCAGACCCTTTGGCTCAAGTCTGCAAATGCTATGTCACTTTTAGTTTTTAAGCCAGGCCTCTGGCACAGACAAAACCTCCACCCAAGAATCTCAAAGTACTTACCAGCAGGTACGTTACTAAAACCCTTTTCACACTGCACTTAGCCTCAGGCTAAATTAACTTTTGGCCAGGGGATAAGAAAGCTTTCATACTGGCACAGTCCTGGCACATTTCAAGTGGGCTAACCCCGACATTAGCCTCACGCTTAATGATTAGTTAGCCCACAAAAATGGACTAGATACAGGGTAAAAGTTGGCGGTGCAAACGGAGCTTCTTTGCGTCACATTTTGTATCACACGACCTGCTTTTTATGTCATCAGTACGCCTGTGCTTTATGTTTAAGTTGTAAAAATGGTAACAGCTACTATCAGAAACCTTACTTAGCAAGCTAGCTAACTTAATAACAATAATAATAGCAACATTTTCTCCATTTGCTGCTGCTTAGAAAGGTAAAACATGAGACATCTACTTTTCACTCTCTCAGCTGTTTTATGTCTTTTTAATGTTTTAGCCCCATCTCAGATAAAGCCCTGCCAATGGTGACATTTTAACACAGCTGATAGTCCTGGGCTAACAATATGCAGTGTGAAAAGCCCTCAAGAGGTCAGGGATATAGCGGGATGAGAGGCCATGAAAAGCCTTAAAGTTGATCAGTGATGTCTTTTCGGTTCTGGCAAGTAAAGAGGTAGTGGCAGTAATCCTGGTGTGATAAATGGTTTCAGTGTCTTTAAATGTTTAGATCGTATTTTTGAAATACTTCTAAGATGATAAAAACATGGTGACACAAGTGGTGTGCTGCTCAAAACTTCAATTACTGTCAAATGAGATACCAAGATTTCTTTATCATTATTCATACATTTGTATGAGTATAAAAAATGATCAGTCACTTCATTGTTGTAAGAAGATTCAGTAATGTTCAAAAAATGTTTCAAAGAGTGATATCCTTCACAAATGAGGGAAAGCTGTTTCATTTTTAACTTAATGATTTACATGAATTGTAATTTGTACGACTGCCTGTTGAGTTTGACTGTGCCAGCAAAGTCTGACTGACTGTAAATGTAGTAGTGTTGTACTGTCTCATGTTTTATTTACAAAATGAAACCAACAGTTACTGCACAGATTTTAAAATCATAATCAGATAGTGCCATTTTATAATTTGTAATACACAGGGTTTGACACACTTTTACCAGTCAAAACAATTGCATAACTTTTCTGTGCTACTGTTCCTTATTTCCATGACTTAGTTTAAGTTGTTTAAATGGGTGGGCCATACATTATTAAACATGCACTTCCCAGGAAATTCCTGCCACCAACCAGCTGCCAAAAGGCCAGACTGGCACATACAGGTACTCCGCAAAATGTCAGGGCCATGCCCCTTTTTGGGTGATAGAAAACAGAAAATCCGGTAGATGTCAATACAGTTTGACATGTGTTTGAATTATAATTTGGACACGTTTCTTTTACGGGCACATCTAATAACTATTTTGCGACCTTGCCTGAACCTGAGCATTCACGATACCTTAACAAATAAGGTTGATCGCCATCATGTCCCTTCACTCTTTCCACGTCCAAATGAATGAACATATTTGATTGAAAATACTGTGGGACAAAACGCAAAATTTTGTCTGTAAGTCACAAACCTGTTAACAGCCAAATGTTGGATCTACAGGCTGAGATCTAGTTGGAGACAGTCTGATGATGCTGTACTGTATTACTGTACTGAGGCAGCCTTCTACTTGAGTTATTGTCAGGTGAACATCAGTAGTAACTGTCACCAGCATCATTTAGCGATTTATCACACTAACAGTGGATATTCACAAATCTTATGTGCTTCATTTCTCCTTGCGAAAGCCTTGATTTACCTGCTACACTACAGCTTTTTGGCATTTTCCTGTTTCTGTCCTGATGTGACAGCGCAATTCTTTCCCACCAAAAGGGGGGGCGTGGCCTTGAAAATGATGCAATGCTGGTCTGGTCTGTGTGCCGGCTGATATTAGTGACATTTCAACAGTTACACAGCACAGCTCTAGATTTAAAGAAGTGATACGAGGAATTTTTTGCGCATAACGTTAGACATGTTTTAGAATATTTATCAGTGTATTTTAAACCATTACCAAATCATGGGAACCTTGAATACAAGCTTTTCTTTGTATCAGTTTTAATGAAGCTGCTTCGTCAATAGCAGATATACACACCACTCTATCCGATGAAGTACAAGGTCAGCTGTGCCAGATGGTCTTTACTTTGCCTTGTTTCATCACGACCTTATTTCTTAAATAAGTGCAGTAACAAGTCTTTTACTAGGGAGACTTCCAAAATGAGGCAACTGGCCCCGAAATATCAAAGAGTCAGCAAAACAAACTGAATGAATTTTACATGACAGCCCATTCATGCATTTGTAGTAGCTGTGCAGGATTACATCTAATAGTTTACTGTAAATTCAGACAGATTTTCTGAACACTGCTTTCTTGTCCTAACTTTTTTTCGCCATTTATTCGTACAGTGTGTTGGGCATTCTCCATAAGGGTCAACTAAACGTTGTTAGGAACAGAAAACAGGTGTAATTGTTTGACTATTAAACTTCCAGCCTACACGCCTGGGAGGACAGCAGTGAAGTGAGAGAGGGTGGAAGTTTGGGGATCCACCCTTAATGTGTTTGGCATTTCGTATTGCCCATGTGACCTCTTTAAATGTTGAAACTGAATCTTTAAATGTGCCTAAATGACTGTTTGACACTTTAGAATGTGTTGTCCTGCACCATTTCTGCAGTTTCTGTATGTACTGATGAAAACTGATTGGTATTCTCACACAAATTGAAGAGTTTGGACACTCAGAAGGGACAGTTGAGTCTGTGATCATTTCCAAAAGTTTCATGGTAGCCAGTGTGCGAAATCTAAATGTTACCTTGTGAATAAACACTGTTGTGTAGAAACAATGTGGACATATTGTTTCAGTGAGTCATAATTACACTGGTTGTTCAGTCAACATCATCTTTTATTTTCTGTATTTCACTACAAAAGAACATATACAAAAATATAAACATTACGTCTGTTACTTATAGTACTGTAGTAGCACTGAATAACACTGGTTATTAGCTTCCCTGTAATTGACTGTGTCCGGACACCTCTTCAGTCCTCCACTGGCCCGTGGATCTGTGAAGAGACAAAATATCAGCATCCAGCTTAAAGTCTGTCCAGGTCCTCGTATTTCCAACCACATAATATTCTTATAAAACACTGCTTTTAATGTAGCTGCTGCTGTGTTTGACAACTTTGACAGTATTTGGTCAACTGAAGAGAAACAATAACAAGAACAGAGCCACAACAGTTTCACCAGCAAAACTACAACCAAGAAATCTATTGTTAACTGAACAATATTGTATCTACGGCTGCAACTAATGATTATTTTCATTGTACATGAATCTGTTGATTATGAAAAAAGGTTGTTGAGGAACATCTTTAGTGGTGGTTTTTGTTAATGACGTTATCACTGTTGTTCACACAGATTAGTAGCATGCAGACTCAGTTGTGACTGAAAGACACAAGCTGAATCAAACAGTTATTAGGATGTTAAATTAATTCTAAAAGCACTTAGGTGACAGAACAATATTTTGATTAATATTATTGTTAGTAAATTGGTCTAGTGGACTAGGCTGTGATTAACAACAAAATTCAAATTTACTTTAAAAATTTTACTTAAATGTGGAAACCCTTTTTGGAATATAGACTTTACAAAAAAAGATCTGGTGCTTTAAACATGAAGTTATCATGACAACTTTGTTCATCCTGCATAATGAGACAAGCCACTGATCATTTGATCTTGTCAAACGTGATAAAACTGAGGAAAAAATTTGAATCTCTAGGTGACACAGGTTAGTCTTGTCTTTAATCAAAAATTTAAAAAAAGTATTTTTCAAAGTGCCAAACTGTCAGTGTAAATAATAATTTGTTCTTAATGTCTTGCCTGGTTAAATAAAGGTTAACATTTTTTAAGTCAGGTGAACTCACCGCCTCAGCCAACTCTGGCCAATCCATCGCCATCACAACTGTATCGTCAGAGTTCGGAAGTGTCTCCAGGTTCCAGTAGGTGAGCTTATCAAACACAGAGGTTACCTTAACTGTCCTGTCCTGGAAACACACACACACACACACACACATAGTTAACCGACATGCAGACATAGTAACAAGATCCTCATCTGCACAAAAATCAGATTCTAGGCTCTGTGCGGTCGGTGCTCTGCCTTATGTTAGACTGACCCACACTGGAGGTAAGCTTGAATAGTCTTTGTGGCATGAAAGATGACATCAGTAATGTTTACCTCTTGGTCTGAGCCAGGCTTGTTGATCTCTTTCAGCACCAAGCCAGTGTAGCCGTGTGGACAGCTGAGCTCCTGTCCCTTCAGCCCTCGCCCTCTGAATGACACTGTCTTATCTGTAATGAGTCAGAAATGCACAAAGGACTGTTGTTAGAGGCAGTTTTCCTATTTTCCACAAAAAATACAGTGGGATAAAATGTGAGATATGCCTTTTTAAAATCAATGTGATGTGACAACTTGCAGTCCTAAATCAGAACATCCAAAATCATGTCCAAAAGTTGTGAATCATACGTTGACATGATCATTTGCTTTAATTTATCTGTACAGAGAAATAACGTATCCCCTCTGTTATCACGATGATCATGGTGGATCAAACATCCATCCTAACCTGGGATCTTTCTAAATTAAAGAACCTGTAGTAATTAGCACAAAATTTCAGTCAGGTCGATTTACATCGGACACAAATGTCCTATACTGGGACCAGCGTTTACAGTATAAAGCAGCATGACATGACTCAAAACTAGACTATCCAATTAAAACATGGTCACCAGTGTATCAGCATCTTTTGAGAACCTAATCACTTTCCTGCTCTCCTGAATCTTGTAAGAATTTAGATAATCACCTGATTTGGTGATTATTTGTATGATTATTTTTATAGGCTTTATCTCCACTGTTTTCTGTGAACTGCCAACTGGACCAGTACTAACTAGCACTGATCTACTGGTAGTGAGGCTGGCTGTACCTAGTTTGCCGTCTTTCGTGGTAGCAGTGAGGTACTGTGAGACCGAGGCTGGTCCGTTGTGTTCAATCTCACAGGGCATCAAGTGGACTGGGACCCGCTGTGCTTGGTCCACAGAGGACACGAGAACACGAGTCACACTGGTGTTACAGGACATCCTGCAAGAAGACGTAAGAGGACAAAACACTATGAATACATATTACACTCTTGTATTCTGTTTAAATGTCATGCTGTGATCTGAGACATATGAAGGTTATCTCTGAAGCATCAACTGGCTGCAACAGAGGAGTATATGACTGACTGTACATACATCACAGGTAGTTTGTTGAAATATAGCTATCGTGTACAATAAAAAAGGCTTTCCTGACATGTTTCTTAACGAATAATATTTGTATCAGAGGCTGTCCAGTGTTCAATGACTGCATGTTATGGTGGAGCTGTGACAACCAGTGCAGCCTTTGCCTAAAATAAACAACATGCTTCCTCTAATAAAGGTTTCGTCATATTAGCGTGTTTCTTTACTTCTTCTTAAACACAATTAAAAACGCTGTTAAGCGACTTAATTATTATTTTGAGAAACTGAACGCCAACTTTACCTTTCTGCACTTTTCCAAATGTTTTTTGTAAATGAAATGTGTGATTGAACCTTTTCCGGGTAGCGCCGGTCGCTGCTTGTGATTGGACGAAAGCGTCTTCTTCTACGCTACAAGACGTTTTGGCGGGTTTTTTCTGTTCCGCCAGAGGATGTCTCCCCCTGTAGGCGAGAGATTATTTTAACCAACTGTTTAGTTTTTCTGCCTTCATATCTTTTGTTCTCTTCATTCTTTGTTTCTATCCATCCTGTACTTATAGCCATTATCTTAAGTGAACATTATAATTATTTTTAAGGTGTTTTTTTTTATTTTATTTTAAAGCTTGTGTAGAAAAAAGCATGTAATTTTTTTTAGACAGCTACTGACTATTTAAAAAAATAAAAATAAAAATAAAAACCTAAACCATGCCATAGATGGGTTTGCCTTTTTGAGGACATAAATGACAAAAGGCACCATTTATAAATTATGGACATTCTTTTTTTTAATAATTTCTCTTTGAACACAGGTATATATTTAAGGTGGCAATCTGAATCACTTGCAAGGGCCCGCTCTCTCTATGGCAGTGGTTCCCAGCTGGTCCAGCCACAGGGTCCAGATTTCCCTTTAGTCATTAGTTTGAGGTTTACAGAGTTTAAAATATCCAGCATCATGCTTGCATTTGGCCATGTTGTTGAGCTAGTTTGCTGTCTCTGCTGAGTATCTGTCACTTAGTCACTCACTCTAGAGCAGGAAACAGCACTTCAGAATAAAAGCTTGTGCTGGTAATTCACTGTACTTCAAAATAAAGCGTTGTGTTTTGTTTTTTTTACAAACTTGACACGAATGCGAATCACTTGCGGTCCATTCACAATGGACCCACAGCCACTTTTAGATCACGACCCATGGGCCCCAGCGCAACCACACTGCCTGCACTGTCTATATTTATGCTCCTGGTCACAAAACATTTGTATCTGCACTTTCATCCATTCGTTTGACACTCTAATACTCTTATTCTGGTCTATGTCACATATATTTATTCATTTATTCATGTTTTCAATGTCTAAACTACTGCATAGGTTCTTGCACAGTAGCTACATGACTTTGCAGTTTGCATCAGGTATTTGGGGATTTTATCTCTCTGCAATTTAGAAAGAAGTCTCTCTATACGATTCAGGATCATGACTAAGTATAGAGATATGAATGTTTTCTTTGTGATACCACCTTTTAAAATTGTCAGTTTTACTTTGCTAACAGGACATAGGCCGAGCTCTGTCTAACTACAGTCTTTGTACAATCAATTAAGGTACCTTCATGCAGAATATTTGGGACAGTTTAGGGGTACCCATGGACAGTAGGCCTATCACAAAATCAGGGGTGATATGGGAAAATTAGAGCTTTGCAGAACATTTAGCAGCAATGGGGGAAAAAACACACAAAACCAAGAAAATAAACAATTCAGCAATAAAACATATAAAAGTGTGGATTGAGTGTGGGATGTGAAAAACACAAGCAATGTATGAAGTCAAAATATAGGCTGCCCATGAGATCAAATTATCATCAAACACTGTCACAGAAGGCAATGTAACAATCAGTTTTTAACAATCACCCAAACTCAACAATAGCCAGATACGAGCAGTCTTACAGGGAGTTATTTATCACACATCCTTGATTTTCTGTCGTGTTTCTGTTGTTTCTTATTCCTCACCTAAATATAAACAATATAATGTGGCCTCAGTCGTATAAACTATGGTTGTGTCATAAACTCCAGTTCTTAATCCTCGGCCTTGTTGTCAGTATCATGTTCAACACTAAGAACTCTGTTCCAGTTGGCAGCAGCATCTCTCTTCATGTGGGACGGACTAAACACTGTCCAATGGCAGCTTTTCAGCAGCTAATGTAATTTTGGGGAGGGGGGGGTGTTCTGTTAACAGCTTTTATCCAGACAGTGTCAAACTGTTGACAAAGAGACTTCAGGGAAAGGAGAAGTGATTTCCTCACAGCTCGTCTTTGGCCAGCAGAAACCAGAGGTGAGTTTTTACCACAAGACGAGAAGAGCAGTGCTGCAGGCGTGTTGCCGTTGGAAACCACCCAGAGGTTTAGATAGGGTGTTTTCTTGAAGTTTTGATTTGGATATTAAGTTAAACATGTTACAGTCCTTGCCTGCATAACTCTTAATCTGATAATCTGCATGTCAGTGTTTATTTGTTCATGTGTTGAGCAAGTTCCCACTCCCTTCCTCTTTTAACCATTGAATATCATTTAAACTGAAAGCAGTGGTAGATGAAGTCATTGGGTCATTTCATCAAGTATTTTAGTTTGGGTTATTTTGGTCACTCTCCATCTTATAAAACTGGAACGCACTGGCAGATAGACAGTAAATAAAATATTAAAGTAAAATTACTCAGTGCAGAAACCTGGCTGCTGTAACACCTTCAGTGTGCTTGTTTTCTCCAGCCAAGACTCTAAACCTCAAAAATAATCAAAATAATTAGAAGGAAAAGCAGCAAGTCCTCACATTTGGAAAGCTGGAACCATGAAATGTTTTTGAAGATTATCAAAATAGTTGCCAATTAATTTTCTGCGAATCAACTAATTGATTAATCGCCTAATCATTTCAGCTCTACTTGTTTATTGTGTTAAGTAGTTTAATTTATAAGTAGTGGAGTAGGAGTAAAAAGTGGCATGAAAAGGAAAGACTCAAGTGAGGTGCAAGTACCTCAAATTTGTACTTCAGTGCAGTACTTAAGTAAATGTACTTACTGAACTCAAACTACATCAAATGAGAATTTTCCACCACAAACAAAGTTTAATGCAATTACAGAACAAACATCTTCAGAAGTTCTGTTTTGTGAAACAGTTACACATGTTCCCCAGCATTTCTCAAAAAGTAATGGCTTTTCTCTGAGATATTCATAATCTTCTCTGAGGGTAGGTATGATGAGAGCTCTTTAAGCCACAGAGACACACTGGGGGGCTCCTCCGTTTTCCAGCATATGGCAATACGTTTCTTAGATGTAACTAGGGCTGCTCTGACAAACTGAATATTGCCTCTCATATTAACTGGTAAAACTAATATGTCCCTCAGTAATGTCAGTCTTGGGTTGGTTTGGATCTCCACCCCCACAATTCTTTTTGTAATATCCAAAATACATCTCCAGCACTGTTCCAGACATCTACATGTCCAGAACATGTGTTAAAGAGTCCCTGCTTCAGCCTTACATCAGGACAGTACTCTGAGTAGCTGCCACTTATCTTGTGGAGACGATACGGCGTCAAGTAAACCCTGTGTATTAGGTTAAACTGTAAGATTCTGTGTCGGCTGTTTCAGGAGAATTATTGAGAGCTATCACAAATCAGCTTCCACTGAGAGTCCTCAAATATATGGCTAATGTCCACTTCCCATTTAGTCTTTGCACTGAGAACTCTACTGTCTGTAAGGCTCACGAGTTTCTTGTAGACACAGGACAAAAAACCTTGAGAGTTAAGTTTTTCTTGCATCATAATATCTATTTGGAAATGGCATCAGTTACCAACACATACAGGGTCAGAACAAACTGATTGATGCTCTTCTTGGTAGAATCTTTGCTTTTTGATACGCACGCTAAAGTCAGAGTGATATTTGACTGCTGACACCGTTTCTCTAAGTCGTCTGACGTCAGAGGCCTCTGCTTGTGACTGAGATTTGCCTCAGTGGTTTCACAGCTCTCAGTGTATCAAAGTGCTGCTTCTGTCTCTGGCTCCATGAGATCATTACATCATCGGCCGTGCCCAGTTTAAACAACGCCTGATTTATCTGTTTCAGGGAAATGTGGATGACATTCGAGACATTTCAGCGACAGAGACTATAAAGTGTAGCAGAACTGAGCCCGTGGTATGATACTTTTAATTCATTCTTTACACTTGTCTTTTAAAACATGCTCGTAACGTGGTGATTTTAACCCTTTCTGAGCTGTTCTGTTTTTCCACTTGCTCCCTTGTTTGCTGATGTGTAGATTTCATGGATCAAGAAAGCTCTTTGCGTCCGGGAGGTGATGGAGATCTGTCAGTCCTCATTGGTGAGGGGTTGCCGAGGCTCAGGGATGCTGTCGTCATGGTGATGTCACGTGTCCGTCAGAGAATTGTACAGGCCTTTGTTGTGTCATCTTTTGTCTTCCTGCTTCTCTGGGTCGCCGCTTTTTTATATGGGAGCTTCTACTACTCGTACATGCCCAGGGCGGCTTTCTCCTCACCTGTGCACTACTACTACAGGTGTGTGTGTGTGTGAACTCCTGTCCAGCTGTGGTTACAGTGTGTGTTTGATTCCCGCGCTTTTACTGTTACTCAGTCATACATATTTATGTGTGCAGGACAGACTGTGAATCTCCCTCCTCTTTTTGGTGCTCTTATCCAGTGGCAAACGTCTCTCTGATGAGGAATAAGAAACATGTATGTGTATGCATCTATCTATGTGTATATACTGCATGTATCTGTGTCTGTTACTGGGAGTGTAATCTTTTTCAAATTTATTTTCAGGCTCTGACATTCGGCCAGGCCTATAGGATGTCTCTGCAGCTGGAGATGCCTGATTCTCCGACCAACCAGGACCTGGGGATGTTCATGGTCAAGACAACCTGTTTCTCTCGGGATGGAGGGCAAGTTGCAACTTCTGCTCGCTCTGTGAGTTTTTGATTTGTTCAGCTCCAGTGTGGCCACATGTGCACATACAATCAAATACTGCTTCATCACTAGTTCCTGCAAACTCATTGATTCACTGTTGCATTGCTGTGTGTTTCTCAGGCCAGACAGCTGCTGTCCGCCTCCAGCTCTCGCTTTGTGAGTACAGCGCTGACGCACGTTAACCTTTTAATCACACAGCCTGGTCAGAGCCAGATTAGGGCTGCTTATGCTTGCTGCAGAGCTCCTCCGCAAAAGGTGATCTCAGTGCTCAGGTGACTGAGCTGGCAGGACAGACACGTGAACTGGTGACTGATACAACAATTACATGGTTGGAGGAAAGCTCCTCCAGTGAATTCAGATATGTAAGGGCTGCCATCATCAAACTAATTACTTTATTAAACATTGAACAATCAGAAAAAAACATTTACATTGTAATGCAATAGAGTGCAACAGTCCTCTAATTCAGTGGTTCACAACCTTGTTTCTTTAGGATCATCTATCTGTGTTATGTATTTGTTTTATTATTTTTAACACACATGCACTTTTTTAACTTTTTTTTTTTTGACAAATTCAGTGCCTCTCTGAAGCTTGGCCATTTTTCTATTAGCTCTTGGGTTGTTTTAAGCTGCATACATTTAATGCAAGATGAGGTTGTTTCGCAGAGAGTGATGGTTCTGTCAATATCAACATATACTCACTGCGACCCCGTCACATATTGCTACTTGGTCGTGAACGTTCTATGCCCACATATGACATGCAAGGCAGCCTGGGCACGTCTGGTGTTGATGTTCTGGGACGCCATGTCAACTTCAGCCTGTGTCTTTTCAAAATACACTTCTGTTTTCACAGGAAATATAGAGTTTGCTTAAGTCTCTTTCAAAATAAATATACGATGTTGGTACAACACCGCATATTGACATTTTGTCCCTTCAACAACACATGCATGTGTTTGGGGTTAGCCATCAGAAGCATAGGTAGGATTAGAAAAAATTACAGGACTTGGCTTTACACTCATACAGGAAGCAAACACTGGTCTCCAGGGTGAAAGTTGGTGATTGTTGAACCCATCCACCACTAGTCCCTCTGACCCTATGTGGACTTTTTGCCCCCTTAACTTTGTCGTTGTCTGGCCATGTTTTACCGTGATCAGGCACTGTTACACACTGATGACAGTATAGTTTGTGTTTAGTTCCTCAGCAGACCTGATATTCTGTGAGATCTCTTTCAAATTTATGGCTCTAATAAAAATCTAAACTTGTGATGATTATTTATTTCATTTTTATTTTTTCCTTCATGAAATGCTGTGATATAGGCCTACTGTATTTTATTTTATTTTTTAAGTTTTCTTCAAACCCTTAAAATTAAGGCCTCATGACCCTTCAGCGACGGGTCTTGACCATCAGGTTGGGAACCTCTTTTGAAGCCGGGCACACTATTAGAGAGGTGTTGTGATATTTGTGGATTAAATAATAAGATTTTTTGAATATTACATACTGATCAGCCTCACTAAATACTCTATCAACTGTCACAAAGTACAGCTTCAAAACCCTGGAACAGATGCAACACAAAAAATATCAGGTCTGGTTTAAACTTAAACTGAACTTCTTTGCAGTCGTAGTTTATTAAACTTCATAACACCGGGGAGTCCACTGAGATCAGCTTTTTAGTGATCATTTAACTGAGCACCAATCATTGAGTCAGATGGTAAAGCTTTGCATCAGTGACAACATCAATCACCCTTTCTTAAATATTCATCATATAACACTGAAAGCATCATCTGTGGATATGGCATCATGGGAAAGAGCCGATTAATGAATCCCTAGGAGACTGTATAGGTCCTATGTTGCTCCCTGGGTGTGTGTGACTGTGTCGTTCTGCTGTGGTCAGAGCATGCTGCGATACCGATCAGACCTGCTGAGGTACCTGGGAACACTGCTGTTCCTCCCAGCCTTTCTGACCGGAGTTGTTGAGCAGAAACAAGTGCTGGAAGTGGAGCTCTTCTCAGACTACACGGACGACCCTGTGAGTCCTGCACTGCTTTATGAATGTGTTGGCATGTGCCGGTGGGCTTAAACAGCAAGCTGCTTTTTTGTTGGTCTACCTAATTAGGTTTGTCTTCATGTGCACAGTATGCCCCCTCGGTCACGGCCGTCATTGAGATCTTGTCCAACAAAGTTCAGATTTATTCCTCTGAGCTCAACATTCATGCTCACTTCACTGGTATAAGGTAAGATGCGTACATCATGCCGTATCTGACAGTAACATACCGTTCACACAGAGCAAAGTGAGGCTGCAGCTCTTGTGATTAGTTGTCCAGATTTCCACAATGTTTCATATTTGTACCATCTACTTTGAAGACAATGAGTTATTTATCTCATTAAACACCACATTTCAGTGACCTTTGAAAGAGGGAGAGCTTCATTATCTTAACACTGACAGAGGATGAAGACACATACATTTCTCCACTGACAGCAGCCTCATTAACACAACGACTGTAACCACAGGACACATTTCCTCACTGGAAATACTCACTTTTTTATGTCTCCTCCTACACTAACAGCCCACAGTGGAGTAAATGCAACATGCTCTGATGTTTTCTTTGTGGTTTTCTGGAGGAAATGACTGAAAAAAAAAAACTTCCTGGCACTGAAGTCAAACTGAGAGAAAGTGGGATAACTGCAGTCTTTTTTAACATCACACCATAATTACTGTCATCCCATAACAACTCTTTTCTTTGTTTCAGATACTTGCTGTTCAACTTCCCTACCCTATCGGCCCTGGTGGGCGTGTCCAGTAACTTCATCTTCCTCAGTCTCCTCTTCGTCCTCAGCTACGTGAGGTTGCTGTTGAGAGAGGAGTGGGGGCTGCAGCAGGTGAGCGGAGAGAGGCCCATTACTGCAGACAATGTTTAACTACAGCTGCAGGGCTGTGCACACTTCATGAGTTTGGTGTTTAAGTGAGTGTGAAATATGACCCCATCCCTCTCAGGTGCTGTAGCTCAGACTCAACAAGCTCTGAGTGATTGTTTTCCTCCTTGTTTACAGCTCAGAACAGATGGACTGCTGTCAGATAGGGACAATAACATGAACAACAACCAGCAAGAGGATGAAAAAGATGCTGCTGCAGGTACAAAAACACAGGCGCAGAGAATTTCAACATTATTCAAGTCATTTGCATCAGTCACTACAAGAATAAATCCCTTGACAGGTGCTGCAGAGCTGCTGGGTCCCCTCCAGACGACCCCCACAAATCCGAGTCAGGAGCGGCTCCATTTGATCCCTCACAACGGCACAGAGGTGCAGAACAGACAGATTCAGCGTCAGATTGAAATAAATGAATCAGAGGCAGAGTGAGGACGTTAATAACAGAGAGGGGGGTAACGTGTAGAGACGGATAAGATGTAAGGATGAAGATTTAAGAAAGATATGTGGTTGAAAATGACTCAGAAAACGCCCACACAGCTCTGACAAATATGTGGGGTGGCGACCTGAGCCGCACTGTTTGAGTTGTGGATCTTTTTGCTCTTACATCATGTCCTCTGTGTTAACACTCACACTGTTTCATTTTTAATCACAGGACCCTGTTATTTATGGGATAGACTCACCTGAACCTTCCTCACCTCATACAAATCTCTCATTGTCAGTGCTTTTTTATTGCTTTGCACTTCATAGCTGTGATGTAGTGTTCACTAAAACTGTCCAATATCAAATATATACATAAGACACTATCAAGGAAATATCCACATGAATAAATAAAGACAAAATATGTGAGATAAGCATGACACTGAAATCATCCACTAATTATCATGAATCTTTTTTTTTTATTCCATCAGTTTATTGTTCCTGTCCTCTTTCAGCTATGAAATGTAAGACTGTGGAGCTCTTTGCAGATTATAACACTCACGCTGGCTGAAATGTTACTTTAAAATGCATAAAACCTGTTACTTGATCAATACGGGGTTTGATTTGCACCAAAATTATGCCACACACACACTGCCTATGTCAGCTGAACACGTTACAAAACATTCGTCTATGTGTGTTCAACTTTTAAGTGTACTTCAGTCGAGACAAAACTATTTTGACAATCTGACTGTCACCTGAAAAAACGTCTGTCCTTGTCACCTCAACTATAAACTGTGCCTCTGTTGTCTTGTTGCAGTCCCTTTCATTTGACAGTGTTTTGCATTTGGTCCTGCTCAGGGCCCCAGGATATGGAGAAAATGAAATATATTTTCACCTTGATATTGATATTGCGACGAGTGTTGACGTCATAAAATGTTTACACAGTAGATTTTTGACAAATAATCATCAGTAATGTGGATATAATGACTAAGTGGGTAAAGGCAAATATTAGAACAGCTAGAACAGTCTGGTAGGTGTAGAAAATTACATCACTTCACTGTAATGTAGCCTTTAAAACCAGGAAGAGGACAACACTCACAAAATCACAATATCCAAAATCTATGACAATCTAATATCACAATATTAATATATTATCAATATACTGGCAGACCCTACGTCCTAATGTCCTGTGCTCCCCGTCATTTTACTGTGTTGTTGTGCTATGACTTGTTTTTTAGTCTGTTTAGCTAATCAGCTAACTGAATTTAGCTTACTTATTTAGGAAATCCAAACCTGATTTTAACTGGTTGTTAAACTGCACAAAAAAAAAAATGCAATGAGACAGGTTTAGAAACAAGTCAAACAACAAGAAGGCATTAACATTCAGACGACACATCAGGACAACATGCAAAACAACACTGTCAAATGAGAGAGAGCGTAACAGGACAACAGGAGTAGTAAGCTGAATTGACACAAACAAATGTTTCTCAGGTGCGATCAACTCCGACAATCATACTGAATAGTTTTGTCACAGCTGGAGTCAACAAATGTCACACGTTCAGTTGACATGTGATAATTTTGGCATGTATGGAGCCCCATACATTAAACTGTACAGTTATGATAAAAGTATGTGAGGCAGCCTGTGCATCTCTTTCTGTTACACAAAAAAACAGATTAAATTGATTTAATTTTCAGTCAAAATATGTATTACTGGGCTGCAAATCCATTCTGAAGTACACTCTGTTAAACAATAAAACCTTTAAAAAATGTTTGTTTGTTCCTTTGTATTTGTATCTTTGTGCAGTCAGTAAACACTGCTCCAAAAAAGTTAACCTTCAAATCCATGCTCATATTTGGAGGGAGGACACTTTACTTTATTTCCCCCCTGCTGTCTGACACAGGGCCATTCCTGGATGTCCCCTGGGCTGTTTTAGTTTTGGAAACTTAATGACGTCACTGCATGCAAAATACGGCACCAGCAGGATAATGAGTGAGGGATGTAGCTCACTGACAGGCACGGAGCTTTCCAACAGGTGGAGGACAAAGGTAAGGTGAAGTAAATGAGACACATATTATCATTTATAGTTTTATATCTCCATTTGGGTCTGTTGAAGAAAGCTTAGAGTTATTGCTGAGGATGTGTTAGAGTGGCGTTTAGACTTGTATGAACTAATTTCCTCGAGCCTATTCAAACTGTGTGTCTCTCGTAAACATTTCCTTGTTTTGTAAAAGCACATGTGTTGGGCTCATGGAGTAGATTCACCACCTACGCTCGAAGATGGACATGGTGACAGATGATAACCACATGGAGGAGGAGGAGGAGATGGAGACAGAGAAAAAGGAAACTACGGATAATGACTTTTCTGCCACACTATCAGAGGAGACAAACAGACATCTGACAATCAGTGAAAGGCCCAGGAGAGTCAGACTGAGATCTAGACCAAGACTCCAGTCCACAAAAAGCTTCCCCCCTTACAGTCAGTGTATAGGTGGACTCGGAGAGGACGGGGAGTTGGACAATGAGCTCGATTCAGAGTCAAGCGAAGCGATGAAGGAAGACAGAAGCGAGGTCGTTCAAGGCACAGAAAAGAAACAGGACTTTGAATTGATCCCAAGATGTGCAAGGGATGAAGTGAAGTTAAAATGGAAGCTGAAGAGGAGGGAGAGGTTAGGTGGGAGCCATGAAGTTGATACAGACGGATGGGAGAGGGTGAGGTGGAGCGGGAAGAGAAGGGTAGAAGAGACTGGACGAGAGAGGGAGTGGGAAGATGAAGAAGGGGGCACAAGCAGTGAGTTGAAACACAGGAGAGGTAGAGACTCCAGTTCTGGCAAAGAAAGAAAAGAAGAGGGGGATACAGAGAGGAAGAGAGCTCCTGTTTTAGCGACAGAGGAAGAGGACGAGGAAAGCGGGGGACCTCTGGAGGGGAAGGATGAAGAGGCCGAGGAGCTGAGAGAGGGCCCCACAACACACTCGTGGTCCTCCCCACATCCAATTCTCTCCAAGCTTTTGCACTCCTCCACCTCCTCCAGCTCCTCCATCAACCTCTCCTCAGCAGAGAGCGATGAGGTCTTCAGTGAAGGAGAAGATGCTGGCTCAAAGAGGAGGGCGTTCAGGAAGGTGAGAATGGACAGATGTGGTGTAACATATTTCATTTTGGCATTTATCATAGTATATATCATAGCACTACTACCACACCTGTGCATGTGGCTGCTGTGGTTTTCCATGGAAGAGGCTTACTAGAACTATCTTTCTCAACTGTTCTTTTGCACCTATGGTCGTGGTGATTTGCATGGGCTTGAAAGAGGACTTTGACAAGGTCAGATTTGAATGGTGTTTGCATGCCTGGCTGCTGCTGCTGTCACAGATATGAGAGTAGAGGGGAGCAAATGGTGGGAGGACTAGAGACTCTCTCAGCACAGTGAGCCTGTAAGGACTGAATAAAAGAGCGCCACACAAGAATGAGACATAAGCATCTTCAAAACAGTTCATCTCTGTGACCAAAATAGGAACATTTACGCTGCAAACATCTGCAATTTAAATGGCTGTGTCTTAAACATCACATGATACAGACATTTTCTTCAACTTGAAACTTGTTATTTTGTGAGTATCTCTACTGAGCATGCTCAGGTCAACTTTTTGCTTCCCTTGGTTTTTTGGTTTTTCAACAGCCATGCCTGTGTTTGGTGGCAGCTGTTTTGTGTATATACAAAACAGACCGTAACTGTCAAGGTATGAACGCTGTTTGTAAACACCAAAGGCACTGACACTCAAAACAGTTTTTTTGACGTGCACAGAGGACCTAAGAGCTGTTCATACTGACAAATATACCCCAAGAAATTTTCACATAATGGTTGGCCTTAAAGGGACAGTTCAGCTCAAAATCAAAAATGTAGTGCTATCTATCAGTCTAGATTGTTTTGGTGGTCCTACATGAAACTGCTCACAACAAGGTCTGTGGATTATCTTGAGTCACCGGGTCATGACTTCTGGGCAGAGACAGTCGCAGTTGTTGTTGAGTTTTTCAAATTTCAAAAAAAAAAAAATTGGCACTTTGAGCACCACAAGCCAAGTGCCATCTAGTTTTATTATTTTGGAGAGAAGGCAGACATCTCTACGGCCAGTATCTCCAGCACTCGGCAACTCTCACCAAAATAACCTAGAGTGAAAAACAGCACTGCAAGTAAGTGGAAATATATGTTTGATTTTTTTTTGAGTACGGGGTGAACTGTCCCTTTAATACAAAGTTTGGTTACAAATACAGTTTGTACTGCATTTAGTTTACAGTTGTTGGCCTACTGTGCCATTTAATGTATACCAAACAGGGGCGATATTAGCAGATGATCAATCTCGAAACCCACTGGCTACTGGTCTGGTGACAATAAACCTATGGGGGTGAGGGGTCAATATTATGGGCTGATCCACTGTAGCCAGCAGATATCCAGGCCGTGACTTACATTTCCATTTGCTGGTCATTGGCTGGCTAACCTCTATGAACAGATATCTGCGTATGAGTGCAGATATATTTAAAAAAGGTAATAAAAAATTATCATTTCAACCAATGCTTTCCGCCTCTCCACACAAAATGTTTGCCTACCATTTAAACGTGATTGGTCAATACTACTCGGACTACAAACAAAAACCAGAACGCTTCCAAAATCTTGTCCCATCACCGACAGATTCTGTATACGTATGTATTCTCTTTATAAAGATTACCAGACCATCATTAATATGATGCCATTTTCAACCTCTACTAGTGTAAGGTGCTGCAAGCTCCGCATTACACATATGTTGTAGCCAGGGTTTCAATATTATACTTTGTTGTCAACATGCATATTGTCTTATTTTATTTGCTGTCAATGTTACTTGTGACATGTTCACATAAATAAATATCTGTTTTTCTCAGTAATAAGTTCATATAACACAGCAGTGATTCATCTGATATCCAGTTCATGGAAATTTTTTGCACTTGCTGTTCTAAACACCTACCAGTCTGGTAGCTCTTTCCTGGGAAAAATCCTCCCACTCACAGGAAGTGATGCATTTTATGTTAACAGTTTATTTCAAATAAACAGAAGAAGAAGGACTAGATACTTAGCATGCAGAGTGAACCCTGTTAACCACTCCCGGTCTGCGTCAATGCAGAAATAGTTGTGCCGTCACTATTACTACATTTCAGATCCAGCTTGCATGAATGTGGCCATTAGTTTATCAAGCAGCTCATCCTGTTTCCTCCCTAGTGGGACAACACAAAACATGGTGACACAAACAGTCGCAGAGAAAAGGAGAAAAAAGATATTTAGCAGACTGGTGTTTATCAGGATTGAGCTGTGTATGTGTTAGTCACATTATCCCCACACAGAAGCTAAGCACCTGCTCAACATGTTCAGTTTAAAAAAAAAATTACACTGGCTGCTCTTTGTCTGCTTGATGCGTTCATGCATGTGTGTGTGTGAGCTCCTGACATCCATAACTTGAGTGTGAACTGCCAAACAACATAGCAGTTGCAGGGTTTCTTGTCACAAAGTAAAAGCTAAAAAAAAAAACAATATGAAAATACAAAAAGTTGTGATGATGTGAATTTGGTAGCTTTGCCGATTAGAATATGCATCAAACAACTCTCAAGTCTTAGAAGTCTGAGTTTGACGCAGCATGTGGATGCACCACAGCACAACATCAAGCCTCAGCTGCACAGTCACAGAGCAACCTACCAAAAGTACAGAGCAAGATAAGTAAGACACTGGACATTAGTATATTGTGATAGTTGTGAGAACGTTGATGAAGGAGAAACAATGTAATTACTGAACAGTCGTCCAGTAAGAGAGAGAGACAACTTTGGAGCAGATGGACAGTACATTAAAAACCAGTATGCAAGTATCATATTTACTTCTGATCATGCCTCAGTAAAAAACATAATGCTGTGTGACTGTTGTTGTCATTTGTCAGTAACCAAGACTCAGATTTGTGCAATCTCACCCCTGACAAGCACTTTTGCTATGTTGCTAGCTTCCCCACAATCCCCTGCTCACTGTCAACTGAGAGGGAAGTGAAGAAAGTAAACTGGTTACACCATATTTGGACTTTTCACTGTTTATAATCAAATTGTTCCCATCAACAGATCGGTTTAAGTTAATGCTAATACTTAACCTGGGACTATCTTGCTTAAGGTAATACTGTCAGACTATTATCTGATAGTTACATGTACAGTCAATACTTGTAGTTAGCTAGGAATTAGCAATACTGTGACTACATTAACTAGCATATCAGCTAACAGTGGCAACTGACAGATGGAAGTAGGTGACAATGAGTAAGTTAATAAAAGGTAGGCTAACACGTTCTTAACTGTGCAGCCTCTCTGACAGTTAAACAATAATAAAAATTCAGGACAGATCATAGTACACATTCAAATCTGTCTCTTGTCCCCCATCCTCTTTGCTTTAGGTGCCCTCAGCATGAAAAGCATTTCATGGTTACATGCCAACAGTGTGACCGACAACAGAGGCAGAAGCTAATCTACTACGTCAGCGGGATGTCCTCTTTAACTTTTCATGCCTGTGAAGTTCCTCTGAGCAACACTGCACTCTGCAGAAACTTTTTTTTTTTTGCTACAAGGTCAACAAAAGTAGAATCGACCGCCATGCCACACAGGTAACCTGCTTGCTAACTGAACATAGACAAAGGAGACAAAAGCCTGCTATACTGTCTGATAGAGCTTAAAAACCTGTAAAATATTATTGACTATAACATCAATAACTTTGCCCCACATGCACTGTCAGCACCATGTATATATGCAGGTTCATGCAAATTGTTTCCACAGGGTTCTAAAAGGGCTGCCCCCCTGAAAGTCAAAGCTCTGAATCTGCAGTTTGCTCAGCTTAGTCGACTGAGATTCTACAAGTTGAGCGGTCATTTTATTTATTTTTTGTCAGTCAGTGTGCGGTGTTCTTCTGGGGACCTTTCGTTCCCCAGATTTAACTGCAGAGTGAGTGCTTCTCATTTTCACGCTGCTCTCCGGTACAGGCAGCTGCAGACCCAGACCCCAGGAAAAGGTTCCTGTTACTCCCTTTATGTACAAAAACAGATTCAACCATTTCAAACATTGTAAACATCACTGCTCTCATACTTCCACGCGTCCTTTATGATAGCATAGATACAGCCAATATGTGGCACTTGAGGGCAGAGTCAAAAGTTTAACACAACAACAAACGAGGTGACCATGAAGGAGGCTGTGATATTGCACCTTATATACATCCCAACACAGAGAATTCTTTTCACTATATTACCAATTTGTTCCGTTCCATTATTTAAATTTATTCCCTGTCTCCTATAGTCGTTTCTCACTTGAACTACGCTACACTGCCCACACAGTCTCTGGTGGTTCTGCTCTGTTTCATACATATCCATAAGCTTTCAGAAAACGTGCACAAATATGGACAAAATGAACGCAGAGTATGGACAGAAGGCTCTCAGTCTCCATTTCCGTCTCTGTCTCTGTCTCCGTATCTAACGTTGAGCGGAAATGAGCTCTTAGTGGAGTTTATTGTACTGGTGACAGTTTATGACAGCGATGATGGAAGCAGCTGACCTGCTGTGACAACCATGTTAACTTTGTGATGGAAAACTGCAAAGTGTCTCTAATCTACCGAAGCCACAACAACAATGGCATTATATACTATGAGAAAGCAGCACCATCAAGGGTAACTGGTATTTTTCAAGCTGGGTCCTATTTTCCCATGTTTATGTGTCTGCTGCGGCATGCAAAAGTTTTGGCACCCCAAGACATTTGAGCTCTCAGAACAACTTTTACCAGGGTCTTAGACTTTAATTAGCTTGTTAGGACTATGGCTTGTTCGCAATCGTTGTTAGTGTATGTCAGGTGATGCAAATTTCAAAGTTTTATAGTCAAAGTTTTTAGTCGGATTCCTGAAACCTTGTCCAAACAATCAGCAGCCATAGCCTCCTCTAAACAGCTGCCTAGCACTCTGAAAACTAAAACAACTGATGCCCACAAAGCAGGAGAAGACTATTAGAAGATAGCAAAGTGTTTTCAGGTAGCTGTTTCCTCAGTTCGTAATTAAGAAATAGCAGTTAACAGTAACTGTAGGGATCAAGTTGAAGTCTGGAGGACCAAGAAAACTTTCCAAGAGAGCTGCTCATAGGATTGCTAGAAAGGCAAATCAAAAACCCCATTTGACCGCAAAAGACCTGCAGAAGGATTTTACAGGCTCTGGGGTGGTAGTGCACTGTTCTAGTGTGACACCTGTACAAATATGACCCTTATTGAAGAGTCATCAGAGGAAAACCTTTCCTGTGTCCTCACTGCAAAATTCAGTGTCAGAAGTTTGTAAAGGAACATCTAAACAAGCTAGATGCTTTTTGTAAACAAGTCCTGTGGACTGATGAAGTTAAAATTGAACTTTCTGAAAGCAATGAGCAATGGTATGTTTGGAGAAAAAATGGTGCAGAGTTTCATGAAAAGAACACCTGTTCAACTGTTAAACACGGGGGTAGATCGCCAGTGGCGCTGGGGACATTTCATGGGTGGAGAGAAGAATGGATTCAATTAAATTCCTCACCAGCTGTAAAAAAAAAAAGCTGAGGATGAAGAGTAGATGGCTTCTACACCAGGACAATGGTCCTAAACACAGCTTGAAATCCACAATGGACTACCTCAAGAGGCACAAGCCAAAGGTTTTGCCATGGCCCTCACAGTCCCCCGACCCAATCATCACTGAAATTCTGTGGACAGACCTCAAAAGAGCAGTGCAAGCAAGACTGCCCAAGAATCTGACAAAGCTAGAAGCCTTTTGCAATTAGGCATGTGTGAAAATCCCCCAAACAAGTACTGACAGACACTTAGCTGGCTACAAAAAGCATTTAGAAACTGTGATACTTGCCAAGGGGGGTGCTATGAAGTACTGACCATGCAGGGTGCCCAAACTTTTGCTTCAGGCTCTTTTTCTTTGTTGTTATTTTCAAACTGGAAAACATTTAAATAAAAAGGAATTTTGCTTAAAATATTAAAGAAATATGTAATCTTTAACTTCATGCCTTTTGGTGATCAATTCATCTTCTATTTACCGAACTGTTCACAGTAAACTAAATTTTAACAATGGGGACCCAGACTTTTGCACGCCACTGTAAGTGACTAATCAGAACAACCATTTTTGAAATTGGTCCAGAATTCGGTGAGAGCAGAATGGGCTGCAATGTAATTCCTTCGGGCAGTTGAGCGCGGTCAAGTGCCGTCCATTTAAATTGCCTGTTTTTGCCAATGAAAGGCTCAAATTGTTATTTTAAGTGTTTGACAACATTATGGAAAGGATCCTTACAGATAAAGACCTTTTGTGTGTAAGAGTAAGATCCTTCTTCTTTAGCAGAAACCACCTTGAAATTGCTATTATGAAAGCTACCAGACTGCATTTAAGAAAACAATAATTTATCATCGTAAAATACACTTAATTTAAAGTCAACAGAAGCTAAATTAAGCCAATAAAAACTGTCTGTGATAATCTCTCCAATGTTTCAACAATCACTTAGTATGGTTTAATTGAAATAAACCCTTAATTCACTCAGATGTGAAAATATGCTGGCTCTGTACACATTAAAATGACTGTTTATTTAAATAGAGTCTGGTGGGTTTGGCAATGGCTTTTGGGTCTGTTTATGATTAAACAAAAAGGGTCTTTTTCTTCACCAAAAAGGTCTTTGTGGGGATCCTTTCCATAAATTGTCAGACACCTAGAATAACAATCTGATCCTGTCAGACACTTTAAATGGACATCAATTGACGGTGCTCAGTTGCCTGCAGGAATGACATTGCTGCCAGTTTCGCTGCTGCTGGCCGCGGTGCTCTTCCTCAATACTGGACCAGTTTCAGAAATTGTAGTTCCCATTACTCATTTGGACAGAAAAACACACACGTCCAAGTTGGAAAATACAGAAGTTGCCATTTAATGTTAAGCTCCATTGGCAGTGTTAAATGACACATTATGAAGTTAGTTGATACCACACTGCAGCATGAAGATAAGTTGTTTGCTTTCATATTTTATTAAAAAACGATACACAGCATAAAACCAATAATTAGATTGTGTTTTACAATATAATGGTAACACGTATACAGGCTGTATCTGGAAAATTTACTTATACTGAATGATAAATGCCAGCCGAGGATATTGAGCTTCTGTTATCCTCACACTGTGATTTAAAAGTGGAGGCTCTTGGTATTTGCTTAGTAATTAATAAAAGTAATTACCACTGAATGAGGCCATGTGCCTTCAGTCTGTAAATCTCAAGTGCCACTGTTGTTTGAAGTATGACTGTGCTTCAGTTCTCAGTCAATGATTAAGTAATTACAGAGAAATGAAACACAGGAAGCTTTTTGCCACGAGCCAGGGATTGTGTTTCGCTTGGTATGACTCTGCAGTTTGTGAAATGCTGTAGCTTTGTGAATGTACTGGTCTTTGACCTGGAAACACCTGGGAGCCCGAGATTTCACTGCTGTAGAAGAATACAAATTGCATCTGTGGGAAATTAAAAAAAAAACAAAAACACATTACTAGATTTTATTTGATTGTTTTTATTG
>JAPZEB010000026.1:19013866-19026743 GCA_029783705.1 Chaetodon striatus
CTGATATCTCCAACACTCAGCAACTCACACCAAAACAATCTAGACTGATAAACAGCACTACAGGTAAGAGGAAAAATGTGTTTTTGATTTTAGGGTGAGCTGTCGCTTCAATGATATGGTTTATCACATCTTCTTCAAAGAGAGAAATCAGAGACTTCAGAATTAGATTTATATTTCATCACTTGTCAGACGCTTTTGTATAAAGAAAGGCATTGAGCTGCTTTGTCACAGTGGGTAAAGCAAAGGTGTAGATAATGAAATAAATGGTGGTTGCATGCCATTTAGCTGCTTCAGATTCAGGGTCATGGTATTCTGCATGCTGGCGTACACTTTCATAGCTCACTGGAACACTGGAATAGATCAGAGCCAGTGTTAATGTTGTTACTACAACCTGTGCTTTTCCTACTGTGACAAGTTGATGTGTCTGCTGTGAAAAAAGGTCTACTCAGGACCAAAAGATGGAAAAGTGTTTTAGCAAACAAGAAAAATCACACAAACTTCCTATACAAGGGAAGCCTCATACTTTTGATTATAAGGGGTGGTCATATCCATAAGCATAACAGGTCAGCAGCACAGGCTGAGCACTGTCACCTCACAGCAACAAAGTCCTAGTTCGACCCTACTTGCTGGCTGGGGTCTTTCCACTTGAATGCGTGCAGAAATTCAAGTTCTGAACAGCCTGCAGGGGAATATGTTTCTCTGTATGCTTCACGCCTGTTGACCTGTCAAAGATGTGAGCTGCCTCTTGAAAAACAATGCGCGCTGGGACAGGCTGCACACCCTGTTCATCTCACATGAAGACATCAACATGCTCTTCTTTTCTGCCTCAGAGCCGCTCCTGGAAAACCTACCTGACCATGATGCACTGGTCGCTTCGGAGGCAGAGCTCCTGGGTCCAGCTGGCTGTACATCAAGGCATGTTCATCTAAAACAGACACATACAGGCACCCAGAAACATCTCTGCACCTCTAAAGACTGGATATAGCCCACATACATTATAACCTTTTATCTCCAGAATGTCAGGTTTCATCTCTTTTGGTTTTACCACCATGCGCTTTGAGTTCATTCAGTGTGTTTTTAACAGGTTTCGAACATATTTCATCAAGTCAAGTAAAGTCTTGTCATCTCACTGAGGTCTGCAATATAAAGATCGGACTGTTCCCTCAGGTTAAACAGAAAAATAACACAACTAACAACTAACTGACACCCTTCTTGTTTTCTTAAACACGTGGATCGTTAATAATGCTTCCAGTTGTCCTTCCTGTTGCCAGGTAACTTCCAGCTGAGCGAGGGAGGGGAGGTGTTGAAACTGTACAGTGAGGTGGAGGCAAAGTGCCTTGAGTTATTGATGAGAGACCCGCTGAGACCCTTTGTCCCGCAGTATCATGGCTTGGTCACCAGGGGGGAGCACTGCTACATCCGCCTGGAGGACCTGCTGAGCGGCCTGAGGAGACCAGTCATCATGGACTGCAAGATGGGAGTCAGGTAGGTTTGAGAGCAATTGTTCCCTTCTATCAGAGGTTACCAGACCAGTCCTGCAGGTTTATACATTAACACTGTATAAATTTGTGTACTCATGCTTGGACAAGGGGCTGAGAGATGAAATCAGTATGCTTTTATGCCCAACATGAGAGATTCTTTGTCAGGACATACCAGGAGGACGAACTGATCAAAGCTCGGACCAAGGCCACCCTGCGGAGTGACATGTACCAGAAGATGGTGAAAGTAGACCCGTCAGCTCCGTCAGCAGAGGAACATGCACAGCAAGGGGTGACTAAGTTTCGATACCTCCAGTGGAAGGACACAACCAGCTCTACGTCCACGCTGGGCCTCAGGATAGAGGGCATCATGGTAGGCCAGTAAAGTCACTGCACAACTTGTGTTACTCAAACATACATATTTATCTGAAGCGTTTGGTTCTCTGTAAGTTTTCAAATGTCCCATATCTGTGTCGTTGTGTTTCACTCTCTGTGAGTCAGATGGAGGATGGCAGTATCCAACGGGACTTAAGGAAAGTCCTGACTCCAGATCAGGTCACGAGTGCAATGCTCTTCTTTACCAAGAGTCAGCTGGACATCCTGGTCAGTTCTGTCTGTCGTAGAAACACCAATTACTGTACACTACTTGTCTTTTAGAAAACACGTCCCAGATCCTGAATCAGATTATGATTAGTAAGACAAAACAAATCTTTGAAAAAAAAAATTAAGTTATCAAGGAAAAAAGATATGACTAAACCTCACAAAAAATACTTAAAAACTGAAATTAAATCAAAACTAGATGTTTGTTTAGTTTGTGTGTCCCCAGTTGCTGCACTGTGGGTGAAGAGGTATAATCAAATCATATTAAGCTTCTAATACATAATCAATGCTCTGATGCCTGCTGTGCATATCTAAAGAGAGTTATGACAAAACTAGCACAACAATCCACACAGACCGTGTCTTTAAAAACTTTTTAATGAAGATATAAATGGAACCAACAATAAAACTATAAAAAAAGTAATCACTGAATTGATTTTCCTCCTTTCTTCCTATATCTTTACTATACTGACGTCCTGTTATTTCTTCATTTTATTTATTGATTACATTAATTGTTTAACCTGTGATGTGTGCTATTTGTGTCTGCTAAACCTCAACTCTGCCCATCTGTGGTTTCAGAGAGCGTACCACTCCAGACTCCTGGCCCTCAGAGATGCACTGAAGAATTCACCATTTTTCAAAACCCATGAGGTTGGTTTACATGTAGACACATCTTTTTGCTTAGTGCTTTAAATCTTAACAGGAAGTGAAAATAATGGGAGTCAAAATAGCCACTGTTAAAACAAGAGAATAATTTATTCAAAATTTAAAAATGAGAAAATGACAATTACTTATCAGACCACATTGAGCCCGGGGCCCAGTCGTTAAAAAAAACAAAAAACAGTGTGGATCAGAATGATCTTGATTTGGAAATCCTATGTTTTGCTATCCAGGATCAGCTAATCCATCTTACTTTTGTACCAGTTTTTCAAAGCAACATTGGACTGGATCACCCTGATACAGATACAAACTTTAAGATTCACACATCAGCAAACCACCAAATAACCAGTGCTCCAGATGGGATTACATATTACAGTGTGAGCTACTAGCTAAAGAACAGCCAGCAAAGGGGCCTGTGTTTTCATTTGAAGAGAAAGAAGACAGCATGAGGGGCAATTTTTGTCTGACATGGGGATTATTTTATGACAACAAAATCCTTTATATTACTAAAAGGCTTAATAGATAAACATTCTCTAATGTCTACTTTATGTACTTACACTGTAACAGTTTAACAAATGAAGTGCAAAATATAAACTATGAATTCACTCTTCCACGACAATCTGGATAGATCAGATTTTTTTGGATCAAAGATATCCCTGTTTTACTAAAAAATTTTGAACACACCGAGGGTTTGATCCAGATCAAAACCAGAGCTGAACTGCTTGATGTAATCCGATTTCAGCATCCTTTTTTCCCTTCGCATTAGAACAATCTATTTTCAGGATCTGATCCAATCCAACATCTGAAATCTGATCAGATTACTTTTGAACAACTGGGCCCGGAGGCCTTTTTGCTGATCCAGTGTTATATTCCTATAATGAATCTACATATATTTATATGTTTGACCTGATCAGGTGATTGGCAGCTCGCTTCTCTTTGTGCACGACCACAGCAGCAGGGCCAACGTGTGGATGATAGACTTTGGGAAGACGACCCCAGTGCCCGACAGGAGCGAGCTCCAACACGACGTCCCGTGGATCGAGGGGAACAGAGAGGACGGCTACCTCATCGGTCTGAGGTCTCTGATCAACTCTCTGAGCGATGCCATCAGTGGGGCCTGCGCGCTTCAGGAGGACAGCTGTGGAGAACAAGAGTGGTACATGAAGTGAAGTAGAGCGAGGGTTGTGGTGGAGACACTTGACCACTCAAAAACAGAATCAGGTGGACAAAACAGCCACTGTTACTCTTTGAACTGTCGCATCCTTTCATTCACTGGAAGAGACAACAAAGGAGGATTTGTTGATGGGATATCTGTCTTCATTGACTGAGGAAGAAGAGTGAGGGAGTACAATGCAGTTACAATCTATTGAAATGTGATGTGACTGTCTTGCAATTGCACATCTGGTATGTACATACTGTAACTGTGAAGACAGTGTTTTGTTACAAAGACTTTCTTCTTTTCTATTCCCCTTTTATTATTCACGAAGGACCAAATTTTCTTTGGAGTGGTCTGCAAAAACTCAGTACTCACCTGTGTGGCAACACATACTAAGATTTGTTTACAGCAGCAAAGGAAACTATCATACACACAAACATGCACATATTGCTGAACAGCCTCATTATAGTCAGTCTATCCTAAATAGACTAACCATACTTATGCATGTTGTGATATTATAAGAGTTTAATTGTTCACAGATGATGCAGCTGAAATGTTCTCCTTGTTTTATACAAAATAACTTCACATGTAAGATGCTCCATACTGAGTGAAATAAACAATGACTGCCTGTATCTGCTCAGTCTTTATATCCCTACATTACTAGTACTCAGAAACCATCCATATCATGTCATACTGTCCTATATGTTACAGTTAAACAAAGGGAAACAATGGTACTGTATCCCCAAATCAATATTACACATTATTTTAACAAATTTTAAAAAAGACACACCTCCACATATTGACAGTAAACATTTAACAGCTTCAGTCTCAGTAAAAATTCATGCTGTGCGGCCATGGGCGGATTATGAGACAACGGCCCCTGAGCACAGATATGTAAAAGGCCAAGCCACCTCTCCCACATAGGAGCAAAACACAGATACTGTGGTAGTTTTGCCTCTTTTATTGAGTCTTTTTACATTAGTTGTGGTTTTGTGTGTCTCCTAACACTCATTTTGAGTCACTTTGGAATCATTCTGCGTCTCTTTGAGTCATTTTGCATCGTTTTTCAGTCATTTTGACTATTTGGAGTTATTTTGTGTCTTTTTGCAGTCATTATGAGTCTCTTTGCAGTCATTTTGCATCTTTTTGCAGTTATTTTGAGTCTCTCTGGATTCATGCTGTGTCTCTTTGGAGTCATCTTGAGTCTCTTTGCAGTCATTTTGAGTCTCTTTAGAGTCATTGTGTGTCTCTTTGCAGTCATCTTGAGTCTCTTTGCAGTCATTTTGAGTCTCTTTAGAGTCATTGTGTGTCTCTTTGCAGTCATCTTGTGTCTCTTCCTGGTCAGTATGTGTTCATTTGAGTGTCATTTTGCAGTATGGCCCCCAACACTTTGGGCCCCTGGGCTTGTGCCTCGTTGGCCCGTTCAGTAATCCAACTGTGTGTGCAGCTTAACATTGTTCAAACCCACAGAACATTATTTGGTATTATAGTGGGTACTGCAAAGTGTGCAGGTGATGGTGAATTTGGGGCACATGTGTATAAAATGGTGCACAAGTCGTGTTTGTGAATGTCAGACAGATTTGACAACTTTTAACAGTTGATTTCTCCAACTTTAATGTTACTTTAATACACGAAAACTGGAAATTAATGTTAATATGTACTGTAATTAGGTCCAGCAGATATTTAGATCAAAACAATGTGTAATAATTCCTACCTTAGTGAAGTTTATCATGTCTTTGTTGTCTTACGGAGCTGTTAATTCAACACTGTGGTCATTTTGGAGACTGCAGTTTATTGTGCTGAGGTGTTTCAAACAGGTGTTTCTAATATACTGTCCATCCATTTATACCAATGAGGGCAGACTAAATATTGGACACACCTCTCAGTGTAGTGCAACACAACTCAGCAGCAACACAAACTACAAGTAACCATAAGGTTGAACCAACAGCTCTGTAAAACTTTATCAACAAAACATAACTGTCACAGAGGTAAGATTTATTTCACTTATGTTGTTTTAATAAGTTGAAATTAATAAACTGGAAACTGTACTTTATGTAGTGGAAATATAATGTAATGTGATGTGATGTAATGTGATGTAATGTGATACCTCATCCAGATTCCAGTGAGTTCCACCGGGTGGCGCCATGTTGTTGTTCGTCCTGGTGGAGTAGTGAGCGGGACACGGTGACGGACAGCAGCGGGGACAGCAGACAGTAGACAGGGTCGGTCGTTTCCGATATCATCACGGAAAATTTTAACCACGGTAAAAGAAAATATCGGGTAAATATCGTCGGTCTGTGTCTGCGAGTCCTGCATGATGTCCAGCCGGGTGCCGTGCTAACGCTAACAGCTAGCTAGCTAAAGCTAACGTCCGTTTACACCTGCCTTACCGAGGTGAAGCTGTAAAAAAAGGCGGTTTCATTTTGCACAGATTACACAGCACGTGAATTTTTTATTGTAGCTACAAAGAATATTGTTTGGCAGTTTCCTTAAAGATTAGGACTGAAGAGTTTCCCTGGATGGATCGCCTGACTTTGTTTCAGAGAAGCTACCCCAACCTGGCTGTGGTGACACGTGTGTTGAATCAGGGTAAGTGTGGTTCACTGATTATGTCCAAGTTCACGGCTGTGCCTCAGTTTGGACACGTTTTACTGGAGGTTGAGTCAAGCAGCTGTGGGAATTAAGATATATATGGACGGGGATAAGTCTATTGGGGACAGTACAGTTGAAATGTTATGAATATTTAAAAGTAAATTAAGTTTAATGAGCTTAATTTCCATGGAGTAGACGTCGCATCTTGCTTCATATGCGTCCAAACTGTGACTTAAACACTGAGTTTCTCAGGGAAATCAGATGGAGTAGACTACTTTTGGACTGGAGATGAAACTTGACTACCTGTTGGGCACTATTGAGGCCTGTGGCACTCCCAGTCAGCAGTTACAATAATGAGAGGATTTCAAACACCTGTTTAGGACAGCAGCTGGCAACAAAAAATCAGGTTATTCGTGGAGACATGGACTGGATTCAAAACCTTGAATGTATTATTACAGCCTCCTTTTTTCACAACTACACAAAACCAATACTACTATTTCCTTTTTATTATAATTATATTCCATTTTTGTGTGAACGGTATATTAAGGTGAATACATTTCCAACAAGAAAATGTCAAGACAGCAAATTGCTGATTGTGTAGCTGCTTTGTTGAAGCCCCTTGTACAGTGACTTTAGGTCAGAGGTATTTAAGTAGTAATATCATATGTAAAGTAAAATAAGACACAAAATGTTGAGGAAAAAATAAAAACACAAGTGCTAAAGGAATATTATCTTCTAATCACATCAATTATATATGCACATACATTATTAATTATAAGAGAGCCAATGTAATTTTTTGTTTCCAATTTAAAGATTAATATCTTTTTAAAAGTTTGTCAGATTTGGAATATTATTTTGGTATTATATCGATTTTTAAATATTTTGATTACAGCCATAAGTTACACTAGAGGGGAAAATAAGTTGGTGCAGCTGCCAAAGGACAGAAATTAATACAGATGAGAAGGAACATGTATTTTCTGCTTAGTTTTAATGTGCAAATGCTATTCTTGATAAACTAAATATGAATTTTTGATATAAGGTACCCTATGTTACAGGAATGCTTAATTATACTGATGACTGATTAAATGTAAGTTAAGTTTCAAGACCACGAATCTTTAAATGATACATTATTTACATACATACATAATTTCAGTGCTGTTTAAAACCTCTAGAGGATTCGTAATAATTATAATATACAACCCATCGGCCTTTTGATGTAATATTAAAGCACTATTAATTTAATGTCGTGGTTAATAAAAGTAGTCAGACAGCCATTCATTGTGCCTTTTCGTTGGTGCTGCTTTTGTCCACAGTATTTAAAACCTGTGGGTAGTTTACACAGTATGCAAACTTCGGCTTACTAATATCAAGTAAAAGCTAACGTTATCAAATTTTTATTTTACGATGCGCACCGTTTTTTGTAATGCTTACTTTTCGACCACACGTTCAAAACTTTTTTTTTTTTGTTTCAACTCCCCGCGCCATTTTCTTACACCGGAAGTGAACATGTGTTTGAAGTTGTACTTCCACTGTCTTCTCGTCAACGCGCAGAAGGAGAAGCTAGCTTAGCCACCAGCTAGTTAAAGAGCACTGTGCGATCGCGTCGTGCTCGCCTTTGTGTTTCCTCTGAACGACTTGGGATGTTGGAAGTTCTTCTTCAGTCCAGCAGTTGTGTTTCGTGAAAGAGAGAAACGAGGCCCGGCAGATCATATTTTCACCCGGGGCTGTGTGTTTTTTAATCTAACACTATTCCAGAAATATGGCGGACGGCGGGCATTACTACAACGGTAAGACACCCTGTTACTTCAGCATTAACCTTACATCTTTTGTGCTACTTGTACCGTTTTTCTTCAGACCAAGGAGACTTTTTGGTGAGGAGAGAGGTCAGGAGCACTGATTACATGGTCAATGGAGGTACATTTATATCTTGGGCCCTCCCCATGTTATTTAAAAATGGTACTTTATTTTCACAAGTATTTACTTGGCACTTACTATTATAATGCTAATAAAACAAAATAAATTGCATACAGTTACTGTAGCTTTTAATATGGCAAGGCTGGGTATTTTTCTGTGACAGCTGTAATTTCAGATGTAGGTTCTATGTTAAGGATTAATATCCTAAAAATGCAAACAGTAAGAGACATCATTGTGGCTTTATTCATTCACTGCTAGTTCATTCATTATAGTGCATTATTTGTTTAAGTCTGTAATTTATTTGCTGACAAATTGGTATTGTAGACCAGATTGGACCTAAAGTGTGTTTTTTGATCATGTATGTTTGTGATGTGATATTAAAGTCAAAACTGACTAACTTTTGAACTGTTTCTCAGAGCATGATGACAGAACCGCACCACAGTATCGCAACCGTAAAAACAGAGGCTCCCACAAGGATCGGTTATTTGACAGGTCCCGTAGAGGCCGCCAACGGGGCAGCCATGCTGGAGGCTTTGGAGGTCCTGGGCCACGGTCTAGGCTCGACGATACAGATCCAGATGTAACTATGAGTGACAGCTCTCAGGACAGCAGCTCCCAGCACAGATTGTAAGTGTGGCCGACTGGCCAAGCCGGTTTGTTGTTTAACTTGTTTTTTGCAGTTTAAAATATTCATCAGATACATTTGTCTGAGTGTGACTTATTGATGAGCATTAAAACAAGCACCTGGCTTTATAGAGAGTATTTGGAGAATTGTTAAACCTCAAAGCCAAAAGAAACTTCCTAGAATAAGTTTAAAATTAAAACACAAAATGTGTCTTTTTTTTCTGTGAATTCTGTCATGTGAACTTGCTTGAACTGCTTTGAGGCACCCTAAGCTACTCTGTGGTATGTGACAGGAAGAGAAAGTACAACAAGTCTGACCATTTTCACATTTAGCACTCTGAGCTCCTCTCAGATGAAAACCCCTGCAAGTCATGTACTCGCCCAAAAAGTTCCACTGGAAAACCAACCAAAAGTGAAACTGTGAAAGTAGATTGAGCTCAATTAAGTGGTTTTTTTTTTTTTTTGCTTGACTGCCATATCACTGTTATCTCAGCGCCTTATTTGAACTTACTGGTGACTCATAAGCCACACATGCATTTCAAAATTTTCTAAACTTTTTAGGGGTCCTTTCGGGACAGAAAAGGCCTGCAAATTTAAAAAGGGTCCAAACTTATATCAGCTAGGGTGTGTACATTTATTAAAGGTATACTGTGGAGTTTTTCCACCACTAATAGATCTATAGAGTAATGTTTGATGAGAAGTTGTCCTGATTGTACCTTGTGCTCTTTTGGTGCATGCATGAGAACTGGCTGCAAACTCTCGCATGACAACCCTGCCTCCTATAAATTACATTTATATATTTCTAAACTGCATTCATATTTATATTGTGGTGACAACATAATTGCTGCCTGGACTGTGTTCGGAGACCACATTGCTTTGAGTTAATGAAACACTTTTTTATGCAATGTGCTGAGGTCATAGGGAGGTGGTTGGAACGGATCGCTGACATGCAAAGTACAGAACTGTGACACTGAAATCCTGGGTTTGTGCCCAGACTCCTGTTTGTGGTTAGATTTAGGCAACAAAAGCACCAAGGTTAGGGTTAGGGGAAGATTGTGATTGCAGTTAAATGTTAATAAAATAGATGATAACCAAAATAATGCTGTAATCACTGCAAGTGGACCGTGTATTAAAAGAGTGCTGATAGCTTCAATATCAACATTTTTGTGATTTGCCAGGTATGTGATTAGCAACATTTACTCATTATGTTGATAAAAATATGTATTTAGTGCAGCATTGTGTTTCCCTTCAAAACATATCTGCTGTTTCAAATAGTAGTATATTAATGTAATTTTTAGGAGACTGGGATAAACTTTGCGTGATGCACATCATTTTCAGAGGCAGTAACAGTTTAGGGCATAAATGCACCATTAAAGGTGGCAAAACAGTCATTAAAATCGAGGAAAAAAGAGAAGGCTTTGCTCTGATGTGTTATGCGGTCAGAAGTGGATTCAAAGTGTGTGTGTGTCTCAAGGATAGGTGGGAAACGTTGAATGTTAACACAACTTTTTGTTATAATAGCAAACACTGGCTGAAAGAGGAGAGTTTATATATATGGTCTTGTTTTGTCTTCTTTAGCACCCCGTATGGAAGACCTCATCGGAAACGCGGAGATGGAGGCTTTGACAGAGAGAGGCGACAAGGCAAAGGGGGAGGAGGTGGAAGAGGCGGCTTTAGAGACCGCATTGGAGGCAACGGAGGAGGGGGAAAAAGCCGATCAGGCTGGTACAAAGTAACGGTGCGTATTGTAACAGCTGCCACAGGTTGTTCATACCTCTACCTTGTAACCTGTCAAAGGAGTTAATATTTTGGCCTTTTGTCTGTTTGACAGATACCACATGGAAGAAAATATGACAAGAACTGGTTATTGACAGCTCTCAGGAACATCTGCTCAGTGCCCTACTCACCTGTACAGGTGAGATCCCACACTGTCTTGTGATTACTAATTATAAACTAACAGATTTTTAGAGTGGTATTTTGTATTCTAAAGTTAACACAACAGAGGAAAAACAATATGGGAGTGACCCTCTGGACCATTTTGTGCCTTCAAATCCAGACATGTGCTTTAAGTTCTGATAAAACTAACAGCGATGGTTATTTGTGCTCCCTTTTTATTTTATTTTTTAATTCTCCTCTGCTGGTAAAAGATAATCTCCAGTCCCCATTTAGACACACTTGTAAGCTGAAGATTTTAAGGGAAATGTGCTTGTTGACACCAGCTTTGTTTGTATGAATTTTAATTATGTCTCTTTTCCCCTGTGTGTCCAGTACCATGTTGATCATAACAGGGCCCATTTCTATGTGGATGATTCCTCTGCTGCCAATGCTTTGCACAAATGTTCTCACAAGATCACAGACACAGATGGTTACAAGGTATGTTGGAGTAATAACGGAAATCTCACTCTTATTTCCTCTGAAGGTCTTTAAAGTCTTCTATCTTTAATGATCGGTCTTGTCGTCATGTTAACTTCCTTCTCTGTTAATAATGCCTACACTGTTCTTATCATGTCTGCTTTGACACAGTGTCACTAAGTTCTCAACCAACCTTGACCTCTGTATAATGAATAACCACAAATAACACTTTAAAACTCTTAACTAATGTCCCTCATGTTATGTGATGTTTTGTTCTTTCAAGGTGGAAGTGCACGTCAACCCCAGCGCTCCTCCGTCCTTCCTCCTCGCAGAGCTGAAGCCTGAACACTTTGAGCACCTGAAGGTGAGCTAGAGGAAATGACAAACTGTCTGAAGGCTCTGAATGTGGCTGAGACAATATTTTCAGATGACTATTAAAGTCTCACAAATACTGCAAGTGTAAGGTATGGATTAACAAACACCGATTTGTATGCAATAACCAGGTAACCAAGTAACCAGGATATAGTCAGCATTGCAGTTAACAAGACAGAAGTGGAAAAGGGTTTTGAACATTATGTAGTTTGGTCTGAGTGACTGGGAGAGCTGGAGTGCTTTATTTTGTAAGGAAGACAGACTTTTGGGTGTTTTTTATGATTTCCTTTTTCAGATGACTCCTTTTTAATATTTTTGAAAAGTTGATTCCCTTCTCCTTCCGCCCTCAAACCCAATCAACATCAAATTGACGAAAGTTTCTATTAATTTTGATAATTTTTTTCTGTGCAGCTGAATCCTCTCATGTTGACTGTCGTTTATCTTTCACAGCAATGCATGGCAAAACGGTTTGATGGCTCCCAGCAAGCGCTGGACTTGAACAACATCCGAACAGACCCAGGTCATTAAACTCTCTCATCCCTTTGATACAGAAATCTTATATATGACATGATATTGAACACTAATTCAGTCAGAGCCCGACAGTATGCAATAGGCTAGTTGTTACAAGTTAATATCTGGTTGTTGCTGTGAAGATATTTCTGCTAAACCAAAACATTATACAAGATTACAAGAGGTAAATAGTCACTGCAGTGTTGTTTTACAATGACAATCTAGTGGGGATGCACCAATCTGACATCTGGATCGAATATCGGCCCGATATGATCAAAAATAGATGGATCGGGTATCGGAAAATGCAATGCCGATCCTTTCCCTTTAAATCTGTTGCGACGTAAGCTACGTTCATATGCAGAAGTGATGGGAACCCAGCACCGTGCTGGATCTCCGGCGTGCGGCGGGATACATGCATGCTTCACAGACAGTAGACAGGCTGCGTAGACCCTACGCACGTCACCCACACCATGGTGAGCATTTATACTTGTGCAGTGGTGTGTCTGTGTCACTCTACGGTTACACCTCCAAAACAACTAGTCAGTTTCTGTGAAGTGCTGTAAAGTTTAGTTGATTCAAAACACACATTAAACATGGCTTAATAGAGATTATTTCAAACACT
>JAPZEB010000026.1:19059404-19072513 GCA_029783705.1 Chaetodon striatus
GTTGCCAGTCATGAAGGGCTGTCTGTGTGGGAAGTACTGAGCATCTGACTGGATAAGAGAGACTTAGATTATACTGCATGAGTTTTGTGAGAGCTTGTAAACAGATGTTTTGATATTGTTTCACTGTTGTAAGACATGGTCGCCTATGACTTAATTTCAACAAGAATTTTAGAGTATTTCTTAACTTGAGGCATGTGTTGTCCTCATGAATTCAAGGTAGTAGAGGTAATTAAACAACGTAGAAATGGTCATTTGGAGAATGAGGTACTCTGTTTAATCAAAGTGTTTGTAGGGCCAGTACAGCTGTCATTATTAGGGATGTAAACAAGAATCAGTGTCCAATACAAACCACCGCGTGTCTTTGTATCACACAGACTATGTGTGTGTTCTGGACATCGACCTGCTGGAGCTCGCCATCACCACATGGAAAGGCAGCGATACGGGCAAGCTGGTGAGTGCTCGCCATCTGTTTACATACCTGCGTCTCCTTCACAGTCACACAGCAGCTGTCTAGCACCACAGCAAAAATAAACTACTACACCCGCCAGTGAAAATGTGAAAATAAACAAAACATTATAATTTAGTTCAATGTCCTTTGAAAACCACTAACGAGCGCAGGCCCCGTGTTTATAAATATTTGTTTTTTCCATTATGAAGTTTTGCTATAATAATAGCTTCGGATGGCAGTTTAGGACCAGGATCATTTTTCAGTTGAACATGAAACCACAACCAACAAGACAACAATAAACATGTTGTCAGACAACAATGATGAAGCTGCCATTTTAACCAATCAGTAACAAGCAGAACAAATGTGAGAAAGGTCAGTTTAAAGTCTGTTATGTAACAATGCAGCTATGTTTGGTATTTCCATGTGTACAGTCTAGTTTTCTCTTTTTATGTTTATGGCGTTCTGATGTGTTTTATTTTTTACCTTTTCTCATCCTCTCTCTTCCTGCATTACATCACTCTGTCACCACCTTTGACTGATTCTCCTGTTATTAATTTAAACATGCTTCTTCTCTCTGTTCTCCAGTCTCAGCCTCTCTTTGAGCTTCGTTGCTCCAACAACGTGGTTCACCTTCATACCTGTGCTGATTCCTGCGCCGCCCTCGTCAACCTGCTGCAGTACCTGGTCTCCCAGGGTGACCTGCATCCGCCGCCAAGACACGCCTCACCCACTGAAATCGCTGGGCAGAAATTACCAGTAAGTCTGGTGTATTTACTGAAGAATTAAAGTAATGAATTGATAACAATTAAATATTGGATTCAGACTTGTTAAGTACCTCAACTTAATTTTATTTCTATTGCCATATTTGTCTCTCAGAGAGAGACATTCTGTCAAACGTACTCTTCGACCCATGGTTTGGATTTTTTTTAATTGGACGAGAAATAAACTTTAACGTTAAAAAACTGTAGTAAACTAAGAGCAACAGAGGAGAGGCTGACAGACAGACATGAAATAGGTGTTGCAGACAGAAGTAACAGTAGTACAATTACAAAATGAAGGAACAGAACGCCAACATGACATGAAGCGTATGGCGTATAATATTAAAATATTAAGTGTACTATGAGAGTAAAAGTGTAAAATATGCATTTTATCTTACACATTTACGGCTCTGTTTAGAAAAGAATACTGTTTGATGTTGTGTTTTGATATGTAACAGTACCATATGTACAGTGGTATGTAGTCCTTAGATCCAGGTACATAGATTTCCTACATTATGACTACAGAATGAATAAATTGGTCGCTAACGAGAACAAAACAGTTTTATAAATGTTTAAACGTGATATAAAATAGTCATATGTCTGATGTTCTTCTCTAATATTCTGTCTTGTTAGCTGTCAGAAAGTCCTGCGTCTGTGCTGCCCTGCCCTCCAGCTGAAACCGCTGAGATCAACCAGTACGACCTGGCTGATGCCTTAATCGACACAGAGAAGAGCCACCGAGAAGAGAGCTTAGATCCAGGTACGTTTCCTTGTGTATAGGAAGAGGACTGTGGGCTGACTTATTCAAACTGGTATCACAAGTGTCAACCGATATGGAGGAGTGTCATGTCGCACTTTGACCAAAATAACTGAACTGTTATGAAAAAAAAAAAACACGAAGCCAAGATTTGCCAGATTTCACAAACACAGCAAATGTGATGTCACTGGTGATGTACATATGGACTCGGGAGGGTTTTAGTCTCACTGGAGCAAGGTTGAGGGCTCACAGTACCAGGTTGGCGAGTCCATAAAATCTATACATGTTGTTTTTGGTGATTTTTCAAACTGACAAATTGACTCTTGATTCTCAGGTTCGCCATCCATGCCAAGAGGCTCGCCTGTCTCCGTCTACCTGTTCCCTGGTGAGGCTCCGAAGCGCAGCCCCTCTGACCTGCAGGGGGAGGACTCTGAGCTTGACGGCCTGGTTGCCACAGCAACGGAGGCACAGGCAGACATGATGTCAGAGGAAGGCTCAGAGGGCTCCACCGACAACGATGACTTTTGTATCCTGGAGGCTCCCGGCATGGGCATCCCTGTGAGTCTCTCTGCTTGCTTTTGTGGTTTTCGTCTTTCTTTCCCACTTACTGTTACATCTTTTCAGAACTAATCTGTATACTCACTCACAAAATGTCCACATGTGGGATTTGTTGCAGCCCAGGGACGGGGAGCCCGTGGTGACGGTGTTGTCTCAGGGGCCCATCAAGGTGAAGGACAGTCACTTCTCCAGGCCTCGAGGCAGCTCTGACCTGCTCCGTGCCCCCAGCCGCTTCCCGGTGCCCCAGAGCAGGGTGGTGCTGCGGGAGATCTCTGTGGTCTGGCATCTCTACGGGGGCAAGGACTTTGGCGGCAAGCCCATGTCCATACATGCTCAGCAAGCAAACAGGTAACACACACACATACTTACACACACACACACACAGGGCCACAAGTCAGTTCTCAGATGCACAGGAATTCACAATATATACATCATGAGTATTTTGCACCAGTGTGTGGTTTGCTCCTTTGACTGCCGCTCTCACCATCTCTCTCCTCCCCTCTCTGCAGAGGTCGTTCAGTCCCTGCTGGTGTTCGTGGGTCCCCGTCTCGCTCCGTCGCTCCTTCTCGGCCCCAGAACTCCTGGCGCTGGGCTGGAGGCAGCGGGCGTCAGCACACACTGCTGATGGAGATCCAACTCACCAAGGTATATATACACATACAGTAGATGTGTAAGCGAAAATTAACCTGATAAGACTTTTTTTTCAGTTGATCTTAAACCTGCAGTGTTGAACTTTTTCCCCCCTCTGGCAGTAATTACACAAACCTCATCGATGAATGCTTATAATGTATGGCTGCAGGTGAGCTCGCCACAACTTCCCTGCCCCGAGGAGTGCTCTTTTTTAAGTCCTCCCATGCAAATTATGGCAGAGGATAAAGGGCGCTGCACTAGTAACATACAAATACCAACCTGTCAGTGAGTAGTGAAGCGACATCCATGTATGTCCTTACTCCCTTCTCGTCTGACAGCGCTCTTCAGCAAGGAGAAACTACATCAATGACGATCCATGTTTGTCCTTGCCGTCAATCTCTTTACTCTTGTTACTTAAAGCTTTCCTCTGAACACTGAGTTTCTATTTTATCTGGAGCATCCACTCCAGAAACTTCTGGTGCATTAGCTCGGGAAAGTCGTCAACAACACCAGCCACCACAACTCTAGTATACTGTGAAATGAAGAGAGCTTTCCCTGGCAGTGATAGGCTTTATCAGCATTGTGTGATGTCGTTTGGAAGGGCCTGAATGTACCAGACATTTATTTATGTGTAAAATTTCCACACTCCAGCTTTATGTTTGATGCTTGATGTTTTATTCATGGTTGTGCCCTGATCAAGCTGTATATGTTTGTTTGAAATGAGGATTACAAAAATAGCTCAACACTTGGAGAAATACGCTCATTAGGTTTCTTGTGGTAAAGATCAGTAGCACTCGCACAGGCCAATTTTACTGCCTTTGGATAAAGCTAGGCCAGCTGTTACCCTATGTTTCCAGTCTTTATGCTGAGCTGAGCTGACCAGCTGCTGGCTCCATATACATATATCATACAGAACTCTTGGCAAGGAAGCAGCAGAATGTCAAACTTTAAATTAAACAGTGCTGCTTCCCTTTTTAAAACTGCCCAAACTCTCCCAGTTGATCTACAGCTTCACCAGAACCCCCACCAACACATTTGAACACCATATTTCAACATATTCCTCTTGTTTTGTCTTCCAGGTGTCCTTCCAGCATGAGTCCTACCCAGTGGCAGTAGCAGGTCAAGATGGGGATGGCTCAGTGGCGGTCGGAGTCGGTCCTGGTGGCGAGCAGCCCCTCTCTAGGCAGGTGTTCATCGTCCAGGAGCTGGAGGTTCGAGACCGACTGGCCTCTTCACAAATCAACAAATTCCTCTACCTCTACACCAGCGAGAGCATGCCCCGCCGAGCCCACTCCAACATGGTGAGACAGCAGGGAGGGACGGGGAGGGAGGAGGCCAGACAGAGGGAGTCTTTGACTTACACCACTGAAATGACAGATGTTGGAGGGGTTTCTGTGGTTGAAATTACCTGACGGGTTCAAACCATCTTGTTGGTTTATATCAGGAGGACTTGATAATGGATATTGTGTATATTCTTCTTGCAGCTGACAGTGAAGGCCCTGCAGGTGTGTCCAGAGTCTGGCCTCGGTGGCCCAGAGTGCTGTCTCCGAGTCAGTTTGCTGCCACTACGACTTAACATCGACCAGGTAACTCTCCTGAGACCAAATACTAAAAGGGTAATCCTTTCCATCCAGATCTAGTCTCACTCAGAGTTCATGACACCCAAAAGTGGCTGCGTAGAGCCACTTAAATGAAAAAGAATGAACCTAATGACTCTGCAAGTGCTTCGGCCTTGGGAAAGGCAGACAACTTAATTTGCAAAAATGATCTAACAGCCTTTTTTTCCTGTCTTCTGTCCAGGACGCGCTGTTTTTCCTGAAGGACTTTTTCAGTAATCTAGCTTCCTTTGTTAACCCTTACCTGCCAGTGGACCCTGCAACTGAATGTGAGCTACATCTAATTATGTTTTTTTTTTTTAATTCTTTGCTGCGTATTTCATCAGTCATTTTTCATACTTAAACAATATCTGTCATGCAGGCTCCTCTCATTTTCTGTGCTGCTTTTGTGGCGTTAAGTGTACAGTTTAAGGACTTCACATTATCACTGTAGCATGACTCATTCTCACTGTCTGAGGAACATGTTAAAATGATTACTCAAGCTAATTTTGAGCATGTTTAACATTTGATCTTGTATTTATTTTAAGACACACTGTGGTGACTGTCTATTTTCACCTTTTCTCTGGTCTGTATATTTTCTTCTCAGTGAAGGCAGACCCCTCCCAGAAGGCATCTGAAGAGGCGGAGTCAGCCGCTGGTCTGGGACCTGACCTCACAGCTTCTGTGGAAACTACCTACAGTGAGCAGAGCTCCTCCTCTGCTGGCTCCACCTCCTCCTCTGACCAGCCGATCTACTTCCGGTACGTAAACACTGATTCACCAGAGGGAATCGGAGGAAGTCTGATTCTGATTTTACCACAGACTGTATAAGAACAATCTAAGTAGCCATTGTTGTTATCACCCATTGGTTTGTTGACTCTGGTTTGTCGCCATCTTGAATTTTTGGAGCCAGAACTGATGAGATGATTTGGATGAGAGGGTGGAGCTAACTCTTTGGCTAGCTATTAGCTTATTAAGCCTGGTGCATTTACGGCTATGGTTAACTGTGATAATGCTAATGCTAATGTTTGCTGTTGAGCAAAACAGGCTTAAAACCATTAAAACAAAATGTACTTACCTAAAAAAAAAAAGAACATCTGACTCCTTAGAGGGTCTTTTAGTACAACCAAACACTGAAGAAGAGTTTTTAAAGTGACCCTTATGTTGCAGTTAACATGAACTGAAAACACAATGAAATAGCGACAGCTACAGCTGCAGTCAGTGAATCTGAGGTTACTTCTGTGTTGGCTTTTTAGACTTTTCAGCCATGGAGGTTGCTGCTTGGCTTTTCCAAACTAAAGAGAAGAAGATTTATGTGTTATAAATGATAACATTTGGTAATACAAACAAGCAAGTTGTGAAAAATACTCACAAGTTGTCTATCATGAGTAAAAGGTTTTTAATGTTAATAGATAAAATTGTCTTTCTCTGTCTCTCCTGCTATTTTCAGGGAGTTCCGATTCACCTCTGAAGTGCCTATCTGGCTGGACTATCATGGCAAACACGTTGTCATTGAACAGGTGAGTAGACACTCAAACAGCCCATCTTCCACTCCTGTGTATTTGATCAGGAGTCGTCCAGGTTGGCTGTATTTTCACTCCTTCTGTCCTGCTCTTTGTGTCACAGGGAACGTTTGCAGGGATTCTGATCGGTCTGGCCCAGTTGAACTGTTCTGAGTTGAAGTTGAAGAGGCTCTGCTGCAGACACGGGTACAAATACACACTTCCATACCAACACATCTCAGTAGTTGCCTGACGTACGCAGTCATCTGATCTGAGACTAGGTCACTATTTTTAAAAGGCAGACCAGTTGAGTTTTCAGTTGTGAGTTTCTCAGTCTTTCTTCCGCAACACTTTCTAGTCTCCTCGGTGTGGACAAAGTGATCCAGTACGCTGTCACAGAGTGGCTGACGGACATCAGAAAGAATCAGCTGCCGGGCATTCTCGGAGGTGTTGGCCCCATGCACTCAGTTGTCCAGCTATGTGAGTTTAAATTGCTCCAAACACCCTTTTGTGCAAAGTGTTATCTTAACATTTACATGTTCTTTATGCTTTGTTATCTCTTGGTTTACTTTTCCTTCTTTCCATCTCCGTGTGTTTCTGCAGTTCATGGAGTGAGGGATCTCTTCTGGTTGCCCATAGAGCAGTACAGGAAGGATGGACGCATTATTCGAGGTCTCCAGAGGGGGGCAGCGTCCTTCGGCACCTCCACAGCATCAGCTGCTCTGGAGCTCAGCAACAGGCTAGTGCAAGCCATACAGGTACTCAGTCTGTAATGACTGTGCATTGAGTTTCACACAAGCTACATTTGTCTTATGTAGTGCTGAAACCAACTTCTTTTCACCAAGCGTATCAACAATATTCCTCTAAAATTATAAAGATGTGTTCACCTTTCAGCCAGCGGCCCTTCTTTCCAAAAAATGTAAAAGATAAGCAGGATAAGTCTGGGTCTCAATTGTTGATGTCTTCTTCTTCTCTTACAGGCCACAGCAGAGACGGTGTACGACATCCTGTCTCCAACTCCCCCTCTGAATCGCTTCGCCATCACAGAAGGCCGGGCCCCTCCCAGCCGGCCCCGCAGAGCTGCTCAGCCCGCAGACCTCCGAGAGGGTGTGGCCAAAGCCTACGACACTGTCAGAGAGGTGAGTCCCCAAACTTACCTCTCAGAATTGATCATGGACCCTTTAAGAGAACAGAGAGGCACGAAATAAGAAGTCACATCTGTTCATATGGGAAACCCACTTCACATAATTAGGTTGAGGGTTTAAAGTGCGAAACTTTTGTCTCCCCCCTCTGGCAGTAAGAGTAATTACACAAACACTGCATCCTCCTCTTCCTCGGGAGTGCTCTCTTCAAGTCATTTTTTTACTTTATTCCTTCGTCTGAACGCTAGGTTTCTTTTTTATCTGAAGCATCCACTCTAGTAACTTTTTGTGGATACCTCTTAAGATTTTCCACCATAACCTCCACCATACTCTGCTCCTGCTCCATCACCATGGCCTCTCCCCCTTTAGCTTTGGCTGGTTGAGTAAATCACTTCCAGTGCACCAGCGGAAGAAAATTGCCACAGACACTACATCTCCAGTGTACTGAGACATTCAGAGAGGTTTCCCTGGTGGCGATAGGCTTGATAAGCATTGTGTAAACTAATTTGGCAAGCGCTCAAATGTAACAGATGTTCATTTATATGTAGAAGGTCCATACTCCAGCTTTAAAGAAACCAGATTTCTATAACTTCATTCCTCCTGAAGAGAGATTTCTCGGCCATGTTCTGATAACCAAGTTTCCATTGCGTGCTTGAATGTTCGTTCTTGCCTTTGGAAATGATGCACAGTGAAGAGAGTCTAAATCTAAAGGTCCACATGCGAATGAATCAGAACTTTTAACCACATCTCACTGTCTTCATTCAGCCAATAGAGCTCATGCGTCATTTGCTTTTTACATAAACACATGTGCAGTGCGGGAGGTTACAACGAAAGATCAGAATATGTAGTGATGTGTAGCGCATGTGAACAGGTTGTCTGATTAAGAACTGACATGGGGAGTCAGTCGACTGAAAATTGACTTGAAAATTTTGACATCATTTCATCATGTGAGTCATTTTTCTGGTTGAAAGGCCCAAAATTAGTTGCTGTCAGACTCTCTTATGTAACTGCTTCCTGCTTTTCTTTGTCATCTCTGATTTTAAACTGGAAAACGCTGGGTTTTTAACTTAAGTTTGGACAATGAAGTGAATCGGAGACGTCATCATGTGCTCCTACAGGAACTATTTTCTGACATTTTAGAGACCAAATAATTAATCGATGAACAGACTATTTATTTCCTGCATAACCTGATTTCTGGCTTCTTGTATGCTTGTATGTAAAACACAAAATATTTTGACTGATCTCTCCCTGGACTCTTTTCTCTCTGCTCTCCAGGGAGTGATTGACACGGCTCAGACCTTGTGCGATGTAGCATCCCGCGGCCACGAACAGAAGGGTCTGCCCGGCGCTGTGGGTGGCGTCCTGCGGCAGATCCCGCCCACCGTGGTCAGACCCTTAATAGTGGCTTCTGAAGCCACATCCAATCTTCTCGGTGGCATGCGGAACCAGATCAAACCAGACGCCCGGAAGGAGGACTTCCTGAAGTGGCGCACGGAGGATGGCCAAGAATGATGACGACTTTTTTTTGTCTGTGTGAGAGAGAGAGAGACTGTGTGTGTGTGTGTGTGTGTGTGTGTGTGTGTGTGTGTGATCATAGTTTGGGGATGTTTCAGCTAAGGGAGCGAATCCAGGGTCTGAATGTGTATTTGCATGTGTGTATGGACTAATGAGAGTCAGTGTGCGCTCCAATGCAAAAACAAAACGACGACTAACGACTACTGCAGTTACTGTCACTCAGTGTTTTACGTGGCTCCATCGTACATGGACTTAACCCGATTTCATCATTCTGTTTTGCATTCAGCAAGAGCTCTCCCCATATTCCTCCCCTCAGTAATACACGAGTCTGCAGATTCTCCTAACTGTCAGTGCAAACATATCACCGTCACTCTCAGCTAGCTTCATTTTAAATCCAAGGGCAGGAAGGATTGTCACTCTCAAGGTTTCCTTGTTCACAAGAGACGCAGATTGTGGGCACTTCATTTACTCTTAACTGTGCTGCTCAAAACCATTTGCATTCTAATTTAAAGTAGTGATTTCCGGCACGATTTGACCTTCTTCCAAGGTGCATGGAGAACAGAGAGGGGGCGAAACTCCAGCAGCATTTGCAGTATTTGTGAGACCAACGTGTTTCAGCTTTTGGACTTCTTGAGACTATTTCTCGAACCTTGGAAGAAGGTGAACTTGTGCTAGAAATCTCTTCTCTTTGTATTCTAATTCACTCATAACCAGCTGCAAACTGTTTACCTTTCTAGGGTGCAATGTGATGAACCGATGAATCATGTGACCCGAGCTTTGGTCTACTTGTTGTCCTGTGATGCTTGTCGTGAAGACAGGGAGAATATTTTAATGAAGTGTCCTTTGCTAACACCCTCCGGAGGTCACAACACATTGTCAATGGTTCAGCTTCAGCCCCGCTGCACACCTGCTTCTCTCAGTGCTGTTATTTGTGCCATAAACCTTGCAGAGTGCCCTTTCTAACTAGTCTCTGTTGCCTTCCTCGATCCTGCGCCCTCCCCTGCTACAAGTATAACTCGTACTGGCTCATATGGATGCACACCTGACTGAGAACAAGTTTCCTGACTGAACAGAGATGCGGATCACATGAAGCCTCGAAACTCTGTAGCATATTGGATTCTGTTAAAGCTTCACAAAGTCAAGTTGGACTTCAGCCGTCTGTAACTCGCAGTAAACTGTCCAGATGTCAGCCAGTGGTTCTTCCTTCTGCATTGCAGCTCATTTGTGCTTCTGTTTCCGTGAAGAGTTAAAGACCGGGGTCTGAGTTAACCTTCTCTCTCTTCAGAACGGCTTTGCCCTCTTCTTTAGTTGCCTTCCTGCATTTTTTATGTTTCTTTATTTGTTTTTTATTCTGTTAAAACATTAAGTATTGTCATACTCGTTTTCAAAGTAAGAGTTGAGAGGATGTGAATCTGGTGATAATGGAGGATAAAAAATTGGGGGTTTTGTGGTTAAAAAAAAAAAAACGTTTTACATTTTTATCTTTTTTGTTTAATAAGTGTAAGGGATGTGTCCCTCTGTGTGTGTGTGTGTATGTGTGTGTATGTGAATGAGAGAGTGTGTGCTTGTGTGCGCGCATGATGCATGTCTGTGAGGGTGACAGGTCGATGCTTGTTACACCTCTTGTGTGTAATTACTATTTACTATATCATAAACTGTATGAATGACCTGTATAATACAAAGACGAGGAGTATACAAAATTAATACAAAAAATAAAAAATTTGAGTATAAAAACTGAACGCCATCTGTGCCTGATGTTTTTTCTGCTTATTAACACCAATGTTTTCTTACAGCTGTTATGATTAATACTACACTGTAGTTAAGTAAAGGCAAGTCCATTATTTTTATAGACTTTCCATTACATTTAAGAGACAAATATTGACTTTTCATTTACTTAATTACTGCTTCTCTAAGAGCTACAGCTATCAGTTAGTCTGTAAACTCTTTAGAAAGTTTAGATTTTAGATGCAAAACATATGGTCTAATGACTGTTGCAGTGTAATCCATTTTTGCAGACAATCCCAAAAACTAGTTATAATGAGCCCAATTTTACAGCACTAAAATGCTGTTTACGTGTTAATGCATCAGTAACAATACTTCAATAATTAATATATGATATTGTTTTGTGAAATATGCTGGAGAGAAAAAACAATTTTGAACAGGAGTTTTACTTAAAATGGTTTTATTTCTACTTTTAATTTGAGTAAGGGACTGTTCATTACTAATGAGAGGGGAGAGGACAGTGCAAAACAGGAGAGGCATTTCAAATACTTTTTTAAGCTCTGGGGAGGGAGTTATATTTTTTTATTTGGCTTAGGGGATGGACACACAATTTAAAATGGTCATGAAAAGAAATCAAAATTATACCACTTGTCACAGTGAAAACAGAAATTATTAATGAGGTCGGCTGCAAGTAATTTGCAATCATCAAACTAGTTCTGCTAGTATTATGGTGCCAATGGTTTAAATAAAATGTAGGAACTTTTTTTATTTTCCAGCATTCAGTTAACATGATGCTGGTCAATCACAGTCAGCCTTTTCTTTATCATTGTTATGAGCATTGCCCCGGTGCTCATTCACAGCTATAGAGTGCAAGCACAGGATGCTGACTGCTGTAACAGCCTCTCAGAGTGAGGTGTAACTAATTACAAAGATCTTCTTAAAGTTACATACAAAACCTTTAATTAGCTGTTTGTTATAGTGATGACTCTGTCCGTGAAGTTTGCTTGTGCCATTGGCTCCACACCAACATTTATTTATTGTGGAGGGAGGATCCTGAATTTTCCTCAGATCACTTATGGAGGCTCAAGGAAAAATACTTGGCTCCAGGAAGAGAATAAAACATTAAAAGATAAAAAAAAACAAAAAAACACGAAAATATGATAAGTACGGTACAGTCTATAGTCAATCTAAACATTTGCTCTGCCACCGTTTATTGTTAATATCACCAAAGAAAAAGCTCTTACAGTATATCCTGGTTTTAACTCAATTTTTATACAGAGTGAAACAATCTAAAGAGACTAATAAATAGACGCAAAAAAAAAGCTAAGTAGCGGAACCAACGGTGGTGGAAAAAGCTTCGAGGGACTTTTTTAGCGATGCAACGGCAGCACTTCCGGTCCACATGTAAACGCCAATGGTAAACGCCACAGCGTGATTCAAACGTAGCTAACAGACTTCAACTTTCTGTGTACATTTACCAGAAAAATACAGAGTTGAAGCAGTGACAGTCGTTTGCAAACATGAAGCTGCTCACACACAACATGTTGACGTCACACGTGAAGGGAGTCACCAAAGGATACCCGCTGCTCATCAAGGTAACCTAACACCTGAGCTACACGGCTAAAGCTAACACCACTGACTTAGCAAAGCATCACCATATAATGTCCTGTGTTTAATGACGTGTGGATCAATGAAATTAAATAAGAGGAGCTTACGTGTAGTTCAGAGCTAATAATAACGTTATTTTTACTTTGAACGTGACTGTTTGGTTTCTGTAACGTTCAGTAACAAGCTAATAAGAGGCTAGCAAGCTAGCATCAGTAAGGGTATAGAAACTTCCTCTCCTTTAACTGTCAAAATAAACAAAGTATGCAAGACTTGATTAGAACTACAGCTGTAGCTTTATGCCTTGATTACATCTTTATTTATTGAATAGCTCATACGTCTGTGGTCAAAATAATGCACCCTACTTGCTACTCGGTGTAATATATTTACCCTCCCCCTATTTATTTTGGGTTTCTGAATTCTCAGTGTGAAATATATGTAATGTAATGCCCTCAAACACACCTTTAATGTAAAGAGAAAACTGGTTCATTGTATCTACACAACAGTTTCTACTGAACATCATAAAATGTAATGTTTCAGACGTGTTATTTACACGTATGTGTCACTTAACTGTACCTACAACCAAGTGTAATCTCAATTTACTGTTCCCTGCTGAGTAAATTATTAGGTGCTTCTATGTCAGTAATAGCAGGGAACAGTTAGCAGAGGGAATAGTGGGACAGCTGTTGCTGTTTTAGGGGAGGTAGACGGATCCCTCCTTAGTCGCTCTTCCTGAGGTTTCTGCTTTGTTTTCCCTGTTAAAGGGTTTTTGGGGAAGAGTTTCTCCTAATGTGACAAAAGGATCTAAATGTACAGATGGTGTTGTATGCTGTAAAGATTGTAAACCCCCCCTAGGCAAATTTGTGATTTTTGTGAT
>JAPZEB010000026.1:19072613-19092379 GCA_029783705.1 Chaetodon striatus
TGATTGGGCTATGTAAACTGACCCCGAGTGTCCACACTCACAGACTGTGTTTTCATTGTGCAGGCAACTGAAGTGAAGGTGAATGAGGTGGACTTCAACCCTCAGTTTGTCTGTCGGATGATCCCCAAACTGGAGTGGAGCGCTCTGGTCCAGGCTGCAGAGGAGGTGAGTCCGACTGCACCAGAGACTGTCAGAACCTGTGATAGCTCACATTATAAACATGGATACCAAAACAATTTTTGGAATATTCCAAAGACACATGGTAAAAACGTCTGTCAATATAAGCAAAGGATGCATTAGGGTTTTGGAGTTATTGGGAGAGCAAACTGTTATTCTGTTTTAATATATCAGCTGCTGTATGTGCCCAGATTTATTGGTTTTGTTCTGTTATTTTTGTTACCTGTTCTTCACTGATTTACCGGAAGATGTTGTCCCATGTTGCATGATATTTTTAATCTATCGGAAAACTCAAATGCTTTTTAGGACTTAGTGAACGTGGAGTACTTTGTATCAGCAGCAGTGATCCAGAGGAGTGGTCGCAGATCCAGTAAACAGTCTCTCATTACTGGGGTGTTGTCACCATGTTTTATTTCTGTAGTGTCTCATTTACCAGTTAGTGGAGAATATGTCATGGTGTCTTCTGCCAATCAGTAACATCCACTCATGAATTTACAACTCCCAATTTGAACACTTTTTCTCTTTTCCCTCTTTAGTTGGGACAACGACAAGACCTGCCCGGTGAGCTGCTGCCAGAATACGAGAACAACGAAGAGTTCCTAAAGAAAGTGCACAGAGTGCTGTTAGAGGTAAGATGGTCATTCCTGTTGGTGCTGGTGGGTGTTTTCTGACTGTGTTGGCACCTGTTCCTCCAATATGTAGTCACACATGACTATTTTTGCTACCAATTCATTTTTCTTGTTTATTTGATCTATAGTTTGGACATTAACATAGTGAAAAAGGCTTCCTTGACGTTATCAGATGTCTTGTTTTGTCCGACCAACAGTCCAAAACTGTAAAATATTTTGTTTACACTGACCACATTTACACGCACAAAATATTATGTTTTTGCCCTTATCCTGAAAAAGACAATGTAATATTGCCTTTTATTTGTAGCCATGCATAGTATTGACCGCCCTAACATGTTATAACAGCAAAACACGGAAAAATGGAGGGGCTGAAGCTGCTTATCATTTTGCTTTTTTGCATCAAAATAGTATTTTTTTCACAGTTTTCCACTGGACTTGTTCGACCGTACAAACACTGCCTCTCTCTTTCATCCCTTCAACCACCTTCCTGAAAAGGTTACACGTTGCGATATTTGTGCATATCCAAAAACCTGTTGATGACCAAGTCTTTCATAATGTTTAGAAGGAGGTGTGTTGGGGTGTCTAGTAGCTCACCTGGTAGAGCGGGCACCCCATGTACAAAGGCTATGTCTTTGCCACAGCAGCCTTTTGTTCGATTCTGACCTGTGGCCCTTTGCTGCATTCACCCTCAACCTGTGTCCTATCTATTAAAGGCAAAAAAGCCATGAAAATCAGCTTCAGTGGCTACTTGGTTTGTGTAAGACAGGCAGAGGCAACGGTAAACAGGCAAAGAATGTTTCTAAAACCTGAATAATATCTGCATATCAAACAGGTCTTCTTTGGAAAAGGCTTAATTCAGAAAATGTAATATGGTATTTACATGACCTGTGTCATATTTAGAATATTGTCATAATAGGGGAACATCAGTGTGACTAAATGTAGTCAATGATTTAAAAAAAAAAACAGAGAAAACACCACTACTCCCATTGGAGAGGCTGGAATCAGAAAGTATTTACCATTTTATCTTGGCTAATACTATTAATCTATTATCAGAAAAGATTAATTTTCCTATAGATAACGAATCAATTTACCCAGTGTTTGGCGTGGCTGTAGTTCTTTTACCCATTATTTTCACAGGTTGTTTTAGCTCTTTAATTTTCAATCAAACCACATTTTCACCAGCCTAAAACTATTTTTCAAAAGTAAGTTAGTCCTTTTGTGTTTGTGGACTCTATGAAACGAGACCACTGCTCGATTCTTGACATTATTTATCGAGTAGATCCCAGCAGTGTTTCCTACTCCTAACACAGTGAATGAATCATTAGGATAATTATGGGATATCTTTGTGTAAAACACTTCAGTACACCTTTTAGATAAAACTCAAACAGCTTACAGCATTCTCTCTCACAGTTGCACAGAAAGGTACAGACGGCACTTCACATCCTGTTTCTAATTCTGTTTATCTGTTACTGGCAATAGCAATTAGCAGCAAAGCTTTCATGTGGTCGTTTCCTCCACAGTCGTGTTTTTCATGCACCGCGTCCATTCAGCAGCGGAGAGTGCCATTTATGTAGAGATCAAACACAGGAACTAAAATACTTTAGTTTTAGTCATTGTTCTAACCCCAATATGAACACAGCATTGCCAAAAATATGTCGACTCCCCAACATGACACACATTATTCTTGAACCTCTTATTCCAAAACCGTTGCTGTTAATGGTAAATAGACGGCACTTTTAAAATGCCTTTCTGCGTGAACAGACAAAGTGCTGTACACTTTGTCTCTCATTCACATACTCACACGTTGATTGTAAGAGAGGAGCCAGGGATCGCACCGTCAACCCTGTGATTAGTGGAGGACCCACTCTTCCTGCGGAGCCGCAGCCGCCCCTCAATGTTCTAGACACTTTGTGCTGCTGTGACAGCCTCCACTGTTCTGGGAAGACTTTCCACAACACTTTGCTTCCTGGCTGCAGGAATTTGCTTCCATTCAGCCACAAGAACATTAAGCCCTTTTCACACATGCAGTCTGACCCTGAAATGTTCAGGAACATTTCCAGCAAGGTGTCTTGTGTAAATAGGAGGAAAGGATCAATATTTGGAGGAACCTGTACTTCCAATTCCCCCCCTCGGGAACTGGTAACATTTCAGGGAAAATGCTGGTACAGCTGGGTTGTGAATGAAAGCAGTAATATCGTAGGACAAACATGTAAAGGGTTACATTCGTCTGACGACAGACACTTTCACGTGGGGTATCCTAAGCAGAGAATGAAGTAATTCTACCTCTCGTTGTGTTGTAGCTTCTCTGTTCTTTGTTGTGGTCTTGTGCACTTGCTTTTTTGAGTGTATGAGAGCATTCACACTGACAGATTTGGCAAAATGCAGTGCACAATGAGTACCTGGATGGTGAACTCATTAAGTGATCAAAAAGTTGAGTGTGGAACACTTCACACTTCTCACCCTCAGTGGTCGTCATCTTAGCCATGTAGCAGAAGGGAATACTTGTGAAAATGGTAGCTAAGGAAGCTGCAGCGGTTGCGATCTCCCGGTGAAAAAGCAAACAAGTCAGCAGATATTTTAGCAGGCAACAGTCACAGCCAAATACTGATTATAATGCTCTGTCTGGTTGTTTTTTGCAGTTTGCCAGTGGATGTTGCTACCGTGATGTCATCTGTTGGTTGTTGGCTGCAATTTTGAAACCTTGAGTTTGGCATTTTTGCTGTTGCTGATTTTTAGAGCCAGAAGGGACCATATTTGGACGCGAGGGTGGAGCTGGGGAAGCAAACAGCTTGTCACCCAAACCCTCCGTACAGTTGTCATGAATGTTGAAATTAGCTATAGAGACCAAAACTGTTTCTGTACCAGGCTGTAAACGTGTTTATTTCTGCTGTAACGCTGGGCATTTTAACATGGGAGTCTACAGGACTTGCTGTTGGAGCCAGTCTGAAGTGTCTATTTGAGGACCTGCAGTTTTTGGCACTGCTGTGTTGGCTTCATTTTTCAGCCCCAGAGGTTCCTGCTTGGTCCCAACCCACGATGGTAGGACAGCAATGTCATGGAAGCGTGACACCCAACCTCCAGTTACCCACCAGGTTTACAATCTTATCTCTGTCAGCACTGTTAGCATAAACAACTATTAGCTGCCATTTTGACTCAGTCACCTCCATGTTTACTTGTTAAGTCAGAGGTGAAAGCTGTGTGGAGGCAATCCCAGCCCAGAATGAATTAATGTCGTGTATACCACCTTTTAAATACATTAGAAAAACACTGGCACTGGACAAAAACAGCTCCTTGTCCATCATTTTCCGGACATCTTCCACTGCATACATGTCCATTCAGATTTGCACTATCTTCTTCTTTTGAGCTTTGGCGGTTGCATTGCAGCCATCTGCTGAACTGTCTCTTGGCCTGTTTATTCAAGCATTAACATGACAGTGTAAAAAAACAGCTTTATAGCTCTACAAGTAGGGTACAATTAACTTTATTTAGTCTTTGTAGTGAAGTCAAGAGGCAACCTACAGGGCTAAAAAATTAAGCCATTGTGGAGGTGCCAAAAAGTGCAGTTCCTTGAATGGCCACTTGAGGCTTGCTCCAGAAACCAGTCAATCCCCATAGATCCCCCCCCCATGTTAAAATGCCCAACTTTACAGCAGAAATAAACATGTTTACAGCCTGGTACAAAAAAATGTTTTGGTCTCTGTAGAAAATTTCCTGGTTATGACAACTATACGGGGGGTACATTTTTATATAACTCCCCCATTTACATGTTGTTAAGGCTTAACGTTACACAAAATTAAGGGCAGGCCGCTCTGAGAGAGGCTGTCTGCCGTTAGTGTCCTCAGCTTCTCAGTCAGATCTGCCGCTCGCTCCTCCATAGTTCCAGCCTCTCGCCCAAACATGGTCACTCCTGGCTCCAAAAAACCAAGATGGCGACGGCCAAAATGCAGAACTTGAGGCTTCAAAAGCCCACAAGCCAATGGGTGACGTCACGGTAGCTACGTCCATTGTTTTTACTGTCTATTGGTGAAGTACTATTAAAAATATATATAAAAATATGTAAATAAAAAATACATAAAAACACAGTTAGATTCACGTAGTGGCCTCACAGATTTACCTCAGCCGGCCTAAAGCCTATTAAGTTATACAATTATAATGAAGCTGTTTTTGCAGAATCATATCTTTTTCTCATGGCCCAGTACCAGATGCTCCACAGCCCTGTAACAGGCCACAGTCCAGAAGTTGGAAACCACTCAAATAAAATAAATCAGCATGTACTGTAGCATTATGATTTCCCATAATCAGAATTAAGTGGCCTGTAGCCTGGTAAGACCATCCTGATGACGTGAGCGCAACAGTCTCTTTAGCTCTCGGTCTCAGTCTGGCCCTGCTGTTGCCCCGAACACTTCCCAGACATTAAAATCCAGTTGGGGCCAATCAGTTATCAGCACCGTAGCTGACCATGTGAGCAGCCAATCAGCAGCTTGCAGAACAGTAATGGCGGCTCCGCTACCTAGTAGAGTAAACATGGCAGTAAGCTATTGAAGAAATAGAGTGACTAACGACAATTAAACAAGAACAACAGTATGCGCTCGTGGAGTTTATCAGAGGAAAAGATGTTTTCCCCGTTCTGCTGACTGCATTTGGCAAAAGCTTCCCTGGTGTTTTGTTGCGCTGACTGGCTGAAGGAGTTTTTTTGTCGAGGTGAGCACTCCCACCCACTAAAAGTGTTTGGAGCAGCAGCTGGCCCAGACTGATGGAGAGAGCAAAACAGAAAGTTGAGCCCACATCATCAGGATGGTCTCACCAGGCTGAGTGACCTGGGCCAAACCAAAAGTATGGTGACAGGGCTGTCCATATACTTTTGGCCATGTAGTGTGTTTTTCTCTATGGTGACATCTAGTGGTGGCCTCATACCTCTTGTCTTGGTTGTGTGTGTGTTGCAGGTGGAGGTGATAGAGGGCTGTCTGCAGTGCCCTGAATCAGGACGAGAGTTCCCGATCTCCAGAGGAATCCCCAACATGCTGCTGAACGAGGACGAGGTGTAGACAGCAGCTCCACGATGTCAACGGTTTTCACACACATCCTCAAACCGTCACTCAGATGGGATTGTGGGTATTCAGAAAGACAGAAGAGAAAAGCTGGACTAATGTTGGTGCCATGAGAAAATAGGCCACACTGTTTGGTTGATTGTTGTTATGACATTTAAGAGGCCGAGCTGCCAAAGGAGGAAACGATTTGAAGAATAACATGTGGAAATGTTCCCCGAGAGTAACCCCCAGTGGTTTTATCTGTATTTATTTTTATAACTGTTTGGGTTCTTTCTTTTTTCTTTTTTTTTTTTTTCAATAAAACTGTCCTGATTTCCACGACAGCCAGATTTGTTTTAGGTTTTTGTGGAAAATATGGATTCACTTATATTACAGACATGCTAAAAAATATATCCCCCGAGGCTACGTGAGTGAGTGACAGGCTCTGAACCCCATCTCGCCCTCTCTCAGGGTTTAAGAAAGTGCTGAGGGCCAGATGACGTGGCAGTGGCTTGTCTATATTTGGCTTTGAGGAAAAGAGGCAGAAAAAGCAGGCAGGCTAGAAGTTGTTTTTGAGGAAGTCTTTCTTTTTCTTTTTTTTCCCTTGTATGCCACACATTACAGCACAAACACACGACACCCCACCTGGGCGGGCTCCTGTGATCTGAGATGCCCCACGGTGTGTCTGATCTTTTAAACACTCCGGAGAGAAAGAGCTGAAGTCCACACAGACAAATTCTCTCTTTCCGATCATTTCTGGTGATGGTGCGGCAGCAGCAGTCAAGTTGGAACAGGAGCCTGTTTGTTCGCGGGCGGTGTTATCATTTTTAGAAACCTTGCCAGGACAGACGATGAAGGGGGGGGTTGCCCTGACCAGAAGCCTCGAGGCAGCCTGAGTCTCTCCTACCTTTCCCTTCTACTTACAGCAATTACAGGCCTGCACCCGCAACTATAATAATGGTATAATGGGATGGCAGCAGAGCAGCAATAAAAACCACCCCTGACAGATTAACAGTCCTCTCCAAGTTCTGAGCTGTAATTAACAATGAGACCGAAAGAAGAACAGAGAGGAAAGAAAGGGCCTAGATTGAAAGCTAGAAAAGATAAAGATAAAAAGGGATGGGCTGTGAAGTGATTTAATAAAATTAGGATAAGCATTTAGCCAGGCATGAGTGATCCTGAGCTGAAAATCACGCTGAGATCCTTCTTAAGCTGCATTTTGAAATCACTGCATTGGTTAATATACTTATTTCTCCATCTTCTGTTTTAACAGTTCGATGGTTTAAGATTTAAGGATCCAGTGTGCAGGATTTAAGGAGATATATTGGCAGAAATGGTATGTAATATATAAGTATATTTTCTTTATTGCGTAATCACCTTAAAATAACAACCATTGCGTATGTTACCTAAGAATGAGCTGTTTATATCTACATGGAGGGATGATGTTTGTCTGTAGGCCAACGCTGAAGTTGGCGTCGCCCTGGTTCCCTCGTCAAAAAGCCCATGGGATTTTTCCATTGGATTTTGGATCGTTGCAGAAAACAAGCTCCGACGCAAACAAACGTTTGTGATACTTGAACATTTTGTTCAGCAAGATAGTCTTTTTGATTAAACACCGCTTTTATGATTTTTGAAGTGTAAATGCAATCACAAGAAGTAAAAAGCAAACACGAGGCTATAAATGAACTACACCGTGGTCGCATCGTTAATGTTGCCCCACAGCAGCATGATGGATTTCTTTGTTCTCATCTAACCACTTGTTAGCAGCCTCCTTTTTTAAGACACATAAAAGTTTTAAAATTTCACAATTGGGGTATTTACTGTGGCATTTTATGTCACAAAACATGAAAGTCCCTTCGGCTTGTGGAAACCACAGACCTTATTTCAGGCATCTAACCAAAAACCCATTGACATCGAGAAGGGGGAGCCGGGGCTGCAAAAATGCTAACTCATTTTACAGGTTTTAGGACTCATTCCTGGCACACTCTGGAAGGAGATGGTCCCCCATGGCTGGTCCTCGTCTACAGAGATCACCATGTTGCACCCTCATGTTTCTACAGTAGCCCAGAACAGACAAACTTAACACTAGCACTAGATAGAGTAATTTGTATTTTCAAATCGGCCACCGTAGTTAGCAGCCTCTATGTGACAAGAACATTGAAAATACACTGACTTAAAGGTGAAACTGCTTCATTCAGTGTTTTTACTGGTTTTAATCACTAGGTCCATTTGTTTTGGAGAGACCTCTGTGGATAATTAAGCTCCCAGTAAAAACCTGAATGTCTGGATCTTAAGGTTTTAGAGAAAAAAAGGTGAGCACAGATTAGCAGATGCTAGGCTAGCAGCCCATCCTCAACATGCCCAACAGCATCGGAGAAACAATGATTTGTAACATGAGTCTGCTTTATTCAGTGTTTTTACCTGTTTAAATAACCAGGGCAGCTTGTTTTAGAGAGAAGACCACTGCTGCAAATTCAGCTCCCGGGAAAAACCTCCTGAACATCTGGATCGGAAAAAAGGTGAGCACACATGAAGTTACCAGAGAAAATTCTCATTTATAAACATTGCGTGTGCACAAAATGAGGCCTGAAAGAGGTGTGCGCCAATTCCCATGCAAAAGGTGTGATGTATAAAACTTTGACCCATGCTTATGAACATTTCGGAGACAGGAAATTGGCAACGAAGAAAGTGAGGTGGAAGCCTGATTGTAGAAATTGTCAAATATTTTTTGGCGCAAACTACTTTTGGCTTTTGTCTATTGTCTGTCAGCTCTGTTTGTTTTGGAGAAGCAGAGACCTCTGTGGACAATTCAGCTCTGGGTAAAGACCTCCTTTAACAATGAAAATTGAAGAAATCCTTACTGGGAGTTCATGCTTAGCACATGGGAGACGCTTCAGCTGGTTGTAATCTGCAGTCCTCACTGCTAGATGCCACTAAATCCCACGCATTGGACATTTCAGGGAGATGTTCTTGGCCTCTGTGTGGTAAACATGAAGCTAACGTTACTACTGACATATGTTAGCTTAGCTTAGCTTAGCAAAAAGACTAAAAATACAGCCTAGCTTCTTCAAAATCCACCTACTATTAACTCTAAAGCTCACTAGTTCATATGGGATATTTCAGTTGTTAAATTTGTGCAAAAACTGAAGTGTAAAAACAACAATTCGTTGTTTTATGGGCAGATATGTAATAGTTAATGCCATTTCGTGGTTGGAAGAAGTTACTTCCTGGATTCCTAACTGGTCTCCTAGCAACAGGTCGTACCAAAGACGTTAGGGTCGTAACTCCCCTTCAAACGGTAAAATATTTCGTTTACACCTCGTTTTTTGTAGTGATTTTTACCAGCCAGATATAGTGTGTTAATTTGTCAGTTTAAGAATAGCATATTTATTTTATTTTTTTTACTTAACTTTATTTTATTTTTGTAGGCTACAGAGCCATGCTAGCTGTTTCTCCCTGTCCTCAGTGTTTATGCTAAGCTAACAGTTAGCTCTAAGCTAGCTTTATGTTTACTATTCCCCTTTAATCCTCTGTGACAAAGTGAATATCATATTTTCTAAAATGTTGAAATATTACTTTAAGCCTGATATGCCGTCGGGGGATGTTTACCTGCGGAGAGAGGGTGGTGCAAGCATTTTTGTGGAGAGAAGAAATTGCAAAATGTAAGTGTGTGTGAGAGAGAGAGAGGGAGAGAGGAAGATGGCTCATGCCTACATAATCACACACTCCCTTCACTTTGGTGGCAACCCGCCCCACCACCACCACCTCTCTCACATCCAGTCCCTCCCTCCACCTCCTCCTCCTCCTCCTCCTGTCTGAGCATTTCTCCCAGAGGATCTGCAGAATAATGGAGTCACATCATGCAGCAGGTCTCAGTGTTTTCAGCAAAGCTTTCAGGCTGGAGCTCATTTAGCCCGGGCATCTGCAATTTACTGTAAAGTTTCCTCTTTTTTTTTTTAATTCACAGCACAAGGACTTCTTTCATATATTTTTCTGCGTCATGGCTTTTTACGTCGTTTGACTTTTTCCGTGTTTTGATGTTTATATGAGGGGGATTAACAGGCCCACCATGGTTTTTCCAACATAAATCAACAGTTTCTTCCTACGTTTTAGTGCAGGCTGCTTTCTGTTTACCTATAACGGGGAATGGGAGGACCTCATTGGGTTTTTTTAAGCTGTAACTAGATTTTTTGGAAGCGGGCATGGGCCAGTTTTTTGCTCCACAGATGGGTGTTTCGGAGGTGAAAGCACGGGCACCGTGCTGCTCCAGATGAAGTGAGCCGCTCAGGTTTTTGTTTGGAGGATCTGCGACATGGGCTGAGCTATGATGACTCTCTTCTCCTGACAGCTGTTGCATTATCCCGAGGATGGACGACGGAAAACGGAGACGGATAAAACTCCAACTTATCGGTTAGACTGTAATTAAATACCTTTAAACGCGGAAAGCGCGCACGCACCGGCACGGGACAACACTGGAGCTTTTGAGCGCACCAGATTGGAATTCAGGCGTCAGCCAAATTTCCAATCACTAAATGTGAGGTTTCTATAGTGGAGTTTGGTCGTGGTGTGATATCATTTAGCGTGTAGAAGCAGTTTCTCTTGTACGGATCTGTTAAACTGTTGATTTTAACTTAAATCTAGTCTCTAAAGAGTACATGACAATGCGCCTTTATGCGTCCAGTGTTAAAATATGCAGGCGCACGTTTGAACAATGTTATAAAATTATCTTAGCAGAATACATGTGAAGTCAGCAGATGTGGCTTTCCTTTTCCACAGAAAGTGGTTTGACCAAAATAGCCTGTTAGAGCTAAATATTGGATTTTTTTCTTTATTATATTCCAGTGGTGTTGGATGTAGTGGTTTAACTCTCAGTTTACGCACATATCTCTTTATTCTGGGTTTGGAGACTTTAGTGACACTCTCCCACAGTGACCCTCACAGTTTCAGCTGGATTTCAGAGAGTGTCCTATCTCTGTCCCTCCGTCTCCTCACCGGACAATGTGGCTCCCCCGCCTCGCGCTGCTGCTGCTCCGGTTCTCCGGTGTGTTGCTGGTGGAGGGGTTCAACACGTGCCACTCCATTAACCTTGACGCGCAGAAGTCCCGGCGCATCGAGGCGGTCCGCGGACAGATCCTCAGCAAGCTTCGCATCCGCAGCCCGCCGGACAAGGACGAGGCCCCGCCGCCTGGCACGGTGCCCCCGGAGGTCATGCTGCTCTACAACAGCACGCGGGAGCTGCTGAAGGAGCGCGCGCGTCTGGCGGAGTCCGCGTGCGAGCGCGAGAGCAGCGAGGAGGACTATTATGCCAAAGAGGTGCAGAGGATTGACATGCTGCCCCCCCGCACCGACACAAGTGAGTCCATGTATGATGTATGACAGAGGATCTCAGTGTGTGGTCTCTGTGCTTCACTAAGGGAGCTCCATAAAGAACCCTTTAGAAATAATCGAAAATTACACAGTGTAATGGAGACCAACTGTTGCTCGTCACCCTGTAAAACAAACATTATGGACCTCCATATTGCTTTTAAGGAGTTTTATAGGTCTGGAGAGGTAGAAGCAGCACATCCAATATATAATGAATAATAAAAGAGTAGCAGCGGCAGTCAACTTTTATAGTTTCAACTTTGCATTATCCCTTTTCTCCCATAAAGTGCACTGACTGAGTGGGCTTCACCTCCATCAGTACCGTTTCCTATACTGTGTTGGGAGTATCACATGATGTTCAGATCCGTCTTAAGTATGTAGAAATAACTCTCTAATGAGTAAAAGTGCTGCATTCAAAATTTTACTCAAGTAATAACAGCAAATGTGACTTGTTAAAAGATAGACACAGGACTGGTGACGCAAAATGGTCCTTAACTTGCTGATGCATCTTTAATATATCCAATCCAGGTGGTTCCAACTCTGTCTACTTTATAGAGACGCGTAGAGTAGTATAGTTTCACAAAATGGACACTCTAAACTAAATCACTAGTACTTAACTTAAGATTTTCACACATCAACAGAAGTATTGTTTGTCATTGCCCATTAAAACCAGGTGCTGCATCCCAGGTGCATCCCAGGTGTTTGGAAAATGAGGAAGAGGTGGAGAAGGTCAGGTTATCTGCCCCCCTTCCTCCACAGCAACTGTAGATGAACCTTTGAGCAAGGCACTCGGGTCTCTGATGCCTTCAGAGCAGAGTTATCGTGGCAAACTGCCAGCTGTGGTTGGCGGCACGCAGCTCTCCCAGATAGAAACAAAACTCGGTGTTGATGGACCTCATTTGAGAGATTTTTAGATTAATGGTACTGGATACTAAATGGTACATAATTACATAACTGTCTAGTTGGGAGGTGATGTTTCATACAGTAAAACCCATGAACGCAACAATTACCCATATATTAAACATGAGACCAGACGCTTTTACTCACTGAGCCCAAACCTATAATTTAGTTCTCGAGACACTCATCAGCAGCAATTATGTCCGAGACAATGCATCAGTCCCACAGCGCTTTTTAACCAATTCTATAAATACGGCATTGTCACAGAAGGCATGAAATGTTGTTGGGTCGTTAGTCATCTTTTTGATGTTTTTTTTTTTTAATTTTGTTTTCTTCCAGATGCGGTACAGCCAGCAGCCCCCAACCCCCATTACAGAGTGGTCCACTTCGACGTCAGCGGAGTCGACCTGACCAACAGCACCCTGGTCAAAGCTGAGTTCAGGATCTTCAGAGCTCCCAACCCGCAGGCCCGGGCCTCAGAGCAGAGAGTGGAGATATATCAGGTAAACAACAGTATGATGGCTCACCTGTTTATCACTCTGACTACAGCAGGACAAACAAACCAGCATACATCAATATTTTATTTCACAAGTTGGTCAGAAAGCTACTTGCCCCTTTACAAGTTGTTTTATTTATTCATGGTTTTAAAATAACAACAAAGACTAAGTTAATGGTCATGAAATACGACCCCATTGTATCCGCCTTGCTCTCAAACGTGCAGGAAAATGTGCAAAATATAGTTTCACCTACATCCACCCAACTAAGCTCCCATTTCCAGGATAATTGGAATCTTTGCTTGCGGTTCAACTCATAAATGTTGTCTTTACCCGCTGCCATTTTCTCGTGAGTGCCCAGTCAGTGTGCATGTGGAAGCTTCAACATAGATGAGAAGGAAGTGAGATGGTTCACTCCTTAGCTACTTCCATCATCAGCTACAGAAAAATCGACGCTTTTTAATCCTGTTTGTCACTCGCCTGATATGGCAAAGAGCTGCTAGATTTACTTGCCCATTGGCAGTCAGGCAGTCGTTACTGTTGAGCCCTTAATCAGAATTATCGACGAGAGACAATCAGATCGCTGTCTTTTCTAGCTTTTGTAGTCAAGTAAACTAAAATTTTCAATAATAAAGCAGGCACTGAATCTGTGCTTTTTGAGGGTTACAATCCTGAGGAACTCTGTATATTGTTTGGGCGCCACCTATGGCCGCAAGCAGTAATTGCAATGTGTTTTTTGGCAGACTAACGCCAGGTTCAGACAGGAGGCGGAAGCGCTTCCTTTTGGTGTCCTTTGTAACCTTTAGGGCTGTTCAGACAGGACACGGCTTGCGATCCGCAGCGTTAGCTTCAGCGTCTGGTCTAGGTTAAAAACAGGCTGGTGAATTTATTTATATCAGCTTGTTTTATGAGCCCTGCAGCTGCCAACATGAAAGGGTTACCACAGCACAGACGGTGTGCATGCATGTATGTATTGTTCGTGTGTGTGAGAGCAGATTTTTTAATGACTGTGTGCTGCTTCTGATTTTTCCCGGGAACGTCGCCACAGACACCCATATTATCATACTGCAAATGCAAGTGCTTTCATCAGTGCTTTTGTGTTACCTCATTTGGCGCTAGTCACATTTATTTAAATAAAAATCTTTGATGATATTACTTTAAAATCACATCAGTCCTCTTTAAGTATAAAATAAGCAGAGAGTTGTTTCCTCTCTTTGAAAATAATGTTCATACTCATAAGGTGCGACCTGTACCACTTAAATGTGGCTTTTTTTGTGTGGATTTTTTACCTTCAGGAATTTGGGCATCAGGCCAACAAGACTGTTATGACAATAAATCTTCACAAATTAAGCTATATTTATATTTTGACTGGAGGGAGACAGTTCACCCCTCTCACAGACGTATGTTCGCCCCAGGAAAGTGAGTAAACATACTTTACATGTCTGATGAAAGATTTGCAGGTTGTTATTGGCTTCTACGACACACAGTGACACAGTGTTAGGCTCTGTGCCATACATGTGTTATGTAAATATGAAGGAAAATGAACTCACTGCCCTCTTAACCACAGTGGAAATTATAATATTTTCTGACCATCTGTACGCCAGCTTTATCACTGTCTTTCTGTGTGTGTGTATGTGGTTTTGTGTGTGTGTGTGTGGTTTTGTGTGTTATGTCAGCTGCTGAAGCCAGATGAAGAAAGCACCTCCACTCAACGTTATATTGACTCCCGCACTGTGCAGCCGAAGGCGAAGGGAGCTTGGATCTCTGTGGAGGTCACCGAAACCATAAAGGACTGGGTGTCAGATCCAGGTTCGCCTCAGCACTTCCTACACATCATGAGTCATATACAGCGTATATATAGTGTTTGTGAACTTCATCTTCATCAGCTTATTTCGATGTGTCCTTTCCTCTGATCAGAGAATAATCTCGGCCTGAAGCTGGGCGTCCACTGTCCCTGCTGCACCTTCGTTCCATCCACCAACAACATTGTTCCCAACAAGAGCGAGGAGCTGGAGGCTCTCTTTGCAGGTTTGATCTTTTTGTTTTGACTGCATATCATGTTAGCACAGTGAAGGTACTCCTAAATGTGTGTGTGTCGGCAGAGTGAAGGGATAGAGCAGCTTTCTGAGGCTCAGATTAACCCCAAGTGACACTTAAACTGTTTTTCATATTTTAATCACTTCCACATGGAGAAAAATGCAGGCAGGAGAAGAGTGAGTTAACCGAGACAAGCTGGTTCATGTCCCACTTGTAGACATTCAAAGGAAAGACTGAGATTTTAGAACTTTCCTGAGGGCAGCAGGTTTCTCAGGGTGTCTGCAGGTCCTTAAAAAGTCTTACATGTCTTTTAATTTTATAAATATTAGGCCTTAAAAGCAATTGAATTCTCTTAAATTTGAATTTGTGAAGTGTAATTGCCATAAACATTTTATCTAATGTCCTTTATCCGTCTTTTAACTTATTTTTGTCAAGTTCCTCTGCATGAAAGTCAACATTTTGGATATTACAAAGTTTTACACCTACCACTGAATCTAATACCGTCTTTTTACTCTATACTTTAACTCTAGACAAAAATGTAGATTAACCTAACTCACACTAATAACAGTATTCCTACATAAAACCTACCACTGCACAGGAACACATACGAGGCCTACTACCTACACTATACTCACTATGCTTGGATAAAAAAGTGATGATTTATCTTAAATTTGGTTTAAAATGATCCTGAAATGGTCTCAAAAGCATTAAATCTCTGTGTTATACCTGTAGACACCCTGATTCTGCAGATGCTGGTTGTTTATAGATGACTGGTCCGCAGGTAACATTAGTCAGTGTTGGGGATACATGTGAAAATTAGTTGTTGAGCTCACCACAACACATGACAGCCAGTGTGCCATAAACTTGATGAACCTCTGTGTTATCTGATGGCTACTGGGATGAGTAATTGTGCAGGTGGGGTTTAAACGGCTTTGTTAGGACATTAAAAGCACTTGTTGAAGATTTATCAGCGAAGCAATAGTCCCGCAGGTCACAAAATGTGAACATAAAGCGCAAACTCGTCTGCAAGGCGCCTCCGAAATGATTCATGAATCACTTGCACACTATCGTGCAAGAATAATGGAGAGGCTGTTCCTCCACACAGCGTAGCTGTTGAGTTTCAGACTGTCTGCGTTGCTTCATTTAGGCCCCAAATTATGGCACTTTCCTCAGGATTTACACTCAGCTGAGCCAAGACAGGTTTTTTTACCGCTTGGAAAAATTGTCAACTTTCGATACTGATGTCAGACAAGCAGGGGCTTGTTCTGAGCTCAGAAACACCGTGAAATCACTCCTGACCCCGCAAGAAACAGCAGCATCATGCATGTGTCTGTTTCTGCCTGTGTTCTGTAATATTTGCTCAGCAATAATCAGAAACTGTAGGACTTCATCACTGCATATGAACTACAACATTTTCCAGCATCTAACGTGTACAAACTGAGCGAAATCAAAGGTGTCATTAAAGGAGTTTAGGATAATAGGATAATAATATAATATGCAGTATTGTCAGTGAGTGTTTGTAAACACGCTCACCAGCTAAAGTGAAAGTAAAATCCAACCCCAGATTCACTCTTGTTTGGTGTTTTGCCTCACTTTATTTGCTTTCTTTTGGCGCTGAGTCTCTCGGGTGCCTGCTGCTTACAGTCTGGCACCTGGTCGCCACCTTTTCATAAAGCTCCGACCTCACCTGAGCGCGGGGAGACTGCACGGCCATAAAAATCCTGGACGTAGAAAATAAGAGGAAAATGCAGGCAGAGGGCAGAGTCTCTGCAGAAAACACCGCCACACACTGACAGTGGGTCATAAGTGATGATTGAGAGGGATTACTACTGTACGAAAACACTGCAGAGTTTATCTTTAACTCAGTAGTTCCCAACCTTTTTGGCTCAAAACAAAGTATCATCTTCTCACAAAGCCTTGTCACAGAACTCCTCTAGCTTTGTGAGAAATTCCACTAATGAGTGATGTTCCTTTTTCTAGTTGTTTTATTTTGATAATCTTATAGAGAAGAAGGAGAACTATTCAGTATTTAAAGAAATAAAAAAGCAAAGCTTAGAGAACTGTCCAAAAGATAAACACACACAAACATTTCTTTCTGTGAGAACCTCTGTATTAACTGTTCCACTGCTCTCCGTAGGTGTGGATGATGAGCAGCTTCGTCAAATAAGAAAGCCCGGTCAGGTTAAAGGCCAGGCGGATTTCACCACCAAGACGCCACACCTCATCCTCACCGTGCTGCCCAGTGACAGAGTGGACAACCCGGCCAAGAAGAACCGCAAGAAGAGGGCGGCCGCCACAGACACCACAACCTGCTCCCGGTAAGCCGCCAACCAGCCGCGTGTGTGTGTGTGGTTACGTGTGACTGACTGACAGCACTAAAACGTAGTTTTATAATTCTGAAATCTAGTTGCGGTGGGCGGTGGATTTTTTTCCTCCTGACCCAAAACTTTGCAGACTATTGTGTGGCAAAACTAACAATATTGACCCTGTGTTTAGACTGCGAGCCAACAGGCGTGCAGTGTTTTATTTAGACTACCTCACGCTGCAGGGGAAAACTCTGGCAGCCGCGCATAGTCATTACCTTGTGATGGCTGCGTCTTCAATGGTGACCCATTGTCATTTTCCCATGACCCAAGTTTGGGCCCATGCCCCAGACCATGAAAAGCAGGATGGGAGTTGAAATTTTTCTGTGTGTATGTTGTGTCTCAGCGGCTCGGACCAGGGCTGCTGCCTGCGCTCGCTCTACATCGACTTCAGGAGGGACCTCAACTGGAAGTGGATCCACGAGCCCAAAGGTTACAAAGCCAACTTCTGTGCCGGCAGCTGTCCTTACCTCTGGAGTGCCAACAACCACTATAACATGGTGAGTTATTTCTGTAAGAGGACATATGACCAGGGCTGGCTGTGGAATCTCGCTTTCAGTAACATACAAAATGTGTCTGTAGCACCAAGTACTGGAGACTGTGGAGCACAAAAAACTGGATTCAAATGTTTTGTCCTATTTTAATTTTTCTTTGATCCAACAGTTCCTGATGTACATCAAAATTTTTATTCAGGCAAAATGAAACATGGCAAGCTGTCATGTCTGTGTTGTTCAAGTGAGGTATCAAATGAAGTGCTGTTTTGGACTTGTTACCAAATTCTGGTATTGTGTATTGACAGTAGTATCAGATGATTTCAGTAAACACCCCAGCCCTACATGTGACTGAGTTCAGACATGAATACCTTGATACATCTGGTCATTTTGTGACGACTTACATCTAATCTAAGCAATAAGTCCTTCAATCCATCCAACTAAATAGGTTGTTTTTTTCTACTCTCTGAATATGATCCACAGGAGGGTTTCCGAAATTTGCACACCCACTGGTGGACGACAGAAAACCTTGTGTATGACTACCAACGATCGCAGTTTTAAACATGTAGTTAACGTTGTGAAACGGTCGTAGTTGAACCTAAACTAGGTGGTTAGGTTTAGGCAACAAAACTGCTTGGTTAAGTTTAGGAAAAAGGATCATGGTTTGGTTTAAAATGAATATGTCTGTTACCTGCATAACATAATGTATCTCATGTACTTTAAGTACTACCACATGCTAGGACGCATTCTTAACATAACTTAACGTCGGTTTTTGGTTTCACACAGGACACAACACCGGTCTCCTGGGTGAAAAGCTCTGTGTTTGTTTGACCCAATCACCTATGCAGACTTTGTTTCTCTTAATAATAAGTGGACTGACCTCCTCCCAGTTGCTCCCAATATAATTGTTATGTTCACTAGAGGCTGCCAGCTAACGATAAATGTAAATATGGGTTGTAATGGCTGCTTGTGGTTGTATTTTTGAGGAGGACAGTCTCCTTCAATGCCCTGAAGGCCCTTTTAAAACACACCACTACAACAAAAATATCTGTTCTTACCACTGAAACTAATAAATTAGATGACCCTCTCTGGTGAAGTCAAACTGATTCAGATGCACTCTTTTTTCCAAATTCTGCTTCACAGCAATCTTAAGAGTCTTGACCTTTCTTCTTGGTTAATAATTTGAATGGAAACAGTGACAGACAGACGGACAGACGCAGCCAGACTCTGCAAATAAAAATCATCTGTGGTTGATCAGTTATAAAACTTCACTCCAGTTCAAACAAAAGCAACTTCAATAGCTGAAACAACTCCTCGGTCTCTTCTTGTAAAAAAAACTTTGGTTTGGATCAGACACCAAAAATCAACCTCCTGCCTGACTTCAATGCACAGAAACTTTGAAATGCTGGTGACGTTTGCCTTTAAATGAGCTTTAAGTGCATTGTTTGTGGCGGCTAAACACCACAGTTCGCTAAGATTGGTTAACCCCAGCGTCATAAATGGGCTGTCACTTCGCAGCAGCCAGTTACAGAACATATAGGCTTATGCAACACATGGCCTGAAGCCACGCAGACTGTTCCAGAACACTCTGATTGATTTTTTTTCTCTCTCGTGTCCTTCATTGTAACATACAGTAGATTTACATTTGTGTGACACTTAAGCTTTCTGCAATGAGACGTTTTGCTGCTGGCAACAAATGCCAGAGTGGCTTTCACAGAGTTTCATACAAACACTTTTACTTAAGCCAATATATGATGGTATGTTGGCACAGTTCAGGCCGTCACATTGACTAAGAAACTTTGCACAACAACAGCTGAAGTGGTGCATGGAACAAAGTATACAAAAATAAACTGTTTATCTCTTTTATACCTTTGGAGATATATAAAAAAAATGATTCCACTAAACACTCTGAATCTCAAGATTTCAAAATGTTTCTCCTTTTACACAATGTTTATACCCTCCAAGCTCCTCTTAAACAGATACTGTAACCACTTTTAAAGGTTTAAAAGAAGTCCTAGTGTGTGTAGTTTCTCCTGTTTGTTGTGTTTTTTTAAATATAGCATTAGTTTTCGTACAGTAAAAAGTGTAGTAGTCCAATACTGCCTTCTAAAAGGTGCAAGGGACATGTCCCCTGTGTCCGCCTGTAAATGACACCCCTGCCACCTTCTTTAAAAGCCCATGAAAACCTTTTGCTGTTTTTACACAACATTAAATATTCATGACCACAGAAACAAAACAAAAAAATCGTAGGTGTTATTTATGACATTTTAGGAAATAAGCTTTTTTT
>JAPZEB010000026.1:19114993-19128892 GCA_029783705.1 Chaetodon striatus
CCTCCCACAGTCCAAAGACATGCAGGTTAATTGGTGACTCTAAATTGGCCGTAGGTGTGAATGTGAGTGTGAATGGTGAGTTGCACCGCATGTCATGTGTTCACACTGGGCACAAATGAAACAATTTGTGCAAGTGAATTATATGTAAAGTCAATGTAAAGACGTGATTAGACGTTCCAGCGAGGCAGAGCGATGGACACGGCACGGATGATGCAAAATATGTGAATTAAGCGGCACTAATGCTTCATATGCTTCATTATGCTTCGTTTTTCACAAGAGTTAAAAAATCTGAACTTCAACGGCCAATCAGCACTGCGATAGCTAATCATCACTGAGATCCTACAGAGACGTATGACACCGAGGACGTACCTGTGGAAGGTCATTCAGTGATTTTATGTACAATAACGCAAGTTATTTCCACATATGAGGCGAGTCAACACGAAATATTTTAGCGTTCAAATTCGCACAAGCATCGCATTTGGTCTGAACACAACATAAGTATCGCACTCGGCCCAGGCAGCCGAGTGACTGTTTTGATGCCGTTATTTATGATAGAAATGGAGGGACAATAGCAGCTGCAGGAGAAAGGTTGATATTAAAAGGTATTTAATTATGATGAAGGCCGCTCCATTATTTAAATACTAATCAGCAAACTCATGCATGAATTTGCACGAGTAACCCGGTGAATCTCTCTGGTGAATATTATGGCGTTTCCTATGCCGATACACAGGCTAGCTAGTAAGATGTTGGACTGTGAGAGCTATGGAGTATATGAGATTGAAGGGAGAATTCATATCTCATATCGTGATAGTTTCATGTTGTTTTATTGTTACCAGTTATGATTTCTTCTTTGCTTCAGCCACTCCCCTCGATAAGCCCTCCACAAATTGATGTTAGCATTTGTTTGGCAGCGTGGTGCTAAGGTGCAAAACAAGACACGTTTCCTTGTTTGTAGATGAGCAGGAGATATTAGCTACAAAGCTAACATTGGCTTGCAGTTCAAAGTCATGGCTCCTGTTGTGCTGCGTGGCTGCTAAGTGTTAGCCTGACAGAAACAATGACATTTAATGCAGCAGAAAGAAGTGCTTTGTGCAGATACAGCTTGAAATGCAGTGCTTTGACTATATGCAGAGAAGAGAAGCAAGGGAAATTCAATTCACACAGTGAAAGGAAAATATAAATGATACATTTCTCCCTTTTGGTTATTATTTTATTCCTCAAAGGAGGTCGCAGGACGTGTAATGAATTACAGAAACATCATATAATTCAACTTCAGTTAGTGTTTAAACCAACAGAGCAGAGAGCTTTAAAATATGCTTCAGCACTGCTGTTTTATGGCATCCCAATTTTTTAAAGACTCTGACAGTGCTGTAAAGGGTCTATGCAAACTATTTGAACGTAATTCCACAAAGAGCATCCGCAAAAGTGTTCATTATCTCACCAAGATGTGGTACAAGCCTTAAGAATACATCTTTTTGGTTAAGAGTCTAGTTGGAGATGTAAGGTTTTGCAGAGGAGACAATTTTGAAGGAGAGAGAAGAGAAGAGGGGTGGGGGGTGGAATTTTGGGAGATCAGTGGCAGGGAAGAAGATGAGAAAAGAGGGTTTGGGCGCAGTGGGATTACTCCAAGATGTGGTGAGTGGGAGACAGGAATACAGAAAGACAGAGAGAGGGGAGACAGAGAGACAGCTGTGCTGGTAGAAAAAATTAAGAAGAAAGAGACTCCCTGATGTTTGATAGGTGGCAATTTAGGAGTCAGTTCCCCGAATGATGAATACAAAAAATGCAAATACTGTTGGAGATAGTATTTGCCCTAAATGTTGGGTTTTTTAAATCTTTTATTTAACTGGTTGATAGATGTTCATGTCACTTGATGTCCACCTTTTTGTCCATCCTAAATGATGATGGCCTCAGTTTACTCCGGTCTGAACCTCCATGTATCAATTATTTTAAGTAATGGGTGTTGCACACCTTTGAAGCCTGCAGAGTGCAGGGCATAGTGCCACTAAAGTGGAAGTGAAGCAGTGTGCTTTGTTATTATCTTAAAATATTGATGGTTCTGTACGCAACATTCAGAGCATTAGTATGGCAGCAAACCATGATTTGCTTTGTAAAGATGCAGCAGAGTAATGGCATGCTGAGCAGAGAGTGAAGTCATGCTACCTCTGTGTGTGTGAAACATCCATAAAGCTTCCATACTTTATCACCTCTGCTCCAAATTTAACCTTCTTCTGATGGGTTTTCAGCAGGTTTGTCACTTCTCTGGCGCACTGCTACCTCTCAGGTTCAACATGGAAGTGCAGCTATTAATCTGGTTCACTCGTCAAATAATCTGTATAAACCGATATCTGGAATCTGTTGGCAACAGATTTTGGTATTAGAAGTATTCTGGTTTCCATCTATAGTGTGAGTAGTATTGAACGGGTGGTAAATAGTTTGTGTGAAGATGTGGAATGCATTGGTCGAATTTGATCTTGAAACTCAGCAACTATTGTTTGACGATGAGTTCGCTTTATATTATCTTTCTTTGCAATGATACGCAGATATCTGATAGAGACAAGCACAAAATGATCGGTGCATGGAAGAGGAATTCTTGGCCCGGTTTTCTGCTGGCTACTACGGATCAGCCCAAAATATTGACCCTCGCCCCCCCAGAGGCTTTATCGTCATCAGACGACAGCCAATGTGGCGAAGTTCTGGGTTCCGAGATTGCTCGACAAACACTTGGTTCAAATTAAGATACTGAATTTGACCGCACAGCTAGCTAATCATTATGGATGTCACGATACACCAAATTCATGGTTCAGTAAATGCACTGTGCTTGTATGGTGCTTCTCTAGTCTTCTGACCACTCAAAGCGCTTTGACACTGCATGTCACATTCACCCATTCACACACTGGTGGTAGAGGTAACTCAGTAACCACTCTCACACACAGATGAAGCATCCATAGGGAGTCATTTGGGGTTCAGTATCTCACCCAAGGATACTCTGACATGCAAACTTCGGTTACTACACGACCTGTTTAACCTCATGAGCCACAGACGCAGTATGTACCTCAGTTTCTTCAGCAACCATGTTGCTATGGATACTGTGACTTTAGAAGACTGCCTTTAGAAAATATTAGTAGGGTTTAACGATTTTGAGCTAATAGACGAAGGAGTTATACTTAATTGCATGCATGCACAAACAGAACCTATACATGCATTAATTAGAGAGATGTTAGACCCGGGGGTTGGCCTTGGACTGCGCCCGGAGCAGTTTGGGGTACTGTACCTTGCTCAGGGACACCTCGGCAGTACCCAGAAGCTAAACTGGTCCCTATAGACTGAGCTACTGCTGCCCCGTAATGACAGCAGAACAGCAAGGCCTATGTGAGAAATGTCATCGTAAGACAGCGACACGCCAGGCAGAGAAGGGCAGGTCGTGCAGGAAATAAGATATTGTGTCCTGTACTGAACAGTTCTGGATGAATACACGTACTGTTACACCCCTAGTGATCATAGTTTAGGATAATGGTGGGGGTCTGGGGTGGCTAATCAGATTTCAGGCCAGTCAGACAACACTTCAGACAAACTATTCAGCTTCAAGAATACCTTGGCTTAAACAACATCATGTTACTTCCACATTTGTTCCTGAGAGTCATAATTCTCCTGACAGTTAGAGGTTCTTGTCAAGTCAACGTAAACAGAGGTCATTTCAAAAAATATTGAACAAACAAATGCTGTTGTCTTACTCGCGAGGACAGTCTCAGTTCAGAATCTGTTTGCTTTGTTTTTTGTGTGGTTTTTGCACCTTGGAGTTGGCACTGAGATTGAATTGAAACTGAGTGACAGAGAAAGATTGACACAAAGAGAAATGGACAGAACGTCAGGGAGAGAACGAGGTGGAGATCAAGATGGAGAGACAATCACAGAGAGCGGAGAGACAAGAGGAGGGAGGGCAGGAGGCGCTCGCTGTTAGAGTCAGACGGCATTGACCTTCACTCCATCCAGAACCACGTACAATATTCAGCACATATGGCTCCACTTAATGTGGCGAGACTCGAGTGTGTATGGGCGTTGTGTATTTCTATCTTTTTATTTACTCTTAGAAGTGTGACTATTAGCATGAACGGGCATGCCTCCCTATGTGTGTCTTTGATGTTTACTCGCGCGCACACATGCAATATGTGCGTCGACACACATCTTGCATGTGTGTGTGTGCCTGCAAACACAGTGTGTATCTTAATTGGACTCCATTCAAGTGTTTAATTACTCATTAGAGATGCTGCAAAGCAATCTATACACCAGCTTTCCCCCGTTCGCTCCCTCTGCCCTCTGTGACTTCCAGCCCACAGAGGCTCAAACGCTTTGACCCAAACTACATGGATTAGTTCACCTCGTCAATCTGGATCAACCCGTCCATATTAGATGTAGATTCTTGAGCCGGAGGGTGATGCTGAGACAGACAGTTAATAAGTCAGTCAGCCAGTCAGCCGGTTTGACACACTTGATCATGTGAAAGATTAGCAGTCAGACAGTCAGTTAGACTGCTGGCCTCTTTTTTTTTTTTGCACCCAGTCAGGTGGTCAGTTAATAAGCCAGTCAGTCAGTGGGCCAGCAGCCTTTTAGCGTCGACTCAGTCAGTTACATAATCGTGTTGTCACTCTGTCTATCAATCTGTCAGTCAGACTGTCAATCAGAGAGTGAAAAACCCCACAAAATCATTCTTGTAGTAAGTTAACATTTTTCTATGGCACCTGTGTAAGAGAGGCCTCACAAGTACAGACAAAAAACAATTTTATAAAATACAATGAAACAGTTACAAGGAGGAGTGAAACTGAGACAATAACACTCCTTAGCCAGTTTATTAGCCAGCTACAACTAATCCCATCTAACAGTCCTGCAATAAATCCTGCCTCCAAGAAGGTTGTAATGTTCAGTGTTTGTTTGTCTGTTTCTCCACCACATTTATATCAATGAGGGCAGGTTACACAACAGAAATGCCTCTGTGTTCATTGCAATACAGTTCAACAGCCCTACAAGCTACATCCTCCAAATCCTTTATAGCAGTGGTTCCAAACTGGTGGGTCGCGGTCCAAAAGTGGGTCACAGGTCCATTCTGTGGTCTAATACCACAAGTGACTCTTTTCAAAAGTAATAATTTTACTTTACTTATTACACCCTGCCAACAGTAGTTGGTTACACTACTCGTTTTATTACTTTTCCATTATACCCCATAGAATTGGTACTTGCATATCTCCCACATATCCAGCAACAAGCTTCATAAGCTCTTTGTAGCTGCAGCTATCGACGATTAATATCCAGTTTTGGTTGTTTATCTAGTGTTGGGCTACAGCTGACGTCAGCAGCCAAGGAGGGCTCACCTTTGGTGGGGTGTATTTCCTGGAGCTTCATGTTGTTTTGTTGTGGGTCCTAATAGCTGAGGTGTTTCAGACTGGAGGTTTGGGGAGGTTTGGGGACGAAAAAACCAAAGTGATGGGAATATTTCCAGTCGCTTAGGTAAGCGTTTTTAACTAGCTTGCTGCTTTATGACACAGTACAACGATTATGAAAATAGCCCCTTTTCCACCGCAGGAACTTTTATAATTTACACAGCATTTTGAAAAACCTCAGCACATTTCTAGCGAAATTACCCAGGGAAAAAACTTTCCCTCAACCCCAAACTTTCCCTGAAAAAAGTACCTAGTGGGGGGGTAGGACTTTTCAGATTCCAGCATGGTTTTATATGTGATGTAGTAAAACACGAGGAACAACAGAACAACTTGAGCGTCCTCCATCCTGGTGTATTGTGTCGCTCAAATGATGATGCGGGCTTGTTGGTCTTCGTCTATGGCGTCATCGTGCTTGTTTGGCCTTCAGCTTCAACTGATTTGAATAAATTTTCCAAAACTTTGAGGTGTAATAATTAGTGTAATAGTTTAATAGTAATAATTTGCCAAGAAAGAGACAAAATGTACAATAAACAAATTAAAGATGTGAAAGATGAAAATCTGATATTGTGCTGTCTCTGCTCTACGTATGAATGGTGGTGTCAGTACATTTTACACAGCACTGTCCCTCACAACGTATTCATGAATTTCTGTTAATTAGAACAATATAATATAGCATAAATAACATCTACATACAAAGGTAACATCTATATTTCTTAGTCTCCAGACTGTTTTTTGGGCAAACAACGGGGATATACAGTGTTTATGTGTAGTGAAGATAATATAAAATATTATCTTATTTGGTTTAATAATGCTTTATGGGCTTAATCAAATGTGTAAGCTCAGTGTGAGACAAAAGAAAGGGTTATTGTGTCAATACTTTTCTATATATTTGGTTTATTTGATGTCACAAAAGAGGAAAGAATTTCTCTCTTCTTTTCTCTTCCATTTCTATCATTACATTTACATACACAGCAACTAGGAAGGAAAACTAAGTAAAGTAAAACTTACTACTGGATTGTAGTGACTGTAATGTCTCTACTGTAAACCAGTTAACAAAAAGAGGCCTGTTTGTGAACGTGACTGTCCGCCGCAGCGGGAGAAACTAAGATTTTGTCCCCCGCCTTTATCTGCGTAGACAAACCTCTAGAGAGGAGTATCATTGGCTGCGGATGAGGCCGTAGCATCTACTAAAGAATTTACACTGCCGGGAGATAATAAAGTTTCTACAGATGACAAGATGTGTGACAGATTATACCGCAGAGTATTTGCCTTTTTTTCAGTGAGCACACACTCACGTCAGAGGGAGATCACAGGTTACAAAGTCTGGTTTTCTGGTTTCAGGCTCTGGGAAAGAATGATCTGGGTGATCTGGGAAATAATAATAGGACTGTTTGTGCTACAGAAGTTGCATTAAAAAGATAAACTAGCTTACAATTCCCTCTGGGGCTACAAAACCAAAAAAGAATATCCCAATTAAATGCTTATCAAATGCAGCAGCTGCGCTCCCAGAAGCCCAGTTGCCTAAATCTTAAAATATAGATTTAAGCTAAGCTGCTTTCTAAATTCTGCACTTAAATTACTGTGTTGTCTGTAGTGTCAGGGTTGAGAGAATTCATATTGGCAGGAACGTCAGAGCAGGGATTGATCATCTCTTTTTAAATAAGTGTGACAGTCAGCTACTATACTTGGTAACGTACAATTAAAAAGAAGAGAAAAAGAATTTTGGAGAGAGCTACACATGCAAACTTGATCTAGGACCAAACATTTCTGCTTATATAGTGATGATAAACAACAAAAACACTGATGCTGAGACTCTTAAAACCTCCAGAAAGAAATTACTTTTCCAAGTCTTACCTTCAGTTTGCTGAGATGTTGCTACCCAAGTTCGCCTCATGCAGCATGTGTCGTCCTCTCACCATCAGGGACTCAGCAAGGAGCTCTGTGCGAGTGTGTGCGTGTTGTCAAAGTGCATGTGTGTTTTCTCCTTGGAAGGTGTTTCCCCATTCTCGTGACCCTACATCACTCGGATAGAGGAAACAGATCGTAGGAGGAGGAGGAGGAGGAGGAGGAGAAGAAAGGGACAGGCCATGTGAAGTCCATTACAGCGCTGCGAGTGTGATTAAGTGCCGTCACTGCAGAGGAAGAGCAGAGGGCCACGGAGTTTCCTGAGCTGGACGTGGGGGGGCTTGGCTCTCTAAATCCTCGCTTTTCCAACCTCTGTCTTTTTGGGAAGTAAAAAGAGACACTTGTTTCTTTAAAGTCAGAGTTATGGTCCACACCATTTTTTTCCACTTGAGGAGGATTTGAATTATGAAATTAAACAGACTCTAGAGTTGAGGAGCCCGACTCTTCCGTCAATTCTTTGCTCCTTTAAAGCTTTCAGCACCTTTTCAACAACGTGTTCACGACCAAGAGGAAAAGGAGGAGGACTTTGGTAATTACGGAAATACTTATGTGATTTAGCCAAGATATTCCACTTAAACACTTTGAGGCCGTCCTCATTGGACCATAGCACTCATTTAAATGTCAGCCAGCAATAAAAAAAACAAAATCCTCGACCTCAGCTGACAGCGGACCAAACGGGCCAAATGTCGAGGCATGAAATACAGAGTACGCTGACCGACTCTTCAGACTCAAAGGCGCTCAGAGATAAATGAATCCAAGAAAGAGACAACGGTTAAATTAAGAGCAAGCTTTTTATTCTAGCCGCAATCACAACACAGATACATTCACATCAAAGTGTTCAAAACAAGGCAACAAATACACAGTGAGTCCGACAATCCCGCCTCACTGCCAAAAGACTACAGATCCCAGAGATATGAAGGCAGCTCAAAGCATGTGTGTGTGTGTGTGTGTGTGTGTGTGTGTGAGGGTATCAACATGGCAAATAAATGGTGGTGACATCGAGTCAGGAACAGTCCGCACTGTTCTGCCCGAGTCAACAAGCTAAGGCTGGAAGAGAACGACTCTACCTCTAAATAAAATGTAAATATAAAAAGAAATACTCCACACTTTTAACACAAATATGTCAAAAACCTTCCGCTGAAATAATCTCAAAGGTCACTGAAAGACAGCTCCGCAAGGTTTTAAAATATAGCTTCACATTTCATCACGTCTGTCTCAAAACAATACTCTCATACCAGAGCGTATACTGAAATAAATAATGGTAACTTTGATTGTTTCCCCTGTCCGTACTGTCCACAAAGTGTAATTCATTACAACACCCACAGTCCTATTCCTGAAGCTGATATCTTATCTTCCAAATTTTATTTAACCTCCTCTGTCGGAGCATTAAGGGGGCTTTATGATAATTTCAGAGTGTATCAGTTTGGACATGGTTTTCAACATGGAGGTGGCTAAACTGCCAGCTAGCAGCTAACAATGCTAACGAGAAATGGAGAGAGGGTGCTGATATTAGCGATAACTGCAGCATGAGTGCAGTGCAAAGCAGAGGTGATGAGCCAGTCAGCTGGATACACACATGGACTAAGGGCCCTAACACACCAAGCCGACAGTCAGCTGTTGGTCAATAGCAGGCAGTCGGTGACTTTCTGTCACCCTAGTTTCTGCGGTGTGTCCCGCACTAGCCGGCCCTTGTTGCCTGTTTTTTGGGCGATTCAGAAACAGCTTGTAACCTTTTGTGTTATTGTTCACCGGCGCACAGTAAGTGTCCTTTATTCCTTCAACATCAGGCTGTGTTGTTCATGTGCTAACTGGCTCACTAGCATTTTGAATCCGTCCGGTCAGTGTTCCAGTTTCCCTTTTTAAATGACGAATACAGACTACAGCTGCATGCTGCCATGGAGTTATTTCCTCTGACGCAGGTGGAGATCGTACGCACTAGTTGGCAGTTGGCTTTGGTTTTTGTGTAGTGTTTAGGTGCAACTTTTTGGCTGAGATACAGTGACACAAGATGATGCAAAAGTCAGCCTTCGTCGCCACTAGGTCTTTGGTGTCTCTTTGGTGTGTCTGGGCTTTAACATGCATGCGCAGCTGGACTGGTTTACCACAACAAACCACAGAGAAGCTCAGACTACAACACACACGGAGGTAGTGTAACTTCATTCTCTGCTCAGGACCATAACTCCACTATATCTTCACATAGTAAACAGTGATTTGCTGCTTTATTAACGGTCTGAATGTCATATACAGTTAACTGTGTCCAAGCTAAAATAGAAAAGAGAGAAAATCTCTAGGAGCTATTGAGACCATTAGCTCCGACCTCCAACTAGCCCTGAGAGTACAGTCAGGACATCAACATGCTTCTAGACCAAATATCTCACTCACACACACACATTAATTTCACTGTACTACTACTGGTGTGGTGTGATCAGGCTTAAACTGAAGTTTCATTTTGGCCTCCACTTTACTTCAGTGTATCTTTACTCAGAATGAGGACAGTGGATTTCTTTGTGGCAAACACGGGCAGGAGTAGGGATGGGAGGATATACGACTTTATCGCAGATTGCAGCAAAAAAAAAAAAACCCCAAAAAACCCAAAACACAAACAGTAAGTTGACTGTGGGGAATTTCCATTACATGGCTAATTGTGATATCATGTCGCGTCCAGCAGCACCCAGAGAGACTGCAGGGCAAACAACAAAAAATGAGACTACAAATCTTTATCGACCAGTCATATTTCATATCAAAAGGTATAATGCCAAATTAAATAGCTGAAAAGACTGTTTTCAAAGATTGCTTTTGTTTAGCAAACAGATGTTAACTAAAACAAGATGTGTGTCCTATTTGTGAAGCAATAAAAATATGATTCTTAACTAAATGTAAAGTAAATTCAGACTGCTTTAATGTCATTTTAAGAGTGTTAAATATATTTTGATGATTATCGGAATAACATCATACATTGCAATTATTTTGGCAGGGTAATTGTGCCATGATATTTTCATAATGTCCCATGCCCAGACGAGAGAAACAATGACCAGTAACTTTTGTAGATATGGGCATGTGAGTATAGTTTTAAGACAGACTTGAAAAATGTGAACCTATCCTCTGGTCAAACCTTGTACATAAGCAAAGTGGTGAGATCCTCTCGTTATACGGCATAATACAAACTGTACATGAACTCCAAACATATCTACAAAATCTACAGTGTACATACACGTGGGCTACTGTCGTCTATGGCACAGTAACAAATGTGCAAAAAACAAAATCTATCAACACCAGTCACATCACTTAAATAAATTATATCTGATCAAATATAATAAATCAAATGAATTCATCTGTACGCTCCGCTAATAAAATAAAGCTTCAAATGATTAGTTTTTGGTAACTTCAACCACTGAGCGCTCGTTAGTGTAAGATAGGAAAGCAAAGCAGCAGAAGGAGGAGAGAGGGAGCGCAGTTTGGATCACCATACATGGAGCGGAAACCAACTGCAGGTTAGACTGAGTCATAGACATGTGCTCGCTCCTTTCTCTCTCTCCCACACACACTCACACACTCACACACACACACACACACACACACACACACACACACAAACAGTAACGTCAAAATGAGGACATACATGTCCATATTCACAGCTAACGTCTCACACACACTCTCACTATGCTCTCACACAGTTGTTGTAAACACCAGCCTTCTACTGAAACACATTCAAGTGTCCGTAAATAAGCCACCTCAGGGATTAAAAAGAAGAAAATATATATATATCACATTACACAACAGGCCGCTCTCGGCTTCACCCTTTTGGAAAACAAGTCAAACTTATCTTGATGAGCACTTGTTTAGAAAAGCATCAACTAGGCACTGACTCATTCGAAGTAGGTCAAAGCTGGACCCCATAACTTTACGCTGCTGCTGAGACACTAAAACCTAAACAGTCCCTTTGGAAAAGTGGTTGTAAACTTTAAATAAACATCAACAAACATCGCTAAATCACTACCTCTGTACCTAAATATACAGGTGGGTGTAAAGTGTCAGCATTGTGATGGAGAGCGACGTCTCCACACAGCAATTAGAGGAGAAACTAGTGATCATTAAGACATTTCAGATCCACAGTGGAGGTGTTTATTCTGCCAGTGCAGGCCCGGTTACCTGCACGCACATAAAGAAGTCCATGTGTGAGGGAAGCACTTTACAAACTGGTCCTGTGCTGGTTTGAAGGTCTAAAGGGCTTCGGGTTGCTGGTGACTGGAGTGTCCCTGTATGGTTGTTGTTGTCCATCACTGAGGTTCATCGTCAAGCCACAGTGATCAGTTCTTTCCACCACATCTGTAGAAACACAAAAACATGCAAATGTAAGACTATATTTCAACCAAACAAAAAAGAAAATACAATAATTCAGGACAATATTTTCACTAGTTTTCAGGACTTTTAATGAGGCTGTGTGACTTTTTTTTTTATTATTAAGTCGGGTGATATTCTTAATTATTTTCATAGTTGACAAATCCAGTCAAAGGCCAAAACTAATGATGAATTGATCGTACTTACCATGCAGATATCACGATACATACATTATATGTCATCGTCTGTACAACACATTTTGCACCTGTACTTTATCTGTGTGATTATAAAGTGGAGTGGACAATTATTACTATTATTTTTCATTCCTTTTTTAAATTTTTATTTAAATTTAAATTGTGCTTTTTCCTAACCATTGGGTTTGGCTATATATGCGTCAGAGTGAATGTCTCTGCTTTATGTTTAGGTGATTATTGAATATAATGTGTACAAATGTTATATCAAAAACAAAAACTAAATAAAAAATTGCGTTCTCAAAAATGTATGGACAGTAACTTATTAATACTCAGTACCTGCAGCCGTGTTTTAATCCGTCTCCTCCTCCTGTCTCTCTTCTTTCTGAGGGACAGGTACGACGGATGTCCCTAACAAACCTCTTCTCACAATGTAGGGACACGAGGGACCGCTGGGGATGTCAGCAAAACCTGCAGGACGGGAAGAGACCGACAGAGGAATAAATGAGAGGATTAGGAGAAAGCAGATGAAGGACAGATTGTGAAAGCACAAAAACAAAGAGCACATAAACAGAGGAAACGCAGAGAGAAAACATCACTAACAGCAGGAGCGTCTGTCTTTTGTACATTACAGGGTCAGACAGTTACAAACATGATTTAGATACTCAGAGGCCGCACCCGCTATTAATGAAACATAACCAATTTATAATCCAGCATTTAATTATTTTATCTCAACTTTTTACCCTCACCTTTAAAAGGTTTTGACTATCACAGATAGGCTCTAATTTTAATGACTGCCACATAAGTTCATATTAAAACGTCTGTTCTTTGGTTTGTCTGAATGAAAATCCAAATATCTCCCTGTAAACTAGTCAACTGGTTAAACAGATGTTCTACATCTTAAGAAAGATGCTTTTTAAAGATTAAAACCATTAATATAATTTTCATCTCCATGCATCCTGTGTTGAGACAGAGGTGGGGTTGCAACAGAATGAGATCTTCATGGTACAATAACCATCTGAAAATATCACCATTTCATGGTTTACGATATGACACAATTATTATTTTTATCAGTTACAATGACTGTTAAAGAAATGAAAAAAGGGGCTTTTGGGTTGAACAAATGCTTAATTATATTTGAAACCATTTTTTAAAAGGGAAGTATGTGTAAAAAGTCAGACAACAGACAGTTGAAGAAAAGACATGTGCATGCACAGGTGAGCTTCTCTGTCCAGCTGTGTTGTTTTCCCTCCAATACCGTAAATAGGCAAATGTACGTGGTTTGACAACCGTCAACTTTCAGACCTGTAAGAACTGTAAAACAGATATACCACTGCAACCCTATATAGGATGACTGGGAAAATGTTTACCTTTACTGCCAAGACTTGAAGGAAACTACAAGTCTAAGTGAAAAAATATGCCTTTCAGCAACTCCAAAGCTGCTTGAGGACATTTTGGAAAAAAACAAGACATATCATTTAATTTGCTTCAAAGGTATACTGTGGAGGAATTGTTAGTTACTGTTTCTAAACAGTATCATAAGGAAAAGTGAAAGCCAACCTCAGATTCACTGCACTTGGCTTTTTGTCTTACTATATTTCTGTTTTTTTCAGCGCTGTATCTGACATTTTCATAGTTTACTCTTGGATTGCACACTGCTCATGGTCTTGCACTTGGCCCCTACCTTAATATAAAGTCCAGGGGCCGTATTCACAAACATTATGAGAACACTCTCAGAGAGCTCCTAACGTAGACTAAAAACTTTTAGTAAGGAGTCCTAGCGTAGGAGTGATTTAGGAAAGTTCTCAGAGCAACTCTGAGCAAGGAAGGGTCAGAAACTTTTACCTGAGCGAGGAGGTGTGTTTGACCCTGTTGCTAGGTGTGATGCATTCTTTTAACAGATGTGATTGGTTGTCAGAGACACACCCTTTATGAAGCTACAAGGTGTGGACGCCCAGTGGAAATGAAATGAACTGCTGACTGTGAAAGTGTTGTCATTGTTAGTGTGATCACTGCTGATGGAAGGTTGA
>JAPZEB010000026.1:19128992-19149327 GCA_029783705.1 Chaetodon striatus
GTGAAAGTGTTGTCATTGTTAGTGTGATCACTGCTGATGGAAGGTTGAGACAGACCAAAGTCATCACTGCTGCACTGATGCATTTTTAGTTTTTCAAATATCTTAGTGTTGTGATTATTTTATCTCTGGGGAGAAACCCTTAAGCCTCTTACAAGTCCTCCTCCCTGCTCCTGACAGTTTTTCACTTTAGGAGCTGCTTAAGGTCTAAGATGGTCTGTGAATATATTTTATCTTTACAAGGACCTAGTCTTAAATTTAAGGGGAAATTCTAAGACAACGTCACAACAAAGGAGCAACTCTTTGTACTAGAGCTTTGTGAATACGGCCCCTGAATGCTACGGGGATACACAGCCATTAACGTCCCAAACACGGCAATATAAGAGGAAAATACAGTGAGAAGGGCAGAGTCCCTGCAGAAAAACACACCGCCACACGCTTGCAGTGTGTCATAATCAGTGACTGTAAGGGTTACTTTTGTATGAGTCTATGCATTTTGTTTGTCTGTTTAGTTTTTTGTTTTTTATAATTATGTATAGTATATCGTTAAGCACAGTTAGCCAAGAGAGGAACAAGACTGTTGGTATGATGCTTCTTTTCAGGGATTTTGTAACCATTGTGCCTTCACACAACATTACCTTTCATGACGACTTCCGGCAGTCCATAGGGTTCATACTCTGTGTCATCAAAGGCAGCCGACAGCTGCGTCCTGTTGCGGCGGATTCTTTCAGCCAGGCGAGCCGGGTCAGCCGGGATGGGGAAGGACCCCGAAAACAACATTTTGTCTCCTAACTCTGCTCCTTCAGATACTGGGACAGGTGAGACAGGAGGAGATTCCACCAACTCATCTTCCTCCTCCTCCTCCTCCTCCTCCTCCTCAGTCTGAGTGTATGCACAGTGGAGTTCAGAGGCTGTTGGAGCACTGCGAGGATACAAACTCTCCTCTGTTTGACTGCTGACACTTTTCATTTCTGTCCTGACACACCAGTCTGAGGAATCAGCTGTTGTGTTTATTCTATTGGTTGCTCTGGCAGCATCTGGTTTGGCCTCATGATTCCCCGTGTCACTCTCAGCTGATTTGGTCTGCTTTGGTACTGAGACTTTGTGGGAATCTTTGGTGACATGCGGTTGACCCGTTTTCTCAAAAGACATTTGGATAACGTCAGTGTCTCTCTTCACTTTGTGTTGTGTCTGACAGGTATTGGACTGATGCAAAAGGTTGATCTCCTGGTTTTCCTTTTCAGATTCCTGAGTCAAGAGAAAAAAATTAAAGGCATAAATCCATCTGTGAGAAAAGAAGTGTGCCCAACGATTGTAGGTAAAAACTGTCAACTAAAGCATTTTTGTTTATTTTCCCTAGTAAAGAAAAATACTGAGGATAGGCAGGTGACTTCAGTTACTAGTTTACTTCATTTTACAGGTCCTTTATTTCCTAATCATTTCAAGTTTCACAGAAAAACTGTAATTTTGAACTGATTAAAGGGGAAATTGTAATTTTATTGAAAAAAAAAGAGCTTCATCTAAACACCCCAGTGTTGAACTGTATACTTTCCTGCCCTGTATACATTTTTGCATGTTCATCTGCATGTTCATTTTTGCATATTCATCTGGCCTACTCAACACTGACTGGGCTACACTACAGTGATTTTAGTTTGAAGCGTACCAAATTAACCCTGTCTCTATTTTCTCTATAATTTGCACTGAATTACAGTTATTTCCAAAAGATTTCTGAGAAAATTCTTAGGAAATTACAGACCTGAAAAGACAAATTCAGTCCCCACTCCTTCTAAATGGACTCTACTTAGCAACTAAGGGATTTCTACCAAAATATTCTACAAAACCTTGATACAAAGAGCCTAAAACACATACAGTGGTCTCGTATCTAAGTGAGTGATGATTAAAAACAAATCACCTCGTCAGTCTTGGCAGTGTCCTGATTGTATTCCTGAAGCGCTGCAGTCTTTTTAGAGGGATGGAGACTCTTTGATTCAGGGAGGTTGCTGTGCTGTAGTCTTGTGGTAAAACAAAACAAAGTTAATACAAAGCATTTACAAATGAAGACAAAAGAGGCTTAAACACAGACATACATTAAATATATATATATGATCATCTTGCATATATACATTTAAAACGGGCGGTAAATGTTGTTTCTTGCCATATTTTTAGTTGCTTCTCTAGCCCTGGTATGAGTGTGTTACCTGGAGAACAACATGCGGCCCTGCAGTTTGTTGGAGGAGCAAGAGAGGAATATCTCATCCTCTCTGACAACAGCCACATTAGCCTGAACCTGGCTCTGGGTTGTCTCATCTGTCTGCTGCTGGTTTGACTGGGACCGTATGACAGCAGAGATCTGGTCCTGGGTCTCAGACTGGTTGTCTGTGTTGGGAAGGAACTGGTCAAATGTTGGGGCTGGTTTGAAGGCCAGTCGCCACATAACAAGCTCCTCAGCCTGCTGCTGGGTCTGAGCAGAGAGAGCCCGTAGCCTCATCTGCAGCTCCTCCACCTGGACAGGAGGGGAAGGACAGGACGGACTGAATCAAACACATGTCAATCTTTACAGGTAATTCAGATAACTGGGAATAATTTTATGTTATCAAACATCTGGTCGAATTTAAAGTAATATCCTTATTTACTAATATAATATACTGTACATATATTAAATTCAAAGGAAGGACATTATTTCAGTTTCCCAGTGAAGACTGCCAACATCTACATCACTTTCTATGTGATTAGCTAAACATGTTTTTGTCCCTCTTCTCATGTAAGAGATGTCACATCATTGTTGAGATATAAAAATAAAAGTACAGTGTGACTACCTGTTGCTGTAGGCGGCTGATCTGAATATCAGAACCTGCCTCCAGCTCGTCTTCAGCCCCCGAAGTCCTCCGATCTTCCCTTTCTAAATCTCCTCCCTCATCTTCACTCTTCTTCACATCCTGCGGCAGTGACTGCCGTGCGTCAGTGGTGATGTCATTCGGCACACTGGGTGACCTCTGCTCCACCAAGCAGGACAGAGCATTTCCTGTGTTTTGGCTTTGCTTGTCTGGGTCTCCTTGGTTTTCATTGTCAGTGGGTAATGCTGCAGTCGTATAGTCTGAGATGGTGAAGCCCTCTAGTCTTTGTTTCAGCAGCTGATTCTCCTGTCGGAGAGCGAGCAGTTCTGCAACCACGTCTGCTGTTCCTCCATCTTGACCACACTCAGTCGCACGCGTTGCATAAAAGGAGTCATTGATACTCTGAGTCTTGGCCTGAGAGGCTGCATGCTGTTCCTCTGACCACAGTACTTCATTGTCTGACTTGTTACTAATAGCTGTTGGTCTTTCAGCATCTGACATTGCAATCACTGGTTGACCTTCATCTCTCTGTGCATCAGAGTCAGCATCTGCCAGTGAGTTTGTAGTGAGGATGGTGACAGCACACTCCTTTTCCTGGTTTGCCTGAAGCCCTAAGATCTCCGTCTCTTCTTTTTCGTCGCCATCCTCCACCTTGTTGACCGTCATCTCCTCTTTTCCTTTCTTCTCCTCTCCCTCTTTTTCAGTCTTGAGAGCATCCAGCTCTTGCTTGTAGCGCTGCAGTTCCTCTCCCTGGCGGAGGAGGGCACCCTCCTTCTCTTGCAGCTCAGCTAGAAGACCAGAGATGTGCTGGCTCTGCTTCTCGAAGGCCATGGTTAGCTGCTTTGTCTGACGTGTCACCTGAGGAAAAAAATAAAAGGACAAAATAAAGTCAGAGCCTGACTGTGTTTAAAGTGCAATGACACAGCACGTTTAAAAAACACAAACCTAAGAATGCTTCGGTTTCAGTGTTGACAAAGTTATAAGCTTTCTTTACTGAGTCAGTTCTAATATCTGCTGAATCAGTTATTTCAATCTATAAACCAAAAGCCTGCGAGGAAAAACTGTGAATGCATGTCGGAAAGTCACTGCTGTACATTTAATGAGTTTTGCCACGTGTAAGTCAGGGACAAACAGAAAGCTCAGGTCATCTTACTGGAATTCAAGTGCCCTTTACACAAGGAGCTGTCTTTGCCTCTATCAGGACGGAGGTTTACTTCTTTAGGTGGCAATAACAAATACTGTATATGAAGTATTTTAGTCCATCAGCTGTTGTCACTTTAAACAGTGTGTCATCTGGCCTCGTCCCCTGGGCGGTGGCGCCCGTTTCTACTTGGTTTCTCAGATGGGTTTGATGAAAATCAATCTATGTACACTTTTTATCTCTGCCAGGCGTAACCCTGGAGGGAGTCATGCGCTCAGTCATGTGTGTATGTGCATCTGTCTGTCCGCAGCTAATCTTGCAAACTACCATACCCATCTCCCTCATATTTTTGGTCAAGGATCTCTCATGGTTGTGCTGATTCACAATTTTTGAGAAACCTGTTTTATGACGTCATCAAATGCTGAAGTCTCATTCTTAAACAGCCAGTAGGGGACACGAGGGATCAACAACTGCTCCAGCTTGGCATCTTGCTTCCACTGGGGACATCGTATGTGTCTTGTTAGTGCTGGCAGATTCTTTTGTTGGCACTTTGAAATTGGCATTTTACATCACTGGTGTGCAATTGCTCCTTTTGTATTCAAACATTACAGCAGTGATTGTTAAAAACATTCATTGCTGTCCTGAATACATGCTGCCCTGCACACCCTGTTCTCCACCCACAGAGATCTGCGCTCTACTGAGTACACTGTTCTAGTACGTATTTATTGTGATTTTTATTCTTCACTTTTCTTTATCTTTTTATTGACTGCTGCCTGTAAAACCACTGGGGGCATTAACACTCTACTCATTTATCCACTACAGCAGTGTAGGGGCAAACTTCTTTCATTGAACAGCTGTAAAAAGAAATGTACGTTAAATAAATCTATTTTAATCAGTCATATCTTTTCAATAAAAAACACCATTCTTATATCATGGTCCATAAGTGACATGGAGTGTAACAGCTGGATTGAGTTGACTATTCACAATACAAGTGTTGTGATTTAGTACGTAAAATAGTTTTCTTTGTGTCTTACTGATATCAATTGTCTTACTGTGGCTGGACAAACTTAATGTACTGTACTGTAGGTCCACTATTACATACCTGGCTCTGCAGCACCTCCAATTTGACCTGGCACTGGTTAGCACGTTCTGTCTCCTTTGTATTCCTCTTCCGTAGGCGCTCCACCTCTTTCGCCAAATCTGAGGGGGCAGGCTCGACCTGGAGGTCGTCTGACATGGAAGACCCTCCCAGATAGTTTTGTCTGGTGTCTTCCACGTCAGAGTCCACTTGACCTGTTTGCTCTTCATCTGGCGGAGGTGAGTGCTGAGGATCTATCACTGTTTGTGCTTCCTGAATGAGATCAGCTGTGGCCTGAGATACAAGCATGTTGCGTTGGTTGGTGGACTGGCAGAAGAGGAGGTGCTGCTCTGGTGAGGGGAGGAGCTTGTTATCGCAGAGAGCAATGTTGGAGTTGAGCTCATCATCATGGAGAGTCAAGTAGGTCAGAGGGCTATTGGCGACTGAGAGTTTCTCCTCTTCCAGTGAGTCTTTTTCTCTGCTGCGCTTCAGTTCTTCCAATTCAGCTTTAAGTTCTTCCACTTTGGTGCTCAGCTCCATCTTTTCATCTTCATCTGTGTTTGTTATTTGGTTCCTCTCCTCTTCCTCTCTCTTTCTCTCCTCTTGTTCTAAAGCCAGCTGGGCTTTCACCTCTGCTAGCTGTTTCTTTAACTGGATATTAAGTTCTACCATTTCACTCTCCCTGTCTTCGAGTGCTTTGTTTTTCTCCTCCTCCTGCTCGTCTCTCTCCCTCCTTTCTCTTTCCCCCCTTCCTCTCTTCAGCTCTGTCTCCAAAGCAGCCATGGCCTTCCTCAACCTCTCTGTCTCAGCCCTCTCACTTTCCAGCTGTGCCTTCCACTCCTTGTCCTGCTCGTCCTTCTCCACAGCCTGGCTGGCACGTTTGCGGCTGAGCTGCTTGAGGCGGGTCCTAGCTTCTGCCTCAGACCGTCGCTGGGCTTCCAGGTCCTCAAGTCGTTTCTGCAGTTCCTCGCGTGCATCCCGAAGCTCTGAGCGCAGTGTGGCATTCTCCCTCTTGAGGTCTTGAGAGGCCTCGAGAGGAGGAGGCTTTTCAACAGGAACTGTCAAACTGCAGTCATCCCTATCCACGGAGGTGTTGGTGGGAGAACCAGCAGCAGAGCGAGAGGAGCTAGAGAGTACTTGATCAAACGTAGAGTGCTTGTTTGTCCCAGAGCTGTCACTCTCCATCGCCTCATTTCTACTTTTGTTCTCCTCATTACTTTTCCTTCGGATGTATTCTGAGTCTATGCCTTCTCCTGGCTCTCTGTCAGAGGGGTAAGATGCTGCAATCTCTACCCTTCTCTTTTCCACATCCACGTCATCTTCCCTCGTTTGCTCTGGTAGAGTGGTTGTGCCAGGCCTCTTATTGTGAGCTGATGGTCGAGAGTGAGGGGGGTATGAAGGTTGAGGGGAGAAACTCTGTCCAACAGGGCAAAACTGGACAGGTTGTAGAGGGGCAGCTTTTTGCTCTGGAGTTAAGAGGAAGGAAATACAAACAGCACAATAAAAGATTATTTTCAGGACCAAACATGCACCATGAAATATCAGGCCCAGAAAAAAAGAATGAGCTCATCTCTATTTTTTGACTACGTGCAATACTATAATAGTTCACTGTGTTTAAGATTGGAAAAGTGGATAGTGCATCATTGACCAGCAGGAGGCAGCACTGGGATGGGAGACTTTTGCATTGGAGGGGAATTAACACTGCATGTACTGTGCAGCATACATACAACACTCAAAAGGATTTGTCAACCTAAATAATGAGGTCCATCTCCTTTTAGTTTATAAAATTCTTAATTAATCAACAGGCCGGCATTCACCCGACAACACTGGTTCAAGCCTGTGTCAACAACTATTTGCCCTGTTGTAATGTGTTTAAGCAAGGCATTGAATCTCCACCATCTCCTGATCTCTAACCTCCCTGTGGAGGGAGGAAAGAGGAAAAAAAATCTCTCTACAAGAGCTCTTGTCAAACCATATCATATTAACATAATTTACCATCTGCACATATCATATGACTGATGAATCTACAGCTCACTCCTCACCCTGCAGTTCTTTGAGAAGACGAAGGGCGTCGGCCCGCTCCTCTGCCAGTCTCCTCCCCTCCTCCTCCAGAGCATGTTCTTTTTTCCTGCTCTGCTCCAGACTCACTGCCACACCCTCCGCCTCACGCAGTGCTTCCTAATGAGAAAAAAATACAAATAAGGTGCATTGAATCCGGTCAAATGGTCAGATTAGCTGGAGTGATCAGTTCTCAGTTAAAGCTCTATTAACAACGGTCTCTTATGGGACAGAATTTTGAATATTTGTCTGTTGACATTAAAACCTCTATATCAGCCTTTATACAACGACATCTTTAATTTCTCACAATCAGCTTTAAACTCAGCCTCTAACAACACCATAAGAAGAGTGTATACTTCTGCTGAAGGTCTAGTTTTAATATTTGCACCTGGAACGTTTGAATTAGTGCAGCAGGACTTCCATATAAAGACTGACTGTGTAAAAGCTACAGCATGTACTGACAGCTGCTTATTGACACAGTGTCACAATACCAACAGACAAACAAGCCACAGATAAAGGCAGCATTAGTGCAGATGTTGCAAGCTGGTGTACATGCAATAAACTACCACAAACAAATTACCCTGGAGTTTTTAATATCCTCTGCAGTGAGGCTGTTCTGAGCTTTATAGTTTTAGCAAAGGCTCTCCTGGTAGCTATGGCAGGTACAGTAGGATATGAGGTTTTATTCCTTGCCAAACAGCCTGGCAGGGGAGGCAGTTTAAGAAATCAATATCAGACAGTTCATCTTTTTAGCTCTTCTAAATGCTCTCTAATGCCCCACCTTTATTAAAACATAATAATGCAGCTGGATGATTGAAGAAGCCACAATTGACTTATAATTTATTTACAGTTCACTTATTATGAAAATCTTAGACTGACATATGGCACATTAAGATGATTAAAAATGTATGGAGTTAATTGTATGCCCACTGAGCTAATGAATTATTGACACATGCAGACCCTGACTCCCTAGACTCTGGACCATCACTGAGTGTGTGTTTGTAGACGTTACCGTCAGTTTGGCTTGTGTCTGTGCTTCTTTCTTCTGGCTCTCCTGCAGCTGTCCCTCCGTCCACTTCAGCTTCTCTTTCAGAGTGTCCAACTCTTTTTCCAATGCCTGCTTTTGTAGAGACAGCTGAGAAAGAGGATATTATGACTCAGTAGCAGATAAAAACAGGGAAAATTAAATCATAGAAGATGGGAGGGAAACGATATAGGAAAGAGACAAAGGTAGGAGGTTAGAACAATATAGAAGAATTAAAAAATAAAAGAATGGCTGTTGTTAGAGGCACAGAAATCAGGACCAGTGAAGGGAAGCAGGAGAGCAATCAGTGATCAATAGCAAGCGTTAGCTGTATCTAATATCTACCTCTCTGGGGAAAAAGATGGAGGCTTAACGGGCTGATCGGCTTCCCACCAGCGCTCATATCAAATTCTCATGTCATTGTACACATGGACAGTGTTGAAGGGAGCCTTATTGTAGAGTACTATGTAACATCTGTGATTCAATTTTAGCTATCACATTACATTTATTTATCACACAAATAGGATACTTTCTTCAGTCTTTTTAGATTCATTATTCTTGTGTCTTCATGTCATGTTGGAAGCAGCAGCATGAACAGTACAGTGTTCATGAAATAGTGAACAGGGTGGCTAATAGTGGCAATTCAATGCTGAAGGCTTGGTCCTTTATAGATAAACTTTAGGGAAGGTTTTTGTAGTGGTCTTTAATCAGACAACTTCCGACACTAATGTGTACTTTGTGCTACAATATTTATTTAGCTCTACGTAAGCCAAGAGTATTCGGTTAAGTGATTTGAGTTTATGTCGTATGTAGCGTAACCAGTTTAACTACTTTCCCAGGCCGTAGTTCATTGAGAGACGTCACAGGGACTGTGTAAATTGTTTACTCATTTCCTGCAGCTGCTCATGAATTAAAATATGTCTACATAAAAATCAGCTGATCACTTTGAGTACTTTTGTTACAGCAATCTTCTTGGAAGTTACCAGTATTTCCAGTTTTCTGGAGAGAATTTTTGCTAATGTTTCTACAGCACAGAAGGCTGTAACAATCTGCTGTTTAACAATGCTTTTATCAGTCCATTCAAATATCTAAAGAGAATCACTAAATTAATTGAGTTTCTCTGGGTGACTCATGACTGAAACTGCATGCACAAACTTTAAAAACTATGAACACAAATTCCACAAAGAGCTGTGTGAATCAGTTCCTATCAGCAGCTGAATGTCACTGATTTCATGTGTGATTTGATAAACTGTGCGACAAACTGTGCCTCTATTGTGTGTTTACTCTCGTAGCCTTTTCAGATATAACAAGATAACATCTGTGTGGTTTACAAAGGGCTTACAGTAAGGTTTTAAGGACACTATGGGTACAATGAATGCTCATTGTTCAGACTTTTTACACCATGTGTAAAAGTACAGAACTGAGGTCAAAGAAATATTTTCTTTTGTAAGTGTCAGGAGGCTCACCCCTGTGCTGAGATTAAAATTTGTGTTATTGTTCTGCTGATAAAACATAAATACCACAGCATTCCTTCACGTTAAGAAAATGAAAAAAAAATTACAACAGCACGTCTCCAAACACAAACTCACTCCTCCTTCCCTACATTCATGCAACTTGCCTCAACACACCTTCACACAAATCTTCCATCTACCTTCACCCTCATCCCGCAGCCATGCCTTTACGCCTCGCTTACTACAAACTTCACTATTTCTCACACACAAGTTATGAGTTTTGGTTCACGCTTCCATAACCAAAGCATTCTGCACCGTCAGACGTAGTCACACGGTCATTACCTTCGCCGCTCAACCTTTCCACTGGGGAGAAACCGAGAGGAGGGAAGGACGAAGCGGAGAGGACAGCGGTTGGAGGGGGAAAAAAGGAAACAGAGACAGAGGGCAAGAGAGTAGAGAGACACAGAGTGAGAGAAAACAACAAGGTCAAGAAGCAAGCGTGGGAGAAGATGAGAGATAAGTTTATTGACCTTTGGAAAAAGAGTGAGGGAGAGAGGATTGAGGACAGAAACAGAGAAAGCAGGAAAGAGAAACAGGAAATAGCTGAAAAAACAGAGCAGACATATGAAGCAAAATATCAACACTATGTACAGAACGTCAGTTTGGTGCACAGTCTCCAGTGTTGATACAGATCTGAATCAAAGGCTTTATCTTGGCAATGGAATTTGTATGAAAAAGCATACTGTTTGCTTTGTTCATGTGTATGACTTTGAGTATGTACCTTATGTGTGTTTTTACCTTGTCAGCCTGGGCCTGCAGGGCATTGTGTAGTGTCCTGGCCTGCTGGAGCTCCTGGTTGAGCTTATTCACCTCCTGCTGATGCTGCTTCTCTAAACACTGTCTCTCCTTCTGAAGCTCTGTCAAATCCTGGAGGCAACACGCAACAAAATCTGAGCCACTTTCTTTAACTGTGAAGTTGGACACAAATCTGACATTTTCTCTTATTTCATGTGGTTGTTCCTTCAAGCATGTTTCATTTCTTTCAATCTTGCATCTGTCGATATCAACCTTTAATCCGTCTCTGCCTCACCCTCTGATGTTGTTTCTCCATCTCCTTAGTGCGTTGTTGGTGTTGCAGTCGGCTGCTCTCTGCATTTTGCCTCTGACACCTCAGCTCCTCCTGTAGCTGCTTCAGCCTTTGCTCAGCTCCTGATGCCTACCACGAAGACAAACACATGTTCTCTTTAAAACTGACAACTTTGAGGGGCGTCATCTTTGATGCCATCATGGGCTTGGAGTAAATACTCGTAAGTGGTCAAATTTGTGGGCATGTTTGTGTCACATCTCTAATCCTGTCCTAACAACCTCTTTTTACGTGATGCATTTTAAAACATTTTCCCACGCTGTTTTCACTTTGTTTACCTTGATTTGATCGTGTGATAAGGGTTCTGGATTTGACTTTCTAACATCAGGAAAGCATTAACACTTTAAGAGCTCAGTGTAGTTGCTCTTAACAAACGAGACAATGGGAAAATTGGCAGCCTCTCTCAGCCTCTCCTCGGCATTGTCCATTGTTTGCCAAAAGGTTAGATTTCACAAACTATCAGCTGGATTGTTGACCAGCACAGAACAAAACAAGGACACTGTTTTTCCAGCTTAGTGCCTGATAATTACTGATTGTGTAACAAGTAAAATATTTCCAAATGTCTGTTATTTTCAGGGAAGTCAAAGAGAAATATTTTGACAAATGGGGCTAACACCCACACCCAACATTTTGTGACAATTACAACAGGGCCTATGGGAAATAAAGAACATTAGCACTGGTATAAAACACATTTGATTTCAGTAGTAGGAGTAACACCGGTTGTATTAGCTGTGATAGTGGGTGTTTTACCCGTTCACTCTCCTGGGACATGCGTGTGTGTGCCATGCTGAGCTCGTCACAGGCTTTCTGGAGGCTGAGCTCCCTGGCAGCGAGGTCCTTCTTGCTTTGTACCATTTCGTTCTGAATGGACTTCAACGTCCCCGTCTTTGCAGACAGCTCCTCCTCCAGAGCAGACACACGACGCCGCGCCTCTGATAAAGATGCTGGCAGATGGACCAAACACACAGAGACATACTAGTTAANNNNATCTGTACTGAGGTATTTGTTTATTTTATTTATTTATTTTTCCATATATTTTCTTTATAATGAAGCCATATAACTGATGTACTGATGTTGTTTATCCCTCGTGTTCTTGGGGTTACACCAGGTGGGAAGGGAGGATGGTGTAGGATTTAAGCTGTATTTGTACACTGGATTGGTGTTCATAGTTTGTCGTGCATATTGAAAAATAAAAATTGCAAGTCAAAAAAAAAAAGAAAATTTAAACAACCATCAGTGGAGAACTAAGAGGTAGAGGTAGAATAAGAAAAAGGACAAGTGAAAATTGGGGGATATGAAGTCCTGAAATCCTTGATGTTGGTGAACACATTGTACCTATACTGTATTAATCTAAGAGCAGGTGTTTTACCTTATTTACTTCAAAGTAAATACAGTCTGCATTGCTGCCCACCATCTTCCAGAGGAAAACAATGATCATAAATATTCATTTGAATATTTAACTCAAGATCTTTGATGCAAGTAAGAGTTGTACAAATATTTGAATCCAAGTGTAGAAAGGATTTCAGCTTTAAATGGGTGAAAGGTGAATGAGTGGGTGGAGAGCAACAGAGAGACAACAGGGGTGTGGTAATACTGGGAAAATACCGTCTTTAAGATTTCTTTTCCCCCAAAATGTGAGCTGGCATTATCAGCATCTTACGTCTAACCACCGACAGTCAACAACACAACAGCAACACACAGCGCGGGTCTTCACAAAAGAGGTCAATCCATACAAACTGGCTCACAGATGACCACATCTGTTGTAACTCTGTATGATACTTTCACAACGCCTGAGGATGTCTGGCTGCTCGTTGCCAAACTGAGGGATGAAATCAATTTTCTGTCTGTTTAATATGCTGTCCTGTTTCTTTTTCTCGTTCCTTTAATTTATCAAATGTTCCACCTATTAAATGAAGAGATGCTGCACAATTAAATATCTATATAGAACACAATTATCACAATCTTCACTTGAATAAACAGAAGAAACAAAAAGGTGAAACAAAAATGTCTAATGTTTTACCATCTATTGAAAAGTCTGTATTTAAATTGTAAAATTACCAAATAAAACCCCATTAAAAAGCTAATCTGAATAAAATCCTGTATATATATGTGTCTTAAATGATTACAGCAGTGTGGGGCATGATAAAAAAAACACAGTAGCAAAAAGTCAGTGAAAAAGCACACCTAATGTAAACACTACACACCCCTCCCCCTGCGTATCCCAGCAGCTAAAAGAAGCTTTTATTGTTTCACATTGAACAGTCCCCTTCCTCCTCTGAACAAACATACACAGAGTGGAGCACAGAGAAAGAGGAGTGTTATATCATAATTATTAAGTGTACTAAGAGCCACTGTACATCAGGAAGCTGGCCTGGGAGCAAACAGAGGAGTCTCTGGCAGAGCCACTAATTTCTACACAACCTCTTATGTAACAAGTGTTGTTGAGGTCATTCAGAGCAGACAAGATTCAGGATGACCACGTTGCTTCACCTATGCTGATGTTGATGAGTTAGTCACCTCAGAGCTAAAAACTAAACCAAAACAAAAAGTATGTCATCATTTGGCCTTGATGCTCAACCCAAGATCACACCTACACTGTCAGTATATCCGTCCTGATCTACCGTAAAACTTCAATCAATGGCCGAGGCTATTATTTGCTTCAGGGTTTTAAATTCCTTTCACACAAAATTATTGCTCATTAAAGATCGTGAAATACAATCAACTTGTTTATTCGAACCTGTATTAATATTATTTGTATAAAAATTAGGCTTCAGATAACATATTAATTATTAATCATTCATCTGATCTAGCTCTGACAGACAGCGCATCACAAAGAGTGAGACACCACTTTATCCTGTTAAAACAATACTCGCAATTTGGATTCATTTTTATGAAAACTTGCTTTGATTCTTTAGATCTGAGGATCCTTACAGACTATGACTACTGGACACATAATTTGAGGTAGAACTGTCAAAATGAACAGCCTGGCACCCAGACCAGGCTTCTTGTGGAGACAGGCATTTGTGTAGCCACACCAGGCTAGTAAAAGGGACTGGGCTTTTAATTGGAACAAGGCTTTTAACTGAAGGTTTTACAGTTGATTTAAGCCTTTTTTTTGTTTAGAAACATTACAAATAACTTTATTTTGTATTTTTCTTATTGTCTGCAAACCCCATTAATAAGCCCAAAACTAACAATGAATTGATTCTGCTGACAAGCTGATATAAATTATTCCTCTGTGCCAAAGACCTCCAATATTGTCCACAAACTATTAACAATAAAAACAGAGGCATTGCTGTTTAGCCCTTCATCCCAAACAAAATTGCTTTTCTTTGAGGAACATCTGCTAAAAATTTACTGCCTAGTTTTTAAAGGAAATTAATAAACTTCTTTCATTAAAAGGGCGCTATACATCTGTGACACATCTTGAAAGATTTAAGTCTCCGGCTGAGACCCACAGAAAGGTCGAAGACATATTATTGTTTTTTCTCTTTTCATGAGCTTTCTTAACAACAGACATTAAGAAAACTTTAAAGTAACACCAGCCTTCTAAGTTATTTTGACCTGAGTTCTCAGTCAAAATTCAAAACCAGCTGTGACTGAGCTTTTGCTGCCGCAGCATGCAGGCTCTGGAACAGCCTTCCTATTGACATCACGTTGGTCAACAGTGTCCACTGCTGTAAACAGCATCTGAAAATCTATTTGTACCGACAGTGTTTCTATTGATGTCTGTAAAACCCTGTTTCAGAGGGGGGACAAATATCCAAAATTAAAGACAAAATTTTAAAATCAAGGGATCGGGTGTCACAAAGCAGGACTGCGGAGTTAATACAGCTGAACTTCTCTGTTTACTTCAGTTCCTGCTGGGTCCCAAGATCCAGATAACTTTATTAATCCTGCCTCAGGAGACAGGCTGTCGGGCTGGGATGCATATTTTCAAACTGCTAATGGGCGACACCCGGCCGTGCCACACTACCATGGTGACCATTTCACATTACTCACCGTCTGTCTCTGCCCTGCGGTCCTCCTCTTTCCCATACACCCTCTGCTCCGACTGGCCAGGACTGACGACATCAGCGCAGGGCGTCTGTGGAGAGGAGGGGGACGGTCGCTTGGCCGCTGGCCTTGAGTCGTCCCGTTCCCACGGAAACGCACCCACAGGAGTGGAGAAGATGTCCGATTGGTCGGATGGATGGCGGTGGGGTGTGTTCTTGTGTTGTTGTCGTGGTAACGAGGCCGTGCCCGCTTCAGAGAACTGGAGCCGCTGCAGACAGGAGGAGAGAAGGATTAGATCCAGACAAAAAGGAGGGTGTGAGAGTGAACAGGATGTCAAACTAGAAAGAAAATTTTAGCAGAATTAACAAAGAACAGGGCTCGAGGGTTCGAGCTTTTTCACCTTGATTTAAAAAGCATTTTACTGAAGAATGACTCATTGCTATTATATTCATGACGCTTCCTGAGTAATTTGACTGTGTGAAGCCAAACAAATAGTGTGGGAGCAGAGAGAAAAGTCACAGGTCAGGTATGAAAAGTAAAAGGTAAACGCTACAGTAATTACAATTTTTTCTTTCTTTCTTGACTGTAAACAAACGCAGCACACTTTCATGAAGTTAGGCCATACACAAGTAGAAAAAAAAATTGTAGTAAAAGGATAAGTCTGGTAATATTCTACATTTTTCTTCTTGTCAACAAATCCCCTGAAAGATATATGCTCTTAAAATATACTGTCTGCGGTCAAAATGGGACGTAGCATATTCCATCATTCCACAGACTTTCATTGTTGTCAAAAACAAAAAATGAGACACATTATTGCTGTAGGTGGCGAATTCCTTCATGACGGTGAACATGGGCATTCTTGGCTATCCCATACGTAATTCTGTTACCCAAACGCTCCCTCGTGCACCAAATCCAGAGCTGAAAATTGTCTCCAACAAATACAGTTTACTCCTGCTTGAGTAACATTTGCTAAAAAACTACAGTGCCCAACTGTTTTGGGAGTTTTTTAAAAGAATGAAACTGTATTTGCAGCCTTTTAAAAGATTGATGTCTTCAGTAGAAACAAACAGGCTGAGAGCCACAGACAGGTTTGGAAGGTCACGAAGTACTTAGAGACAGACTGACACATTTTTGGCTTTGGTCTTTCCTTGGGATTTGTCGACAATTGGAAAAAAAAAAAAAAAAAAAACACACAATAATGTCAGCCTTATCCTTTCACCAGTCGGCCCAACAAAAGTGTGTCTCTCTGTTAAACAAGGAGCCATGAAACAGCTGTTAATTAATCAGTGGAAAAAAAGCAGAAACGAAAACATAAAATACAAGAAAACACACACACAATAAAAGTTCTGTTCAACTGACATGAAGTGAGCCAATTCCAACAACTAGAGAACAACAGCTGTAAACTTGGCCTGTGCATAGCTCAGTGTTAAAACATGCTGGTACTTACTCGGACGTGAAGAGCTCGGCTCTGTCCTTCATCTCTATGCCCCGACCTCTCCTCCTTTCTGCTCCCTACAGGACAGAAGCACAGCATATGGACTGGACTTGGTACCAAAAGCCAATCACCAAAGCTGAACAGAAACAACAGCAGTGAATAACCTAAATGGTTTAGTGACAGGAGAGGAAAGAGACATGCAGCAGTCCTCAGAGAGTGAAGGGTAGGAAAAGGGCAGGAGCTGAGGGAGTTTATTTATAACCTCTCTGTCCATTGGGGAGTCTTGCGGTTTTGCTGTTTAATTTTCCAAACTATGCAGTGCATTAATGAAAAGATAGAAGCCACCAGAGAGAATAAACACAGGAGTCATAAAGGAACAGGACCGTACCATTGTGTTCCCAGGGTGAGTTTGAATTCCAGCAGGGGGTAGAAAATAGAGTGGTATCTGCCACTCTGCTGCTGTTCTGCAGCTTCTCCAGCTCTGCCTCCAGCCTGCCAGAGAGAGAAGGGAAGAGAAGTTAAGGAAGAAAGTATGGTCTTAAAATAAATGAACTGTGTTTTAACATGGCAACATGAACGCATTGAGAATGAAAACCCATAAATAGAAACAGTACCAGAACAATTACAAAATAACGCATTGATTATTGTCCATGAGTGATTCCACTGGATCTAACCTTTTGACTTCCTGGGTGAGTTTGTTGTTGAGGGTGCGAGCAGCATCTAGCTGGCCCTCCAAAGAGCATACTTGGGCCTGCTTGGTCTGGAGATCCTGGGTCAGGCGCTCACTGCTCTTCACTGCTGCCTTGGCCTCATCTCGAACACTCTGGAGCTCTCTCTGCACACACTGGAGCTCCCCACGGACCTCGTCATACTAGGAACGGAAGAGGATGAGGAAGAGCAGCAGGAAAAGTACATAATGATGTTAGCAAAAAGCAGGACAAAGTCACAAAAGTTTGCCTTTTTAAACTGCATTTCTCATACAGCTGTTTCAGAGAAACATTGTGTAGGTCAAACCAAACATGATGACAGTGTTGTATTGACGTGAAGACTTGGATGTGGCTCTCAACATGGCTGCTTGTACCTTCACAGTCTGTTTTTCAAGGCTTGTATGGATGTTGTCAAGCTGCAGCTGTTTCTGCTTGTTTTCTCGGGACAGTCGCTCCTGATGGACCTGCAGCTCCTTCACCTTTTGCAGGACGCGTCCGGATAGGCCGACAGTCCAGTCCTCCTCAGCCCAGCTCATCTCTTTCTGCCTGGGCCTGACAAGGTGAGGAAATAACATCAGCAATGACAACTCTAATATGAATTAAGTTTGACTTCTAGATTTTTAAATGGCCTGCATTACACTTCCTTTCAGGTGTGTTCAAATGCATGCATTAATGAGCCAACGTGCTAGCTAACCTGTCCTATTCCTGCTTGACAGATCCAGAATCAAACAGTCCCTGGAGTCATTGGAGTCAGTAGCTGGAGTGAAGAAACCTGAAACACACGTACACAGTGTTTGAAACAAAGAGGAAGTACAGGCCTGTGAAGTAAGGTGCAGGGAGCTCTATGTCAAGTTGTGTTTTGGCAGAGGATCCAATCCACACCACATGTATCTAAACATGTTTCAATCATCCGTGCCTTTGGCTGTGGGTCTTGAATATGTTATGTTGCTAGGGCTTTGATCCCTCAGGGAGACGCTGGTTGTCACCGCTGGGCAGCTGTGACTCAATGTTTTCCAACACAGACTGCCTGCGATGTTGCAAGAGCACTTGAAGTTGGAAGTAAATCCCTTCTCTCTCAAACTTCTGCACTAACATTCATATGCTCCCAAAAAATTTACAAGTTTTGCTCAAATTACATCACAATTGCATGAGAATGAAATGCTAAAGTTAAATCTGCAAACTCTGCATTGACACCCACTTTATATAAATGAGTTGACACTGACAAAAGTGTTGTTGGAATGAAGAAAAGCCTGACTGAATATACTGGCCCCACCAAACCTGTGGAGGTTAATTCTGCACTCAGTTTTGACTTGCACTCCAGCCTTAAGGCTATTAACACCGCAACTCCAGTCAGATGGTTTCTGTCATAGCTCACAGGTTGTGTCACTGTGTTTACCTGTTTCTGAAAACAAGAGTGGCAGGAATACTCAGCTGACATGACAGATGTATTAATAAAATGGGCACCACATTATGACACCTAGAGCAGCTACAAATACAGCACAATTACAGATTTGTTGGGAGACTTCTTCCAAGTGAGTGTGTGTGTGTACGATTTAATTAGGTTGACGTGCTTAGCCTCGCATTAATGGTGGCGGTTAACAGGCTGCATTTGGTTTAGGCCTGGTCTGGGGCAGAGCTGACCACCTCAAATTGCTTATTTTGTCAGAACATCAGCTCAAAACACAGTTTAAGCAGAAAATCCTCATATTTAAGAAGCTGGATCTTAAAAATCTGAGTTAGTTGATCCATTATAAAAATTCTAGCCAATTAATTTTGTCATCTACTCCTTATTTCAGCTCTTGTCTGGCTTAATGACATTTAAATATGTTGATATAGTAAAACATCTGATTTGGTTGGGAACAGAATAATAAAGTCCTGGACTTATTTCCATTGTTGTCACTAGGGTTTACACAGTCCACTTACTTCTAAAGATAGAGTCAGGTGACTGTGACCTAGTGGTTTAAGACACATACTATGTACTTGCAACGTGCCTTGTTCACTTGTGGCAGATCATTCCCCCTGTTAACTCACTGTGTATCCTGTTAATACACTGTAAATGTTCAAAGAAAAGGAAAAATGCCCTTAAATATTTTTTAAAAACAATGCAGATGTGCATTTAATATCTGGCCAAGGGGATATTAGAATATAGGCACAAAAAACAAGCAAAATGAATCATAAATATCTATATTTAAGGCAGACAAACTAGGTCTTACACACACAAAATAATCACACCATAAAAAATAAAACGTGTATGACATTGTTTATGATGTAAACATGGGTTAAAACCTCAAACATGTCCACTCTATTTATTCCACACCATGACACGTTTGTCTCAAAGGTAGGATTTAGCAAAGAAGGCACCTTTCCTATTACACAACACCAAGATACAGAAAATAATTAGTACTAATTTTAACTTTAAATCTATTGAGATGTATGTTTGCCACACTTGCTCTGGGATTGTGACCATTCACTTTTCTCACCTTAAAGCTAATTAAAGACAGAAACTAGTGGTCCCACGGTGAATTTAGCAGATTTTTTTATTTTAGATAAGAGCAGGTTTAGTTAAGTTAATGAGGAGGCAGAGATCCAGAGGTTGGACCCTGGCCTGGTCTGTACCACCTCTGATCACGAGGTTCAAGCTGAACAAGAGACAGCTGACAACTTCCAAAAACACATGAAGTTGAATTTCACTTTAACGTCCATCATGGACACCGTCAGTGCATTAGTCAGATCCGTGCCACCGCCGGCTGAGACAGGCTTTTCTATAGCGTGTTAGCGCCTTGGTCCATCAGCGGTCAGGGACTGACAACTAACTTAGCCCTGATGCTACAAGCTAACCCCGCACTAAAGCTACTTACCATTCACTTCAGTTACTAAGGGCGCCAGCCGCCGCTGAGCTGCCGCCGTGACGGAGCTCTGAAGCCGCTCTCTGAAAGTAACGACAGCCTCCAGTTCTTCCGTGAACACCGGGCGGACCGTCTGTTTTAACGGCACCGAAGCTAACAACTGACGTTAACTGACAGGTTTCATATCTGGGACAAGATGCCGCGCGTCTCGTGCAGCTGACAAGCCAACAGTCGTTGTGGCACGAGGCGGGGTGGGGGTTAGTGACGTAGCAGGGGAATGTTTTGGGAAAAGTCCTCGCGGCGGCGTGAACCTTTGATGACCCCTAGCGACAAAACCTCACCATAAATCAGAGAAATATGAAAGAGCTCACTGTCGAAATATAGCTTGATTTTTTTTCTACAGATTACTACAAAATTACAACAGAGAGCCTCCGCCATGTTGTCTGTAGTTCAAAATGGAAATAATCTTTATTGACACTCAGAAATCAATAAGGGACTGTCCTTTGTTTATCAGAGGAGATGGCTGGAGTGAAACTTTGTTACCCTGTTTTTTTATTTTATTTTATTTTATTTTATTTTATTTTATTTTATTTTATTTTAATACTCTCCCTAAGCTACATATAT
>JAPZEB010000026.1:19155561-19172683 GCA_029783705.1 Chaetodon striatus
AAAAGAGAAAGGCGGAAGGGTATGAAGTTAGCCTATGCAGAAACTTTTTTAATAATTTACCTTTGTTGCTATTGCATATTCCAAACAATTAAAACAAAAATAAAAAAGGGCGAATAAAGCTTCAGTTGTGTGTTTATAGAGTAAAATAACCAGAGGTACTGTGTCAGAGTGTGAGAAGTCAAACTGGATGAAACCGTGCATCTTAAATGTCACGACCCGGCTCATGTAGGCAAAGAGCAGGGAAATGCACACCGGCTGAAATGGTGGTTGGTACTGGCAGTAAAAGTTTGTAAAATAAAGACAAGCGCAACCAAACAAAAGAAATCACATCCTACAGGCAGGAGAGCCTGTGATGGAGTGAGAGAAAATAGGAGTGGGGATCCTAAATGCATTCTGGGAGGACTGACCAGGTGCATCCAGTTGCACTAATTCAAACTCCGCCCACCAGGACCTGAAGGGAGACTGAAAACACCTGCAGCAGCCTGAGACAAGACACGAACATACAGGCTGATCCAGAGGGCTGTCACATGAAGCTGACTGAGGGCTGCACATGCTGAAAAACACACTGATGTCTCTGTGCAGTACAAACACTAATGTCACTAATGTAACACTGCGGATTGTCCAGGAGGGGGCGCTCCTCTCTCATGTCTTTGAGTTACACATATTGAACTCACTGAAAGGATCTGAAGTACAATGTCAAAAATATTTAATTGTCAGGATATGAATCAGAAAGACTTTACTGATCCTCAGGGGGAGGTGTGACATGTTACAGTCGCTCTGATGTTTAGTGTAGAGAATTATTAAGTATGAAAATATAAAAATATGTGCATGTGTGCTTCAGTGTTTGACACTAGTTTGTAAAATAAAATACATACACATGATTATTACACATGATTTGCTCATAATATTTACATTCTATTAAAAAATAATATTATATGTGATATTTATATATTTTATTTTATCTAATCTTATTTTATTTTATTTTATTCTATTTTATTTTATTATTATGTATTATTATTATTACATATATATATTTTTATATTTTATACATTATTTATTTTTATTTTTTTTTAGTTTATTTTATTATTTTTTATTTCTTTGTCATGTCAAAAATCTGAACTGTCCCACATGAGATTTATATATGATAAATAATCATTTCTATATTTTATAAAACATGTATCTTCTAATAATACAAATACAAAAACTAACAAACCAAAACCAAAAATTACTTCTACATTCTTTCAAATAAAATAACATATGGACAAATAACTAGTATCAATGAAGTTTAGACTGAAAATAAGTGCCACATATATTTATCATGATTTAATCTCCCTTATTTTTCCATTGCTGGCTTTCTCCAAGATAACCTCATCTGCGAACAGCTCAGCCAGTCTGAGTTTATTGCCCTTATTTAAGAAGTATTGTTTTGGTTATATTTCATTATAAGGAGGGTTGTGTAAGAACAGGACGAACATTAATGTTTCTCTGATTGTGAAATTTTGTTTTTAGGAGTTTTCTGTTTAACTGATAATGTCGTCACACTGGAAACTTGTGTGAATTAACCATCAAACCAGTTCACTCACACACACACACACACACACACACACTCACACTCACACTCATTTGTGAGCAATCAGTGTCAGAGTGTTATCTTAAATATTAACCAGAATGTTAAAAATACTTTAACAAAAAGTGCTGATTTGTTTAATCGGTAACTGAAACTCACACACATTTTAAAGTGTGTCACGTCAGTGATAGAAAGTATGTTTCACTTGTGACTCTTCTGGAAAATATATCAGGGCGAAGGTTAAATGTCATGCTGGTGATTCTCAAGTTAAACATAGACAGTATTTCTTAACAAATGTGTACTGTAGTTCCAGTGTACGCTGTGTTTGCAAAGTATGTGTACACACGTTACCACAGTAAATGATGTAACTGTCACCATGAAGGAGAAGAAGGAGAAGGAGAAGAAGAAGAAGAAGAAGAAGAAGAAGAAGAAGAAGGAGAAGAAGAAGAAGAAGAAGGAGAAGAAGAAGGAGAAGAAGGAGAAGAAGAAGAAGAAGAAGGTGAGTTTAAGGTCTTCCTGTGGCTTGCCAGAGGCCTCTCCGTCCTCAAGGGTCTGAGGACCAAAACAGGAAGTGATGAAAGAGAGAGTGATAAAACTGTGGTCATTTTTTCTGTTGTATCACACTGTTTTTTTTCCTGCCAGCTTCATGGCACTTCCTCTCTGAACAGATTCCCCCACACTGCTCTTACACACTGGCAGGTTGTGACAGAGGAAAATGTGGCAATCGTTCTTTGAGGTCCAGAGAAACTGAAAGTACAGATCACAAATCAGTTTCATTATTAGGCGATTTTTGTGGCATGTGACAATGTAAACATTACGGTTTTCTTGGAAAAACTGCTGCTAATAAAAGCCATCAATTTTTCAGAAATTTGTATAAAGCATTTCCCAAACTTGTCATTGCTAGAGGCGAACTCTGCGCCTGCTGTGTTGCAAAAGAGGAATTTGAAGGTCGCCGTTCTTTAAAGGAGCTTTGCGGTTAATTGTGAATTTTAACCCATTGACCACAAAACCTACAGCACACAGTACATTTAGATTTAGTTCCCTTTATTCTACACAACTTCCAGCAACACATGAACACAAGCATGCATACCTACATCTGCATTAGTGATGACATAAGTAGTTGTTCAAAAATTTGATCAGTTTGTTGATGAATCGAGGAATAAAAAGCAACGACTGTCCCAGTTCACTCAGCGTTTAAAAAGGCATGATTATTAAAAATACTTTATTCAGAGCTAAAGGATTTTATATTATTATGTAACTATAATTTGCCCTATAAAGCACCTGATTATTTGTGTCCTGACACAGTGCAGCACTCCCTAATTATTTCTTCAATCGTTGATGAATCTATTCACAGCTTCTCAAATGCGGCACTTTGCGACTTGTCTATGTTTTATATTATTATTAGGAGAGCACTTTTGGGTTTTTGGATTGTTGGTTGGGTAAAGACAAGAAGTCTGACGACATTAACTTGGCGTCAAGTTCTGAAGTGGATTTTGTTTTGTTTTGTTTTTACTATTCCCTGAGAGTTTATATAGTATGGAAGAGTATTCATGTCAGGCACGAGGGAAAAACTGGGAGAAAGAAGAAATTTTTTCTTTTGCATTACAAGAAAAAAGTCAAAATCTGAAAAACAAAGTCAAACTTTCAGTCGTGCCAGGTACTGGAAAAAATAAATCAGAGAAGATTTGTTTTCTTTTTGTTGCATTTGGAGAATAAAGTTGAAATTTTGAGAATAAACTTGACATTTCTAAATGAAAATTAAACTTTTGAGAATAAATCAACCCCCTAGCGTTAGCAGACATGGCTGCCTCGATGATAAAATTCCTTATGTAGATGAACTGTTGAAATTGAACTCAAAAAATCGGTTTCAGTAATGAGGCAGTTATTTCACTTTTAGCCCATTGTTATGATCCCAAGCTCACCCTGAAGTCAGGAGTTTTAAATAATCCTTTGTTCTGGTGGTGCTTGGGAGTGTGGACAAGTGGAGTCTCATGTTGCACCCCAGGGGCCGTATTCACAAACATTATGAGAACACTCTCAGAGAGCTCCTAACTTAGCCTAAACGTTTTTAGTAAGGAGTCCTAGCGTAGGAGTGATTTAGCAAAGTTCTCTGAGCAAGGAAGAGACAGAAACTTTTATCTTAGTGAGGAGGTGTGGTCGACCACATTGCTAGGTGTGACGCATTCTTTTAACGGATGTGATTGGCTGTCAGAGACACACCCTTTGTGAAGCTACAAGGTGTGGACACCCAGTGGAAATGAAATGAACTGCTGACTGTGAAAGTGTTGTCATTGTTAATGTGATCACTGCTGATGGAAGGATGAGACAGACCAAAGTCATCACTGCTGCACTGATGCATGTTTCCAGTTTTCCATATATGTTAGTGTTGTGATCATTTTTACTTCTGGTGTTACAGCTGGTGAGATCAACAACACATTTTATCCCTGCGTGATCTAACCTGTAGCATTTCATTGACTCACTGTCATCCAGCGTTTGGAGAATATTTCCCTGACCTCTTAGTGTTTCCACCAGAACCTCTTAAGCCTCTTAAAAGTCCTCCTCCCTACTCCTAAGAGTTTTTCACCTTAGGAGCTCTTTTAAGGTCTAAGATGTTCTGTGAATAACTTTAATCTTTTATCAGGACCTAGTCTTAACTTTAAGCGGAAATTTTCTTAGAATTTTGTCACTAGGAGGAACTATTAGCACTAGGAAGCTTTGTGAATACGGCCCCAGGTGATTGGTCATAAACCAAGGTAATGGATAAATTAAATGTTTTACCTTACTATTCAAGTCAACTGGTGGCAATATAGAGCATGTTAAGGTACGTAATGTCATGTGGGACAGGGTGCCATCTTGTGAGATACGTGCAGTATACTCAGTCCAAAAATGAGTGTACAGTGTCTGGATATAGGGTCTGTAGTCCAGCCGTCATATAGATCTGTTAGTTATTGTTATCAGTTTGTCCAAATAGCATTGTTTGCCCACACAAGTAACAAAGTGTGATCCTCACAAGATGGCACTCCAGTCCAAAACATTTAACTCAGCATGACGTCAACTTCTCGGATCACCAACCTCCAAAGGACACACTGTCTGGGGATCAGAAATGTCTGTACAAAGTGTATTGGAAGTCCATTCAGTAGCTGTTGAGATATAGGCTGATATAGAGCCACGTCACTGGCATGACTAAAAACTAAAACATGCTTCATGGGGTTTCGTCTGAGTCAGATCTTCTATGCTGCTAACCTTCACATGCTTTGTGTATCCTTAAAAACAAACAGTCGCTGCAAGTGCTCGCTGAGCAACAGCTCCTGATGAATCATAAACGTCTCATGAACTTTCCCTTTAAAAACATGTTACGCAACAGACAGTCCAGCTGTTTTCTGCCGTAGATGACGGGGAAGTTCAGTAGAGGTCACTCATCTGTATATTCAGCAGTCACAGTTCGGCTCCAGATCCACGGGTGCTCTCATAGAGTATCATCAAGCAAATACTCGCAACCGGGAATAACTAGTATCATCTGTAATCTTCTTTTTTATTGTAAATATATGTATTTAGGGAACAAAATATTTAATGTTGTCATTACTTCTGTGCTGCTAAAATAGTGTTTTTCATAAAGACTTGTATGTTTTTGGTTTAAATGTAGCGACAGCTGTGTAACATTTAAGAGTAAGTGTGACTAAGTGTGGATTTTTGCGCATTTTTATCTGTAAACTGTACATTTTTTAATTCTAGTAGCCTTGAAGCCTTTCTGTAAATGAAAGTTGCATGGACCTTTATCACTTGAGGTTGAAAAGGCTAATTATTTGTATGTAAATATGTCTGGGACCTGTAAATAAATATATATACAATGTCTTTCTGATGTAAATATGTTGGATATGTCACACAAAGCTGCATGTGCTCAGCACTTCTCAGTTAGCTAGTCTTAGCCTCCCAGCGTGGCTAATTATATCACTGCTGACTAATCCTCTTAAACCAATAAAATCTCAGCGTGAATGCCAGCACCCCATTATCATTTTATTAATATGCACTTTCTTATATCATTATCACTATTTGCACTTTTTACACTGAAGTCAAGGCATTTGGCTAAAAAAGAACAGACAGGGAGAAAAATATAAGAACGACTGTTTCCTTTCTTCTTAAAAAGCGTCCGATAACGTTAGATAGATTAAGAGGGGAAGAAACTACAACAGTGACATGTAACCAGACACTTCCAGGGAGTCTGGCTGATTGAGTCACATCATGAGTGGGCCGTCACAGCCAGTCTGACCCCTTCATCAGCACTGATATCAAATCAGATTCTTGATTCACATCCTGAAGTCTCTCTGCACCACCGAATGTGCGAGTTTACACCTTTTCAACCATTCAACCTGCCTACTGGCTGGCAACCAAACAGTTTCATTTAAAACAGCGTTGTTGCATAACTTATCAACATTTCGTTACAGCTCGTGTCTGAATTCTCCCAGAAAAAGTCCCGTCAGCTGTCTGTTACTGTAACTCCTTGTTCTCGCAGGACACGAAATGCTGGACCGCAGCGAGTGTCTTCTTCCTGTGTCACAGTTCTGTATGAGTACCCATTTGGCAAATAAACTTTGAAAGCATAACAGAATATAGCTGAATAAAAAAAATAAATCAAGTGAAGAATGGTTGATAAACAGGGGACACAGTCATGCTCTTCAATAAAAAGTAAGTAAACTACGAAGCAAAATTATCTGAGGATAAACTCCAGTTCTGCTGTTTGGCTTTGAAATAATGATAATAATAATAATAATGATGTATGACGTGGGGTAAACAAGGAAATTAAAAAAACAGTTTGCAGAATCAAACCATTAAATTATAGCCATTTTGATTAAATGTTTATGTATAATTGGTCAAAGTACAATACTGAGCAGTTTTTTGCTCGCTCTCTATACAAAGTTGGAATTTTAGATAATTTATTCTTTCATTTGGACAGAGTTCAACATCTTCATTCTTCACTGAATCGCAGAATTAAGATCAAGAGTCCGTGGCTTGGGAACAACCGGAAAGTCTGTATTAATGGAAAAGTCTTTATTAATCTGAGCGGCTCCCAAGCCTCCGTCAAAGTGTCCCTTTGACAGAGAAATCCGTCCTTCAAATCCGTCGTCTGGACATGTCCTCTCAGTCCAGCTTTAGCTTACTTTACTCCCCCTCATTCCATGTGCGTTCGCCCTCCTCTTTTCTTTAAGCGAAGAAGACTACGAAGATGATGAAGAAGACGATGAGGACGAGAAAGATCTTGATCATCAGCCAGCGGTTGGAGGAGACTGACTGGAAGTATTTGAGGATCTCTGTGTGGGCGGCCTCCACGTTGAGCTGAGTGTCCTCCACGTTAGCGTCGATCCTGTGAGAGAAGCGAGAGTTCAGTGAGACAAGGTTTTTAAAACTGACGCTATCATCAATCTTCTTCCAAATCAGTCAGTTCGAAAGATAGCTGGCAAGATGTACACATGATTCAGTAGCCCCTTAGCAGTTATGCCACCTCGCTGTTCTGCATATAAAGGTACAGGCATGGAAAGCATGGAAAGAGTTGTCTTGCCTTTAAGCTGGCAGCAGAGGTGTTAATAGCGCCAAAATTACATCCGCATAAAAGGAACAGCTGGCAGGACGGGACCATGGACAGCTCAGGTGCAATATTTTGACGTGTGTAATCAATTATGGTAGGTTTAAAAAGAAGCTGTTAGCAGTTAGCAGCTAACACAAAGAAGAAACACAACAGGCAAAAATGTCCACCAACTGGTAAAACAATGAGGTCCAGGATCTCTTTTTGTGTGCGACCGACCATAGGAGATTTACAAAGTTGCTGGTAGCAGCCAGCAGCTAGCAGCTAACGCAAAGATGAAAAACAGCGGGCGAAAATGTCCGCATATTAGTGAAACAATGTGGTCTGGAATCTCCTTACCCTCCAAGCAGAGGATGAGATCAGTCGCCATGTAACAGGGACGATAAATGACTGGCATTGCTATGTCATGTTAGAAAGCACTGCCGATGCGTGTGTTATATGTCGCACAACAGGCCAACGCTGTTGTTTTACATGCTATGCCTCTTTTGCTTCCACAGTGCCTGCATGCTATCTAAAATCACACACTGGGGTGGCATGGTGCCATGATGGTTCTGTGTAAAAATGCAACAGCAACGCAAAGAAGGAACTAGGTGGCGACCCTATAGTGCGATCTCTGTGTAATAGGGCTAGCACTTCCATATTTTAGTTGAAGAACCTGAATTCTGCAGGAAACCATTTAAAATAGTCAGGATTCAAATTCTAGCTGCAGGTTTTCGCTCTGAATTTCCCTTCTTTACTCAGTTATTGTTGCTAATTTATCAAGAATAGTTTGACATTTTGGGAAATATGCTAGTTTGCATGCTTGCTGAGAGGTAAACAGGCAGATCGGTGCCACCATCACAAACGTGTGGTAGATATGAAGGTTCAGCCAATAAATTTATCATATTAAAGAATATAAAATGTGTCAATTAATGAGCTTTAGAAATATTGGGAAGCAAAGTTCTTTTAGCATCTACAATAACCTGGCTACAGCTTCACTTTTATCATACAGACAATAAAGAGTGGTGTCAATATTCTCATCTAACTCTCAGCAAGTGAAGTAGCATATTACTCCTAATTCTCTTATCCTTTCCTTTGTTTCATAGCTGTCTCTTTTTCCTCTGCACTACTTTAATTTCCTGCTCCTTCTCACCTCTGGATGGTCTCCTCTTGCTCCTTGACCATGTGCGCCAGCTGCTGGAATATAGAGCCCAGTTCCACGATGGTGCTCTCAATGTTCTGCATGGTGTCTGCACGGCTCTGGATGTATGAGTCCTATAACAGCACAGACAGCAAGAATGGTCAGAGAAAGAAATGTTAGAGCATATAAAAAGATTTTCACCACAGATTTCAGTCCATTATTTTTACAAAGTTTACCTTGGATACGTGTCTAACTTATGGCAGCAAAAAAATAACAACGCTGCACATCAACTAATTTAGAAATGAACACTAACAGATTTTATTCCCAGTTTTTGAGCTAAACAAATTCCTCTCCACCTGCCTGACTTTAAACAATATACACCAGCTGTCTACCTGCTCATCAATAAGCTGGAGTTGCAAAGGATTGGTCTGAGAGTCCATATCGATGGCTACATCCCCCATACTCCTGGACTCATCCTGCATCAGGACCGAGCTCTCTGAGGGGACACAACAAGCAAAACAAACACACATGTTCAACGAGCTCACGCCGAGATCCTCAATGGTAGAGAACAGAAAGAACAGCGGGCACATACAGTAGCTAGTTATACCCGCTGGGAGAGTCAAACGTTCCAGGGAAATACCTTTTAAATTTGAGGTTGTATTGCCCTGGTAACCATTGCGCGGCTCGCGAGCTGCATGCGGCTCCTGGGCCCCTTTTTTTCGGCTCCCTAAAATATTTTTTAATTTTTGCATTATAGATGACCAAATACAGTAATAATCATTCACAAGGACTTCGAGCAGTTCGCTATCACAACAGCTGTTCGAAAAGTACATTGCCAGTCAAAATGTTTCTGTACATGTGCGACATTTGTGGCTAAATTTCAACCAATTTGCTCATTGTAAATAACCTAAAACCAGGAATTTTTAACGGGTATAACAACTTTTAGGACAACAGGACTCTGTGTGGTATCATAGTAAAAAAAAAAGAAAAAGTAACATCTCATCTTTTATTTTGTCAGGAGCAAATTTGGCTCCACGCATGTTCCCAAAATTGAAAACGTTCTATTTAATCATCCATTTTTGGCGAGTGTGCAATTTGATCAAAACAGTATAATTTGTATATTTTAAAGGCAGATGCACTATGTTTTTGACGACAGGGGACAAATTATAGTTATAGTAACTGATTTTCAGTTAGATATAGTATATTTCCAATTACATTTAATTCACATAATAATTTGTCACCTATATTTTACTGTAGGATATCAACAGTGAGCAGAGTGTGTAAGGTGTTACCAAAAAGGCTGAAATAAGGCTGTTCATAAACATTTTACTGGCAGTGTAAATGCCCCAACAGGAAGCATCTGAGCTCTGTATTAATTAGAGGAAAACTTCTAGCCATTTATTTAGCGATATGATGAACTGAGCAGGAGCCACACATGTCAATTATTGACTCAAAGCCAAGACAATTACACAATAAAAAGGTGTGTTCACTCTAATACACGTTTTGAAACCGCCAGCACAGTTTTTATGTTGCGTGAAAAAATTAAGGGCAGGAAATGTTTTAGGTAACAACTGATTTCTAGCATATGGAAATGTCCAATTTTAGAGGAACGCAGATGTTAAGGTTACACCAGTTAGTATGAAACCAGAATGTTACATTAGGAGATTTACAGTTAACCTTTCACCCATGTCTTTGCTGCAGCAAGAGATTCTTTTAATCTGTGATTTGAATTTAAATATGGCTGCTTGTTAGTACTGACAAAGCTCAAACTGCGTGAAATGCTCGATCAGCACAAAATGTAGCTGAGGCAAAACTTTTCCCAGAAACAGTAACCAGTATAGAGTGAACACGCCCTCATGAGGCTACAACAGCATGCTGTGTTTACCTGTTGGTGCCATTATTAAATGCGAGACCCTTGTAACAATCACAGTGAGTGTGAAGCCAAGATGAGGATAAACTTACTGAAGTTGTTGGCCATCAGAGGAGAAGACGAGACAGGGGGCTGGGAGAACTGCTCTCTCCTGCTGCGCTGCTGCTTGAGGTTCTGAATGAAAGGGACAAATGAAGGAGGGTGGTGAACATGACTGAGAGGCAACCTGATTCAAAACTTTCACGTATTTTTTTTCCCTTTAATGGTAAAAGTAAACATTTCTCACCTCTGTTCTAACTTCTAGGACTGATTTGAAGTCATTGGACATTGAAGCCAGTTTGGACTGTGGACGACAAAAGATACAGCAAAGTTAAACACAGTGCAGCTGCACACATTTCTTAAAGCACTTTAATGTGTGAAGAATTCTGCACATATTTTCTGATGCCCTTATGTATGACATACACATCTATTTCATAGGGATAGGGGAAAAACTACTCTTGGAAGCACTGGGATCCTCTCTTGAAAGATTTGGTCTTGACGTGGAAATGTCAATAATTAGAAATCTAAAACCCGATTCTCAAATTTATGATTGCCTGTGACAATTTTTTTAGACCAGGTTGTAGTCTTCTTATCGCTAAACCAAATGGATGGTGAAACTTAAGGGACATAAAACATGTTCAGCACTGTGTTGTATTTACATTCTGGGCTTGGCTACGTCTTGCGTTTTGGTGAGGATGGCTGAGCATGTGCAACCATCAACCATAAATGTATACAATCTGACTGTTATTCTGTGGCTTAAAAGCTAGTGTATGGAGGCATTTTGGCTTCTACGATGTCACTTACATTTATTACAATAATTGTATTTATAAAAAGCTGTGAAAGTCAATTAATCAGTTTTTTAAATTGTAGATAATTTCAAATACCCTGTTTAAAAAGTGGCAAGTAGTCACACAGTGAGAAAAATAAATCATGTATAGAAAACAGAAATTATGATGCATCAATAACCATTTTATAATCACATCTAAGCCTTCTGAATCAAAACTTGAAGTGCCCAGAGGTTCCCACCTCTACTATTTAAAATTATTCATTCATTTGCATGAGCAAAAGCACAATTTGATTTAAAGACTCAAGAAAACGATATAAATATGTTGATAATAAAGGATGTTTATATTTAAAAATGTAAGCTGAATTTAAGTTTATTTTCACACTAATTTCAGAATTCTAACAAATAAAGAAAGCTGAAAAAAATTGGCCATAAATGCAAAGTTTACACGGATATAAAACAGCCCCGTGCACTTGAGACTTAACGCACACATACAACAGTAAGAATGAGGCCTTGTGGAATTTACCTGTAGTGACACCACTATAGTGTTAGAGTGGGATTGGATGTGTCGGCCACCCGGAGCTCCGCGGGACCTCACCAAGTCCTGCAGCTGTGCTATCTGTTTGTTTAGACTGTTGATGTCCTAAAAATGTAAACAAAGCAGAATAAGAAAACAGGGTCATTGTTTTACAAGATAGGGCAGAATTACAGATGGATGCGCTTTTAATAACAAGCGTACAGTACGTTTGCAAAACCATATTTCGTGGGGTGTTAACAACTGAACTCACTTGTTTAATGATGTACGTTAGCTCTTCAATATCCACCGCCTTGTCGTCAAATAGAGATTTTCTTTTTGCCACTAAAACATCAAAACCACAGAGTGTAAAATCAGCACTTTGAACGATATGACACATGAGCACAAGAATTTTAACAATGCTAAGGAACACTTACAAATAGTGAGCTTTTCCAGTTTGGCGAATGTATTGCTCAAGTCTTTTCCAATTCTCCTGCAAGGAAACAAACAAACAAAAATTTAGCAAACATTGTCACACACACAGCCTGTTCCACAATATATTGTAAAATACAGTTGTTTCTATTCTTACTAAGAGTTAGATTATATCTATTAATCTCTGTGCTCTGTGTCTCCCTGCTTACAGTCTTTGCACTATGCTAAGCTAATCATACCGTGGACTAGTTTCTCCACTTAAAATTCATATGAATATTCTTATTTAACTTAAGGTAAGTGAATAAACAGGACTTCTATTTAGATGTATGCTATAAAAGTGCAATGAAGATGTGTTTTACATGCAGTAAGGATGAGGAGGATAATAACGTGTGAATACAAATAATGCAAAGCCTAAAATCAACATAAAAGATCAAATACAGTCAGCAAATATTTAAAAACACATAAGAAAACAGACGATGAGGAACTTACTTGGCCATAACTGTAAAGTCACTGCGCTGCCTGAGGGCGTTGAGCGTTGGTTTACTGGGTTGGACCCCATTCTGCCAGGAGAGGTAGACAGTGGAGAGTATGAGATGGAGAGATACATTGAAATAAAAGGCAGAGGGGTGAATCTGTGAAAACGTGACGACAGAACTCCTCGGCATTGATTCAGAAATGTTCAGTTGGCCAAGAGCGTGCAATGGTTTTGCATATAAATGAAACTTTTTAAGTGATTGTTCTGGTGATTGTTCTTCCTCTGTCTGCACAGGGACTGCAGCTGCAGATGGAAATCAGCTTGCTGAAATAAATCATGGCTTCTCAGGTTGAGACGAATGTTTATTGTGCATAGTCCTTGTTTAATAAAGACTGCCAATAATAATAGAAGAAAAGAAGAATAAGAAGGTACTTCATTGATTTGACCTTTGTTTACACACTAAAATTGTAGTTAATTATTTAGTAAAAAAGTCAAACTCAGTTAACATGTTGATGGTGTCACTATGAGCACTGGTAGCTTCTGATTATGGTCCATTCCGTGCAATATTATTGATGCTGACACATAAAATAAACAAGCATTTTTGATACAAATCCCTTAAATTAGTCTTTTAAAGGGTTCTGACAACAACATGTACCCATCGGGACATTTCTGACGGGCACTTGGTTTTACATCAGCCAACATCTACGCTTACATCAATATCTCAGTGAGAACTTATATCAGCCGATATATTGACATATTGCCAGGGTGTCTATAGTTATCAGATACTTAAATTAAAATATTTTAAGCCTGAATATAACACAGCTTTTTGAACATACAATCTTTTCCTTATTTAAATACTGCAAGTAAGTGTAGAGGTAACAATATATGTGGTCCTGTACAGAGTTAGGTTTTATGTAGGACTACGTTGAGCTTGTGAGAATAGAGTGAGTTAGGTTAATCTACATTTTGCCTACAGGTAAGTGCTAATATGAAGTAAAATATCAGGTTCAGAGGTATGTTTCAAGTTTTGTAACAACAGAAAAGTGGACTTTCACGCAGAACAGCTTGACTCATTCTGATAAAAAGACATTTAAAGATGTGTTTGTGGTAATTAAGACCTCACAAATTCAAATTTAAGACTGTTTCGTGGCTGTTAAGACCTTATATCTCTAAAATTGAATTAAGGCATTTCAAGACTTTTTACAGGACCTGCTGATTACCATTAATTTTAGACTGAAACCCATATTGTGAACACTAATTTGTGCTAAATTTGACCCAAACTGTACAAATAAGACAACCTAATCTAGTCAGATTACTGCATTCCTGTGTGGAACCAAAACCAGACGCAGACAGAGATAAACGAGGAACCAAAACCAAAAGTAGAGAATAAAATTCATCTGCGTAACAGACAAAAATACAGTGAAAACACATCAGTGCACTTTCAGTGTACACGTCACACAGCTGAGCAGCTAATTAAATTAACATACAGTGATTCCGTTATAATTGAGCTGTGATGTGTCAACATACCTGTCTGCCCTGGAGATATTTACAGGCTGACTGGAACTCGAGTGTCCGGTCCCGGCACGTCATCCTGCCGCCGGTAAAGGGTCACAGGCCCGCTGTAGACCAGAAACCACCTGGGACTGTCGGGTCCTGATCCTCTGCTGTGTGTTTGGTAAATAGAGATCTCCCGGTGCGCGGACAAACTCACAGCCAAGGTGTGGTATCCGTCGTGGACATATGTACACGCATACCTGTGGTAATGGTAAAGAGTCGAGTGGATTCAAAGCCACAGAAAACAGCTGTATATGTGACTGATACACAAACACAACTGGTGGTTAGGTAACGTTAGTAAGAAGCCAGCCGGTACCGTTAGCTAACAGCCCGGCTCTCTGACACCAACAACACGACAACAGCCACACGTTAAATAACAAATACCCGCCACAACTCACAAATAAAGCCACAGGTGAGCTAAATAAATCTAATAGTGGCTATCTGGACCAGCTCTGTGTGTGTATCCGAAGGCCGCCCATCACGACACACAGCTGATCACGGCCTGACCGGCTAACCACAGGCTAACGTTAGCTCCACAAAGCTAACCGGGCTTTTCTAAACGGTCTCCGCTGCGTTACCTCGGTAATATTCGACCTAAACTAACCATGTGAGCTTTAATCTTATTTTAAAGACACGAATCGATCGGTTACAACTTACTTGAATCGATATTACAGCATATTTCGGAAGCTCTCGATGTTTCTGGTAGAAACTAATCAACCCAGGAGTTAAAGTTCCGATCCGGGTCGTTTCCGGCACTGACGTCACTGCCACGTCTACTTTACCAAGGCGGAAAATCCCTGGAGGTACAGCACGTGACCGCCAGGGGACGCCACACCTCCTGTTTAAAGTTAATCAGTACACAGGGCTATGTTACAATCGTTACATCTAATTTACCCTTAGATCAGTACATTACTTTATTTATTTATTTATTTGTGTACAATATGAGGAGGACAGTGAATCACAAACAACCACAGGATGTTCCACTTATTTTCATTGCAATTTATGTGAAGAATACAGCAGTTCAAGTGACTATAACAGCGAACCAGTGAAATAAATGCTTATATTTTTATTAATAAAATAATTCACTCCATGTAAAACAGCCAAATATTAATTCTACACTTCACCAAAAATCACATCGAAATACAGTTCATCAGGTAGTGCTGCTGCTGGAAGGGATGTGGAGAACAAGAAGCACTCACATATCTTTTTATTTTTGCCCTGTGCTAAAAAGCTTTTCATAAGTATTTGTAATTTAAAGAAATTGTTACAGCCACCCAACATTATATTTGGAATTATTCCAGCAGAAATAGGGAGTGGAGGAGATAAATATTTGTATACAATAATACATATGGCTGCATTAAAACAAATTAAGAGAAGAGAAGAGAAGAGAAGAGAAGAGAAGATATTCCTTTATTAGTCCCACAGTGGGGAAATTTCCAGTGCTACAGCAGCAAAGTGGATAGCAAAGACAGGGAACACCAGTAAGAGACAATAAATAGCAACAAGCAATATAAACAATATATACAAAGTATGAAAATTTTAAGAGTTTAAAAGAGGAACATATGTAGTATAAAATATATAAATAATGCACAATATAAAACAAATGACATTAAATTGGATGAATGTTAAGTCACCATCTATTAAGGCCTGGAAATTAATAGTTGAAGATATTAAAGAAATGGAAAATATCACATATGAGTTGAGAAACAGGGAAGATGAATGCATAAGACTCTGGAGGAAATGGGAAACAGATGGATTGGAATATAAAACCTAAATTAATAAATTATTCCTAAAATAGTACTTTCCTCCTGTTTCTTGTTTTCTTCCCCTAATTTTTCCTAATTTTTTTCCCCTCATCATTCTATTTTATTATTTGTTGATTTATTTTTATTTTTCTAACTTTGTCTGTAAAATAATCTGTACAAATGTGGCAGGATGAATGAAGTGCAAGAGTTTGATAACTTGTAATAGCAAGTTATATAACGTATGATGTAAATTCCTGCAAAAGTATTTCATCCTAAATCCTAGAATCCATCCCCAGATTAACCTGCTGGGGTATAAAATATAAAGTATAAAATAATTAGATAGGCCCTTAGTAACCCTCATTCCTCTCATCTTTGTGCATTACATAGAGGGTTCCTGTGCTGGAAAATTATATATCCTGAGGTGTGTGGTGATTTGATTACAACAAGATAATATAGACCTCATGTGAGCACAGTATAAACTGAAATAATTAGACACAGGGTCTCAGGATCAGATTATAACCCACCTGATAGTTGTTATCATGCCAGTTTAGTGTGCTTAGGATGCTGGTGGTGGTGGTAGGGGTGAAATATCTTACACATTATGTAGAATCAGAGCTTTATCTGCCACATATGTTTCAGCATATACAGGAAAATTTGACTACAGCTTTCAGGAGTTCTCTGTATATTTCTATTCATAATCCACAGAGTAACACACAAAGATTTACGTTTTATTTTAGTATTCACATAAAAAATGACCACATCACCATGGCTGTGTTTAAACAAAACTCTACTTTGAATTTAAGAAAATAGACATATGTAGATAAATAGTAATGAAAGGCTGCATGAAAGTTATGTTGTATGTAACCTGTACACTGCTTAACCCTAATACCAATACTATAAACTACATTATTACTAGTTAAAAATAAAAGCATTTATACTCTCAAATGAAACTGATGATCTCTTTACTGATTGCATCAATCTGAAAAGTATGTATTGCATTATTTTGGCCAATCAGGATTTACTTTAATGAAGTAAACAGGGAGTGCTGCAATTTCTCAAGAAACTAGGTGTCGGAGAGAGTAAAAAAATTATCAGGTGCTCTTCAAGGATCAGGCCAGTGCTCCAATGAGAATTTGAAAATGACTGTCCATGTTATTTAATGTAAAAGTCCATGGTGTTGGTTGGTATTAGTCTGAAAAGCATCTATAGCACTCTATGCAAAAACCCTTTATTATTACATCATCAAAAAGCTTTTATACCCTGATGAAAACTGTTTAAGCTGAAATGTGTTTAAGGCTTTTACACCCAGGGGCGTCATAGTGGGGGGAAAGTGGGACTGATTACTCAGGGCCCAAATAAGAGGGGGCTCTGGGGAAGCCTGGAATGAAAAGTTGACCTAGAGTTGTCTGGCTTTGGTTGTTAAAAGTTGTATATTTGCCAGGAC
>JAPZEB010000026.1:19179376-19194725 GCA_029783705.1 Chaetodon striatus
CCCCCCCCCCCCCCCCCCCCCCCCCCCCCCCCCCCCCCCCCCCCCCCCCCCCCCCCCCCCCCCCCCCCCCCCCCGTTAGTGTGGATAAACAGCGACAGGAAGAAAACCAGAGGTTTATATGAAAAATAAGACATTTCCTTTAATAACATCTGTAACATCACGATAGTATCCTGGTATCATTTTCAATATATTTGACGATGCAGTATACACTTTTATGTGGACATTGAATCGATTAATTGGCATTTATATACTAATACAACATAAAACTGCATTGTTTTCTACAAAGACATCATAATAGGGCACAAATGGTGTAGCAGCAAAAAAAGAGTGTTTTCTTTATACATAGGCTACAGTAGTATAACGTATTTGCAGAGAAGAGGTTCATTGCAAAGTATAGATAAAATGAAGTTACATACATCTCTAAAGTATGCACTACATCATACACAAGGTCATGGCATATTAGAGATTATAAAATGTTATATAGTTTAGTTAGGGGTCTCTATAGGCTAAGACACTGGAGGCTAGAGCAGGGCTACCTTTACAGTACGATGTAGACTGTGCAGATACAAAGCACACTGATGTTCATACTGACACATGATCAGAGTATTTGAGTAGGATATTATTATGTCTAAGCTGTATATCATGAAGAGTTGTGGTTTTAAACTGATGGAAGGCAACAGCAGATTCTAATGCTCTCTGATGGAGTTCGCTATTGGTGATTTTGTTGCTCAGAATTTGTACTTAAAAATTAAGATTTGGTCACAAGAAGTACAAACTGAAGGCCTTTGTAAGCTGATGTCAGTTTTCAATCTGAATCTGTGTGCTCCATCAGTTTTGTTTTTTTTGCCCCACGGGGGACTGATGTACAGTATGTGCTTTGCAATCTCAAACACAAGTGCAATCTGTACTGAGATTCAGGGACTTTCAGGTTTCCCAAAACATTTGTTCACAAAATTATCATCAACATTATGCAGTGAATTATCAAGAAAAGAAGGCTGGAAAAATATGAAAAAATAAATAAATGAAATGAGCAGAAACAGGTAAGTGAGAGAGAAGTTAAAGGAACAGTTAAAATTTTAGGGAAAGATGCTGAGAAGATGGAAACCACTGTGTCTGCAGTAAATATATGGCTGGACCAGCAGCTGATTAACAGAGCTTAGCATGAAGACTGAAGACAAGGGGACACACCTCGCCTGGCTCTGTCCAAAACAAACAAAATCTGCCTACAAGCACCTCTAAAGATCACTAATACGTTATATCTCTCATTTAATCCCTTTAAAAACCAAAGTTAAAAAACAAAACGTAGCTGTTAACAGCTTGACTACATATTTGTTGGGAGCAGTGATTTCCTGCAGTCATTGCTGGTTGCAAATTTTGAAGCCATCAACAGTTTGGCTCAAAACTCCTCTTAAAACCATCATTTCTATCTGTAGGTGACGGGACAAGATTTTGGCATCAGAAGCGTTCTGGTCTCCATTTGTAGTCCGAGTAGTATTGGCCGATCATGTTTAAACAGCAGATAAACAGTCCGTGTGGAGAGGCGGAGCACATTTGGCTGGAAACAGATATCTGCATTCATATGCAGATATCTGGTAACAGAGATTCACTGACTTTATCTTGATCTGTCCTGTACAGACATCGAATGCACGTCTGTCCGTCCTGGAAGAGGGATCCCTCCTCAGTTGCTCTTCCTGAGGTTTCTAACATTCTTTTTCCCCCATTAAAGGTTTTTTTGGGGAGTTTTTCCTCATGCACTGTGAGGGTCCAAAGGACAGAGGGATGTCATATGCTGTAAAGCCCTCTGAGGCAAACTGTGATTTGTGAGATTGGGCTTTATAAATAAAATTGAATTGAATTGAATTAAAATGACTGGCACAAGGTAGAGGAAGTCTTGGCTTGGATATCAGCTGGCTGCAACAGATCAGCCTGAAATATTGGCCCTTGCCCCCCGAGGCCTCTCGTTGTCAGACCAATACTCGATGGGTTCACAGACTGGTAAAACCACAACTCGCCTTTTTGAAGCTTTGGTTTTTACACGGATTAAACAAAAGAGATTAGCGTGGTCACTGGTCAGTTTTAGAGCTGCTGCGAACATGATTTTGCCAAGTAGGACTTGCTCCTGAATCAACATCCCACACTGCATACCAATCACAGCCCTCTGACATCATCGGTGTGCTGCTCCTGTGTTTCTCTTAAAATTCCTTTGTGCTTCGTCAGAGCTAAGCTAGTTTTTTGAATTGAAGTAAGTATAAGTAAACAAAATCCTCAATAGCACTGAACAAAAACCTTGTAAGCTACTGCAGGATTAGTGAGTTAGCTTGCTTAGTAGGTTGGCTATGCTAACAATTAAGCTTGTAAGCTTAAGTTAGATTATTCATTTACAAAAGTAAAGATAATGTCGTTTTTCAGCTGCAAATTCCCTCAGTTAACCCATTTCCCCTCCTTTTCCCCATGTTGATCCAGGATAGATTTAGTTAGGTTTATCCAGGACCATCATCATCATGCTGATTCTGGATAATTTGTTTATGTCAACATCAACATAGCAGTGATGCCCAGCAACTCTATTCAGGATTAACATACCAATGATGCTCAAGATCATGAACAGGTTATCCGGGATTCCCTCTGTTTTCCCGTCTTGATACTAAGCTAAGCTAACCGACCACTGGCTCCATCTTCATATTCACTATACAGACACTACAGTGGTTTTCATCTTCTCATCTAATGCTGTGTCTCAATTTGTGCTCTTGTGCACCTACACTTGCACTTAAGTGCATAAGTGCAGTCACACTGACAAGTGTGGCAGTATGTAGCGCACTACGGTACCTGGATGGTGTACTCATAACCAGGGTCTGACATTAGCACCTGCCTCCCACCAAATGTGAGTAAATTGTTGGCAGTGGGGGGTAAAAGTGTCAGGCCATCCACCACTTTGGCAAACAAGAAAAATCAGGTTAGCGTACAGTATCAACTTCACTAGCTCAAGAATCAGTTTCATCTGAAGGAATAGCTGAGCACACAGTGAGTGTGTGGTCGTAGAGCAAGACAGAGAGAGAGACGCTGGAAGCACTCAGAGCAGACAGGTGCTTCCCAACCACAAGTGATTAAAAAAACATTACAGCGGTGGAAGTTTCTGTTTCCCAGGCTGAATATTCCCTGTATGAATTGAGGTGTAGTATATTTTTGAACATAGGTGGACGCATGCATGTAGACAGTACGATCCCACTCTCTATCCCCAAAAAACAGGGCTCCTCTGAAAGCTAGCGTAATTTAAACACTTTAAACACTGAATGAGATCATTCTTTATATTAAATGATTTCTAAAAGATATAAAATTCTTCCTTCATTCAGGACATAAATTTCAGAAGTGGCAGATAAAATTGTTGAGAGGCAGACAAAAAAAATACTCGCCTGCCACAGTGACAGGCAGTGAAAGATGTTAACGTCAGACCCTGCTCATAACGGGGAAAAGGCTGAAATGCTGGACACTTCTCAGCGTCAATGGTCGCCATCTTGGCCACATAGTGGGAGGGGAGGGGCCACAACACTTGGTGGCAAAGGAAGTTGAAGCCGTTGGTCCAGTGAACAAACTGGAAGACATTTTCGTGGTCAAATGTTGGCGGTAATGTTCTAAAGAAGAAGAAGTAGAAGTAGAAGAAGAAGAAGAAAAGGAAGAAGCAGGAGGAGAGGGAGAAGAAGAAGAAGAAGAAGAAGAAGCAGCAGCAGCAGAAGAAGTAGAAGAAGCAGAAGAAGAAGAAGAAGCAGCAGAAGAAGTAGAAGAAGAAAAAGGAGGAGAAGAGGAAGAAGAAGAAGGAGAAGAACAAGAAAAAAATGTCATATGTTGACATTTCCGGCAAGCACATAACAGCCTCGTTTGATTTGAGACAATACTACACTGTCAAAATTCACTCACTACACAAGTGAGTACAAAGTGGACTACATTGAACTTTACTAAAGGAAGTGTCCAAATTGAGACACAGCATAACCCACAGCAAAAAAAAAGCATGTTAGTGTATTTCTAAAATGTCAAATTATTCCTTCAAAGCCAAAGATCATGAATCGTTTGAGGCTACAAACGCTTTGGGAAACCACGTCCTGTTCCACATTATCACACAGTGTCTGGTCTGTACTCAGAGGACCAGTTCAGTTCTCCTCATCTGATAAACGCTTCCCTCCTAAAGGTCCTCTTAACCAGTGATAATCACTACAGATCCGCTGCAGCTCCACGTCTCTACACTGCTTATTGCTAAATGTAAATAAATGTTATTATCTTAGAGGAGGTCTGAAATAACACAGAGAAAGTAACAACAACGCTCTAATACTTGGTCATTAATATTTTGCGATATAGAGGTAGTGATTGAAGCATTGATTGACAATAATAGCAAACACTGAACAATGGACTCGAGCATGGAAAAAAATAATCTCATCTCAGGAGAGTATAAATACAGAGCTTATCACACAAGCCACTGAAACAAAGTTCTTTAGCTCAAGGCTGAGACACAAATAATTCAGACTCTGGACTGTTTCAATCAGCAGGATCGTATGAATCCTGGGGAGAGTACGGACATGAATCATGGAGTTTCAAAGCTACTGTTTGTCATCTAGACAGGACGTCACTGGCAAAATGTTCTCAGTAAAATTTAGCACAGGAGAGAAGGGCTGAATGAGTGTCAAAAATAGGTTTAAACTCCATGACCTGCCATTATGGGTCCTCTGAGCTCTGGCTTTAGCCCGTCACGCTGACTGACAAGCTGCTCAAGACCTCGTCCTTTCTGAAACAGTCACAGTTCAAATCTCTGTTCCCACCCAGCGGCCAAGCAGTCATGATCTAACATGGAGCTAAACCGTGAGATTCGGTCAGAATATAAACAAGTTATGTTCCAAATGAATAATACGCTTTCCATCACGGCTCTAACATGCAACAAAAACAGCCATGTTTTCCTTTCACTGCACTGGGAACAGCTCTTTGCTTGGTTTCTGTGTGCTGCGGACAACACTGCCCCGCTGATTGTTTGAATAACACATTATAATGTATATAGTCTCCCATTTGTGGCCTGTGTGAGCCGTGTCTGTTTGAATTCAATACATTTGCGTATCGGTTTAGATGCTCAGTGTATACACAGCCGGCCACCCAGCGTGACTCTTTATGCAGACGGATTAAAGATGAACAAACAAAACAAAGACACATTCTGCAATATAGAATATCTTTTCAATCAACGTGACAGAATTATAATAAAATATAAAACAGAGGCATATAATACAATATTAAATGAAGACTTTGCAGTAAATTGCAAATATAAACAACTGTCATATATCTGCACACTTGGTGTGGCACAAACAAATGCTTCTGGCTACCTGCATTCATTTCACATTGCGTGTAAATGTGTGTGTGTGTGTGTGTGTGTGTGTGGGTAAATATGAGTGTGTGCCTGCTATAGCACACAGTGAGTGAGACTGTGTGTGTCTGCATTTGCAGTGTTGTCTGTGTTCCTGGTATTATAAGTGTGAATGTTCGTGTGTGAAGCAGTGGAGAGCCGCCAGGCCTCATTATTGTCATTCTCCTCACTGCCTAAAAGAGAGGCAAAGAGAGGCAAAGCGGCTGCTTTCAATCGAGGAGCCGAGGAAAGATGGAGACAAAAGGCCCAAATTAAACAAATGCCGGAAAGCGGCTTGGAGAGCCAGCCCGTGGTCATGCGCTTTGAATGAGAGGGAACGGCTGCAGGGATATCCCATCTGGGGCTTTCAGTGGGGAGACCACACAGATACTCTCCATCCCAGCATTCAGCTCAACTATAGGTCCACGCACACTGGGGTGCCAGTTTATGTGCATGTCCTATGTCCTTCTGGTATGTCTCAGTGTGGACGTGTCCATCTATAATCTGTTGCCGTTGTTTTTCAAATCCTCTGCACAAAAACTGGCCTTGACTTCAGCCTGGAATCTGTCTCCATGTGCAGTTTTCCTGCGAACAACATATCACAACTTCCACTAAAGCATCAACACGTGGGACACCTGTGTCAGACCAGTCCACTTCATATTAAGATTGTTCTTGTGTTCATGTGTTCCCACCACTCTCTTGTTTTTATAACTTCAACTGCAGACTTAAACCACAGCAGAGCAGGAGCATGTGTGATTGTGTCCACCGTGGAATGTTTTGACTAAAATCCACCCCTCTCAAAGTCGCCGTTAAGCTGCCACGTCATCCCTCCACTCATGGGATGTGTTTTGTGACTCTACGTGTCTGTACATGTGGACTGACAGAGGACTTGCCACAGAAGCAGAGTAGGTGAGCAGATGTACACATACACACACATGTAGATGTATATTCAGGCTGTAATGCTGCACTTGTTGCTTAACTAAGAGCCCCTCTACAGGTTCTTGTGTGTGCTTCAGCTAATATTTCCTTCAGTCAGAGGGATGTCCAAGCGCCTGTATGCTCCATGGCACTGATGCTGAGAGTGGCAGATGAATCAACAGGGGTTGGTGGAAAGAAGGAGGTGAAAAGAAAGAGAGTAGACACATCAAGTCCTCATGGCCTCACACCTGGAACAATAAACGACAAAGAGAGAAAGGTTTTGGAATTAAATCAATAATGGAGTCTACCATTGTGCGCAGTGTGAGTCTGGTGATAAAGTGAGCGTGTACATTCACTTTGTCTTGTCCAAAATGAGTTAAGTTTAAATCCATCAAATGTGCCCACTCTGGAAGCAATTTGGGGTCCAGTGTCTTGTTCAAGGACACGTCGACATGTGGAATCGACCCTGCAGCTAATAGTCAACCCACTCTACCACTTGAGTTACAGCCACTGCCAACAAAGCTTTCTCAGACATTGAAAATGCAAGCAACTGAACCACTGTCCAACTTGCAGAATCTCTGAATAGATATGTTTAAATCTGTACAGGACATGGCTTGTGGACTGGCTGTAACAGAAGAGCAATAAGAAGATGCAACATACAGTTTCATTTAGTACTAGAAACAGTCTGATGCAGCTCAAGGTTCTTCACTGATGCATTTTCAAACTCTGCTTTCAACACTCTAGACCACTCTCTGTGATTGTTCTGTTATAGTTATGTACTGTCGAAAATAAATAAACTGAATTTTCTTAAAAAGTTTAACAGCTTTGTATGTTTTGGTTGCGTGTGGACTGACTTGCAGCGGTGAGGGTTGAGCCTCCGGTTTTTCCGGCCGCAGTTCTCAGCTTTAATGATACAGCGGCACTGACAAGACGTCGCATCCAGTGCCCACTTCCTCCCTCTGCAGGGGCGGCAACTGGGCGTCAGAGATGGCGACGGTGCGGGAGAGAGGCTGGTGGGCGGAGGTGTTGGAGGAGGAGGTGATGGAGGAGGAGGAGAGGATGGGGGAGGAAGAGATGGGGGCGCATGGGTCCTGGATGGAAGAGGGGTGTAAGAACAGCATTCAGAATTTATTGATTTGTTGATTATGAGTCACAACAATGCTTTGAGCTAAACGCTAATGTCAACGTGCTAACATGCTCACAACTGACAATGCTAACAAGTTTAGCAGTTGCATTGTCTAACATAGTCACCGTCTTAGTTTAGGCTGATGGAAATGTCAGTAGTTTACCTATTTGTAGAGCTAGAGGAAAAGTTAAGGGTTAAGTTAAGGGTTTTTGTCTATCCTGAGTGAGACATGAATGTCTGAACCAGGTCCACAAGAAGCGTGCCAGGCTTTGAAGCCAATTTTTGTAGTGGCCAAACAGTTGAATTACAACTTCAGAGCCACTTACGTGAAGCTGTTGGGCCCAAAAAGACTTTTTCCACACAGACTTATATTGTGAAAGAGACATCTGTAAATCAGTGGATACATTTTTTTGAGCTTCACAACCCCCGCAAAATGAGTCATTACACTATCAGGATTTGATCCATTCTGCCTCATAACATTTAGAAAGTCTGAGAGAGCTGCAAGATTAAAACAATTCATTCACATTCAAGCTAGCGGAGCCCCAAACTGGCGGAGGTCTCTAGTGGGCCTGCTCTATGGGACCAATGATGCAGAAGCAGCGCCAATCATTCTGGCAATTTTGTGACAACCGCGGTTGAATTTCATATTGCTGTTGAGTCTTTGCAGGAATGCGAATGTGTAGAAGGTGTCTGAGTATGTAAATATGTGTGTGTCAGGATGAGGAGATCACTGGTTGGCGGCTGCAGCAGGTGACTGACATGTATTGATGGCGGCTCCCTATATAAAGAGCCAAGAGGGCATTGGCTCAACAACAGTGTAACATGGATATATAAAGAGAACCAGATATGGTGTTGCAGGCCCTGTTCATTCTTGTGAGAGTTGTTCTGTGGCGCATGAAGCCAAAAAAGTTTGACTTATCAGGTGTAAAATTACACAGATCTTCCACATCCGTGAGCCCACAGAGCGAGCGCACTAGCCTTTCCTTTAACCCTGCCTCCCCCCAGGCTCGTTCACATAAACGACAGAAGGAAAGAAACTCCTGATTTGAATTAATTTCACACTTTTCAAGACATGATGATTTAAATAAGGACTATTTGAGTGTTTGTACTAGGAAGTTGATATATCTCAGAAATTATCAGCTGATTTACGGATGTCTCTTTCACAAAGTGAGTCTATGAGGAAATCTTTTTGGGCCCTTTGCCATCATGTGACAGACCTGGAAGTTGTGATTACATGGTTTGGCCACTATGTCAAATTAGCTTAAAAACCTGGCTCCATTCCTTTCAAGGACAAGGAACATCTTCCTCATCTTCAAACCAGCCACAATAGCATACACACATTGAATGTAGCATCTGCCATACTGATGGTTTTGCTCTGCTGGAGGTAGCAGGGGTGAGCCGTGTGTTATGTTAACCCTATTTTCTTTTGTGTACTTAATTTAAGGAGGTTAGTGATTGTGTTTTGGTTTCTTTGTGTTACACTGCTTGCTTCTGAAGTATAGAAGCGTTAAGGTTTGTTTGAATTGTGATGTCTCTGTGGTTGCTTTGGAGTTAGGGAAGATGGGGGCTTGTTTCATGTTGCGTCTCAATCACCACTTTGCAAGGCATGACATACCTAAATTTAAAACTACGAGCTAGAAGAAGGCGAGGGGATCATCTCACTGTGTAGGCTTCTTCCTAAGGAGATCATGAATGTCAGTACACTTCCTGACAATTCATCCAACACCTGTTGAGATGTCTGAGGTCTGAATCACAGCCGAAGCTAGAGCCACGCTATGGGATCAATCAACAATCCGCTTTTGGACAGATCCCACATCACATCGCTGTCACGACTAAAAATGATATGCAAGTCCCAGACTGACACAAACCCACACAATACAGTGTGCGGGGGAGATGTGTGACTAATGTGGGACACTGTTTTCCTAGCTGCTGACAAACTTTCTGCTCTTCCTGCCGGTCTGTGTTTCTGTCCGTTACCATGGCTATAGTCACTTAGTTGCCTCTGAGGCTTTCAGTTTCTCCTGTAGACGCTCAGTACTTTCTGTGAGTCTGAGAAAGTTGCCTGCGTCAGTTGGTCCATTAACTGGAGCTGGTTCTGCCTCAGTCTTCCCAGGAGGCTGGCGGCTTTAATGAAGTTACTTAATGAGGCAGAGAGGGGCCATCTTTGTTCAGACCCCGATAACCACGCCTGCCGCTGGCATGGATAGAGGAGGTGGCATTTGGGAGCAAATTACACAGATTTCACCCCTGCCAGAGTCTGAATAAAGCCTGTTCTGAGTGATGGATGGGTGCTGAGGCACATCACACCCAAACCAAGTCACCTCTGCCCACCCCCAGAGCCCGGAAATGACTGACAGCAAAGGGAAGGGGAAGCAGATGGGAAAAAGAGAGCTGACTCTTGTCCTTCACTGCTGGGGACTGAATCATGGGAATCATGTGGCAGAAACACACACACATACACACACCTGTTCCTCTCAGATCACAGTGTAACAGGTTAATAATTTCAAAATGTTGTTACTGTCCTTGGATGTTTCTAACTGAACTTTGTAACAGCCTGAGTGTGGGATACATAACATGTCTCATAACTCATCACAGTTAATATTAAATATGAATGAAGAGTTGCAAGATACAGTGTTGTTGTTGTTATTATGAAGCTGGCTAGTCTTATGTGTTTAGTACGCAGAGGTGAGTCCAAGACCTTTGTGTGTTTGTGTGTGTGTGTGTGTGTGTGTGTGTGTGTGTGTGAGACCTTGACTGCCGTGGCTGTAAAACAAATTGTCCTTCAGTAATAATGTAGACCAGATAACCTACTTTTTGTTCTAATCCAAACATTCACACTGAAGCCCACAGTATCTGGAGAGTGCAGACTAACAGAAGTGAAAACAACAACTTAAGGCTTGTAAGATAAGCAAAAGAAAAAATCAATGTGTGTGCTGAATATTCAACATACGCAGCTCTTATGGCTCCACTTGTTCTCTGTCTGGACTTTCCTCTCTCCTTTTTCTTGTCTGTTCTTGGCGGCTTCAGATAGGCCCTGGGAATATCACACAGACACAATGTTTCACACATTAAACAGTCAGGGGTTGTATGTTTGACTTCTGTAATTAGGTATGCAACAACAAACAACAATTAGTCTCCCTGCACCTGCTGGATGAATATACTGAATATAATAGATTAATAAATTGTACTGTGTGTCCCAGTTAAAGAAACAGTTCACCCCCAAATCACAAATACATATTTCCCCTCTTACCTGCAGTGCTGTTCAACAATCAGTTGTTTTGGTGTGAGTTGCAGACTGTTAGAGATATCATATCACCATGCAGAGGGAAGCCTGCATCTCATGGAGAGGCTTGTGATTGTGACAGCATAAAATGTAAACATCAATGTGTCCTCCTCCGCTGAGCTCAAATGTTAGCTAGTTCAGCAATGCTAGTTGAGCTAGCAGTAGACGCACGCTTCCTTCTGCATGGTGATACAGTTCATGGGTTCAGTAGAAAAAAAGCAATTCATACATTAAACTGCTCACAACACAGTCTTTGGATAATTTTGAGTTACCAGGTCATGATTTCTGGTAAGAGACATTGCTGCTGTCGGGTTTTTCAAATGCACTTTTTTGGCGCTTTGAGCACCACAAGCCAAGTGCTTATATATATGTATATATCTATTTTTGATTTTGGGGTGAACTGTCCCTTTAAGTGTTTGCTTGATTGGCACTATGTTTGTATTTCATTACTTATTCTTTGATAAGACAGTTTCTGACTTAAATCATAACTTTGTAGTTTGTCATCTGTTCTGAAAACTTTAGTAAAATAACATTTGAGAAGTTTGGGTTCTTCTGTCTGGGAACAAAAGGGTTTTGTAAAAAAATAAAATAAAATAAAATAAATGTATATTTCTCGGTATCAAAAGACGGTATTATTTTATTATTGTTACCAAAAGTCAGGTTTCTTATCTGCACTAAGTTATCAGGAAATGTCAAACAACATCTAGCCTCCATATATTTCATCTCCAAATGTTATTTCCACAAAATGGAAAAAACACAATTAATCTCCTTTTCAAAACAGGAAGCTCACAGTAGAGACTTTCAAATGAGGTTCACATACTGTACATTCTCTTGTGTATAATTTCTATCACCAATATGGTATTTATTGAAATATTCCTAAAATATATTATATTTGTCTGTTATCTGTATATTATTCTCTGTCTAACTTTGCATGACTTTTCATTTGTCATGTCATACAGTAACAAGGTTCTGCTGCAGCTACTCAACAGTGAGTTTTATATATTTTTCTTATGTATACTTATTAAAATTACTTACAATCATTCAAAGGTGCATTATGCAGGGTTTTCCTATAAAACAGTATATAAAACAGATTTATACAAAAGTAACCTCTCTCAGTCATCACTAATGACTCACTAAAAGTGTGTATTATCTGAAAGTCTCTGCCCTCTAAAGTATCTTCTTCTTCTTATTCTCTTCTCATTCTGCTGTGCACAGCGCTCAGCTGAGGTCAGGACTTAATGAAAAGGTAGCAACCAGGTGTCAGACCATGAGCAGCACGCATCTAAGAGGCAGCTAGGAAAATTGCTGACACAGTGCCAAAAAAACTGCAGATATGCTAAATAAGAGTGAGTCTGGTGTCTGCCTTTCACTTTCACTTTCACTGGCAATACTTTATTTAACCAGGTAAAAGCCTCATTGAGATTGAAAATGTCCTTATCAAGAGTGACCTGGCCAACAAGGCAAACAGACATATACAACTGTCACAAACAACAAATGAATAAAACGAAGTATCTGATTAACATGGACTACAAGGTCCAGGATAAGAACAAATATGATGTGGGTACAATTTCTAAAATGATTTAGAAACAGTCACATTGACTAAAAGAGCTTGTTTCTCGATCCTTTAAAATCGACTTAAACTCCCCCTCAGTGATCAGCTCTGCCAGACTCAGATCCTTCTGTAAATTATTCCAGGACAAAGGAGCAGCATATTTAAAGGCTTTTTTGCAGAGTTGTGTTCTCACCCTTTGAACCAGCATTTGTAGAATATTATGAGAGCGAAGGCATTATTGATTTTGGTTTCTGCACATGTATGTAGACAGATTAGAGGGAACCAGGCCAGGAATAGATTCATATATACATAAAACCAACCGATGCCAGAGCCTGCTGACAGACAAAGACAGCCATTTAGCAGTGGCATGCAGAGTACAGTGATGTATACGATTTCCACAACCAGTGATAAGTATCAGCGACAGAGACTGAAAAGACAAAATCACTAATAAAGGATGACTGAATGCTTTTCATAGCAGTGTGTATATTTTGAAGGTTGTAGGGAAGGTGGTGGAAAGTACATTCACTCAAGTGACAGACTGAGGTACATTATAAGGTGCTTATTCTTCACTTGAGCATTTTTGTATCATGCTACTTTACTTCTACTCCACTACATCTTAAAAGGTAAATATTGCACTTTGACTTCACTACATCTATTTGGCAGCTTGAGTTACACGTTATTTTGCAGGAATATGTTTTAAAACCTGTGATGAGCACATAACATACAGGTTATTTTTCAAAATACCCAATGGTTTAATATATGACAATATAAGTCTGACAGGAACCATCCTGCAGCCAAATGGCAATCGATTTTATACTTTAAAAGTGCTGTAAGCAACTCCCAAAAGGTACCCAAAGCATCTGTATTTGTCAACCTGGGAAATGAAAGTCAACCATTTATAATACAGTCTATAGACTCAACAACCCCAATATCTTTCTCCAGAGTTACATACAGCACCTTCAAGTTTATTTTACTGATATTGCTTCTACTTTTATTCAAGCACAAGTACCTGTAATTGTTTTTTCACAGACTGGCATTGCTACATGTATTCATGTACAAGATGTGAATACTCAGTACAGACCACTGACCAGGAGGCTTCAATTAACATTTTACTATCCCTGACATTAACGTAAATCAATGACTAAGACAAAACATTGACGTCACTGTAGGCTGTCAGGAGGAGAGGAGAGACACTCCCCTAAAAACATGGAGAAAATGTTTTGGAAACATTATTACTGTAGCTTTGTATTTTTGGGCCATGTCCTCATTGCCTGTAGTTCATCTCCCTATCCTCCTTTTATTTTGAGTGTCCAGCCTTTATTGAGCACAATCTGTTTCACTTTGACGTATGCTGGTGCCCTCAATAACAAAGTGCATCTGCTCACAGCTTTGGTTTTTGGCTATTTTTTGGTTTAACTTTCCTGCCTCTCCAATCTTATCAGCAGTAAATTATATTAAACGTTATTTATGGGGACAATGTTTTTTTAGCTCTGACAGTATTGACTGATTGTGCTGCTGCTGCTGCTGTTGTTGTCTTTGGAGCTCTAAATTACTATCATGGATGCGTGACTCTGCTTCGTCAGTCTGTGAGAGAGCACATGGCAGGGGAGATAATATCATCGCTATGGTGACAACAGGATGCGGGCTGTCCCAGGGGATGCTGGGAGAGAGTCACACAGATGCTAACTCACCGAGGGGCACACACAAACACACAGAAACAAATATTCACACACCCGAAAACTTTCATTTACATTTACACTAACCTATAGAGAACATACACATTTGCAAATATATTCAGCAAACAGTCACATAGACACATGAAACCTAAAAAATGACACACACACATACACACACATACATTGGAATCCTTTATTTATGTCCTCATCCTAACAGGAAGCAGGAGGACATAAACATTAAAGATGCAATCATATGATAGTGTGGTTGGACCTGCCAGTGCGAGGTGCACAAACAAACATCAGGGATGCAACAGAAACGTTCCTGTCACTGTGTACAGCTGTCATCCTCATCTGAACCTGAACAGTGTCGACCGCCTGAACAGAAAGGTTTCTTTACTCTCAGTATTAAACTGGCCTGAGGCTATCACATTTTAATGAAACATGTCAGTGTTCCATCATGTTTCAGTCCACTGACAACAAATCTGAAGCTCTAAATTCATCCTGCAGAGATACATATCCGCTTGCCTTCAGATCCGTAAACCATCTGTCAACAGTTTGTCACCTTAAATCCTTTAGACAAAATTGCGTTATGATAAATTATCCAAGTAACCCAGCTCTCTAAAACCCATGTAACCACAATGTGCCTGGATTGATTTCACCTTCACCGCAGTGTCTCTTCATGTTGCCTGCCATTTTCATGCCACCTTGTTATAAAGGCCAAAAAGTTAAATTTTTATTGTGGATGACAAGCGATTGTTTGGAAACTCTGTTCATGCTTCATTAAAGTGGAGACACATGACTTTTCAAGTTTTCACCCCCTCAGCATTTCCAAGTGGTATTATTGTTGGCACTGCTGCTGCAAATAAGACCGACCTGCTTCCCGTTTTCCCCAGAGCCAATCGACTACCACATTTTCCACAGTTACTTTGGTCGCTCCACTGTCTGGCTTCTCCGCTGCTGGGGATAGTAACAGCAAAGTCCTACACTGATACATTTTAGTAATTGGGCATAGCTACTTAAAGCCACTGTTATCCTCTTCCTGCTTTGTTTGCACAATGGTTGATGCACTTTCTTTGTGCCCTGAATTGAACCTTCATTGTCCTGGGAGACTGTACCCAGAGACAGACACTGATGATGTAAATTTGGTTATGTCTTGCATTTAAGAGATGAGATATTGGCCTGAGACGTTGGAGTTTTGCAGCAAGGAATGACAAAATGTTTGAAATAGATTAAAGCCCTCTGTCTTTGGATAATGAATATGAGAACAAGTGACCTCATTTAAATGCTATTAAAGGTCTACTGTGAAGAATTTAGGGGTATCAAGCAGTGATGTTACAGATCACAATGAACTGAAACTTCTTACAAAAACCAAATGTGTAGAAGAATATGCAAAAAAACAAATGTCCTATTCTAATTAAGTTGG
>JAPZEB010000026.1:19199824-19210976 GCA_029783705.1 Chaetodon striatus
CACACACACACACACACACACACACACACACACACACACACACACACACTTGTTTGGCCCACATTGATCCTGAGTTAAGCTGGGACTGAGGCCATTTTGTGACTGGTAGGATGTGAGCTTAAGTAAGTGTGTCTTTTCTGTATCAGTCTTTGAGACAGGGATAAGATTACCTCCTTTTGGCAGTCACACACAAACACACACACTCCCAAGTGCCAGCCCCGTGCCATCTGCACTGGTTTTGTTGTCTGTCTATTGTTTAACAGGTCCAACTCCCAGCCACTCCCACAGCAGTGTCCTACAGCTGTACACCATCTCCCACACACTAAGTTTAATCACCACAGGAGGAAAATAATCTGTCAGAAATGCAGACAGCATGACAGTACAGAATCTCAGCTGAGAGACAGCGGCCGTGAGCAGGTGAAGAGTCACGCTGCTGTGTGTCATGTAGTGTCTACGATGATGCATTGTTAAAACATACAGCAGCACATAGTCAGGGTTGGATCCCACACCGCTGCATAGCACTGCCTGTTCCCAATACAAGTCCTCCAGACATAAATAAAGAAACAGCACATGCAGGTCTCTATGTATGTGCCTGCTGCTGTGCGAGCAAAATGTCAGCATGAACAGTTATTATCAAAGATAACTATCAGTAATAATAATAGCAACAAAAAGGGATGTTGTTGGGGAGGGGAGATAAAGCTAACTTTCAGTTCGATAGGGAATCATCTGTACCATTGTCTGAAGAGGTGCCCATTATATTCATAAGAGTTAATTCATGGCGTAAGAACTAAAATAATTGGTTGATTAAGCTATCAGTCAACTGTCAGACAATAAATTGCCAGCAAATCTGAATAATTGCCAGTTTTTCTAATGTGAGGATTAGCGTTTTTTCTGTTTTTTATCACAGCTAACCAAATATCTTTGGACTTAAGACTGTTGGTCAGACAAAACAAGCAATCCAAAGACTTTCTACTACGTTCCAGTGGAGGAAGAACAATCTAGATCTTTCACAAAAGCTTTTAGCAATACTACAGTGTAAAAGTCATGCATTCAAAATCTTACATAAGTACAAAAGTATCAGCATCCAATTGCATGTTTATGTACCAAAAGTTTAAGTATTTACCATGCAGAATGGCTAACTTCAGACTAATTTACAATATATTACTGGATTACAATTGTTGATGCAGTAATGTGTACATCAGTTTAATGTTACAGCTGGTACACATGGGGTACATTTAATTGTTTATATACTGTTAGCTTAACCTACAATAATTTATAATAATACAGTAATAGTAATAATATAACAACTCTGCAAAGTAACTAAAGCTGTCAAATAAAAGAAGTAAAAAGTGGAGTAAAAAGTACAACATTTCCCCCTTAAATGTAGTCGAGTATAAGTATAAAATGGCATAAAAACAGAAATACTAAAGTAATGCAGGCTATAACTACCTCAAAATTTTACTTAAGCACAGGAAATGCTTCCCATCACCATTTTCCACGCAAAATAAGGAAGAATAATTCACAAATTAATCGACAATGAAAATACTGTTTAGTTAGAGCTCTAATGGCTCATTAATGTTTAATAACTCACTTACTAAGAGTTTAAAAAAAATAACAAGAACAACTTTAGCATTGCCAAGTTCACACTTGCTTTGTCCTTTTAGCTAACTAACGTTAGCTCTTTAGTTCACCAAGAAGGCCTATCATATGTACTGCTAATGAGTGTAAATAACTTAAAAGAATAGCTGACATATTGGGAAGAACACTTTTTGTCTTTCTTACCCAGAGTTGGATGAAAAGATCGACACTTCTTTCTGGATGCCAGTCCAGTTGGTATGACGCATTAGCTAGCGGCTAGTTAGCTTAGCTTAGTTTAGCGCAAAGACCGGAAACAGCTAGCCTGCCTCTGTCCAACTGTTAAAAAGTCCAACTACTAACACCTCTTTAGATCACTTATTACTATACTATATCTTAAAGTTTTAACACATACCAAAAAACGCAGTGTAAACAACAGTTTGCGGTTTTATGAGCGTTATGTTACCTGCCGGACAATTTCTTGGACTGACGAGTTGCTAGGCAACCAGCATGGATTCCCGGAAGTTACCGGTCCCAAGTAAAAAAGACCGTTTTCGCAATTTCCCTACTTTTTGTACATATTTAAACTGGATTAAACACGTTAATTTGTAAACTTTAGGGGTCCTGTTTGACAGGTTTTGTTACTTTCGGACGGAGCAGGCTATTTGTTTCCCCATTTTTCTAGTGTGTAGGCTAATGTATGCTAACCGGAGAGGTATCCGGTGTTGTCAAACTCCCGGTAAGAGCGCCAATAAGCACATTACATCTAGATGTCAAGCTAATATAAATACTTAATCTATTCATTTCTTTTATTTTATTTATTTTCATTCATTAACAACATTATGTTAATTAACAGCTTTATGTCCAGGTCCTGCCTTCCTGGTGCATTAAGCTAGCTAAAAATGACAAAGTGCCATACTGGAGTGGGATTTTCCATAATCTGATAACTCAAAAGTAGTTTTTTTGAATGGGTTACAACTGGTCTACACGGCTAAGGTAAATTATTTATTGCAGTGTATAAACCTGCTGTATAAAGGTGCCGCACGAGAAGGTGGTACTGAATTTATGATAGTGTATGATAGTGAAGGGAGACAATAAATACCACAGTGTCACTAAGTAAATCACAACGTCCTACAGTAACACCACAGTGAATTTTCCTGTCATCGGACCGGAGGTGACAGGTGTCACTGACCTCGGGGATAACTTCCACAAGGCTAAAGATCCCACATGTTCTCCACCAGACCAAACTGACACAAATAGGGTGTTGCTTTTATACCAGTGAAGTGATGATCAATATATATAACCTGTAAACAACCCGCACAAGCTGATGTCAGGCTGACCACATCATCAGACATGCACTATCTAAGGGTCAAATATATACATACCTTGGCATGGGAAGTCGGAATTCTGGTGAGCAGCAGGAATTGAAACATTCCTAGAATAACTTGAAGCATAATCCCCATTGTGTAGGAGTCCAAAGGGGCACGCAAAAAATATTTTTGGACCAATCCAAAAAAAAAAAAAAGGTGGCTTGTCCTCCGTCCTCTGTGTCCGATTAAAGACGCAGAAATGTGGCTTTCATTCTCCAGTCTCCCTTCCCTGAAAGGACACCCAGGGTGGCATCCTCAGTGCTGGAGGAATAATTAAAGCCTCGTCTGAAGTAAAGCAGGAGTCAGCTCCCAACCTACACTCTGACAGTTTGTACTATTACTTTAATTAGTCAGACACTGGAGTAGGCTGATGTCTAAAATAACCCTCCCACCACTAATTTTAACACACAGACACTCTCAAGTGATAATTTAATACCTGATTGTGGCACCATAACCTTAAAATTCAGATTTATTCTAATGAGACTTGTTTGAAGTTTCACTGATATTTATTTTAGGTCAGGTCCTGATCTCATTAAACCGGTGTGGGGGTCCTGGATGACGTGACTGGAGGATCATCCAGATTCCCGCTGAAACGTGGTGCGATCATAAAATCCTCTGTGTGGCTGAAAAAAAAACACCCATCACGTTTATCCACGTTTATCCAGTAAAGATCCGACGGTTTAGCCCGACGTGCAGAGCTGGACAGTGCCGCATATTCCGCTCTCTGGCTCGGTCACAGTCTCTCCACAGTGTCGCTCCCTCTGAAAATGTGACGTTTCCCCTCTAGGCGCATCTTCCCATTTTTTATCCTCTTGTGAATATGACTAGAATAACATCATCCACTGACATGGCAGCACCGCTAGAACAGAACCGGTGGAGCAGCAGGGCAGTCCGTGGACAGACACAGAGAGAGGAGAGGCAGGAGTCTTCATTAGTTTCCTCATTTCCTTTGCCCTTGAGACGCACGCAGCGTAACCATTGCGCTGCCAACTTTTTCCAAACGGGACAGGCGCACTGGATACAGGTGCAGCGTCTCTGCTGGTCCCAGAGTGGGCGGTCAGGGGGGCCTCCAGGGGCCCCTTGCAAGTGGGGAACAGGGCTGTCACTGAGGAGGCTGAGGTCACGTCCTCCGTATTATTTCTGCAAATATGGGGGTTTTACTGGGGCTGTCTCTGAGGACTTATACTCTATTAAGACCTGAAGTAATTGGTTGGTCAATCAATAAGTGCATTCACAGAAAATTCAGACTTGAATTGATTAATTAATCATTTAAGTAATCTTTTAAAAACAGGGTCCTGCTGCTCAAATGTAAATATTCACCATCCATCCATCCATTTTCATCTGCTTATCCAGGCCAGGTCGCGGGGACAGCAGTCCAAGCAAAGCACTCAAGGCGCCCCTCTACCCAGTTACGCTTTCCAGCTCCTCCTGGAGGACCTCAAGGCGTTCCCAGGCAAGTTGAGATATGTAATCTCTCAATTCACTGTTTTTGTTATTCATCTACGACAGTAATCGATTGATTTTGGACATATAATCAATATGAGGATGTTTTTGCGATGTGTCCCACACTGTTGGCACTGGTTAGCCCTTGTAGGCTTTTCTTCAGATGATTTAACATGTTGAATCAACGTCAGAGACGGCAGAGTCTGTTGCTGAATGAATGACATCACGCTTGATTGGCAGTTTAGCTCAGTGCAGGAGAAGAGGAGCGGAAGTGAGGAAAGTAAACATATTGCTTCAGTCAAGTGAGGCTGAGATTAAAAAAACTTTTTACATTAGGTAAAACTTTAATTTTAACCATCAAGCTCTTCGGCAGAAATGGTCTGTTATCGTCAAATATTGATATCGTTCAAAATTGTGTTGTGTTGTAAATGTGCTCACTGGCTAAATAGTATCTTGAATCCATCCTGTCAGTCTTCCAGTTTCCCTTATAAATGGCTATTACAGATTATTAATTATTTTCTGTACCATATCACTATTGTGTTCCAAATAATACATCAGAGGGGATGTCAGACACACAGTATTATTTCAGAGCATGATCTGACACACTTTTCCTCCGCAGCTCATTAAACTAACGATAAGCTGTATTCATAGCTGGTTTTCTTGTGCATTGTGTGTGTGTGTGTATGTGTGTGTGTGTGGAGGCATGCCGACACCAGAATCTCAGTCACTATAGTGTGTTTGGGTTATGACAGGGCACTCACACGCCACATGAGGGTGAGGGTGTCTGTGAGCTATGCAGGGAAACGTTATCTCCAGCTGAAGTCTCAGGACAGGGGCCGCTGGTGACAAGAACACAGAGAACGTAAGAGGCGATGTCGCTTCTTAAGACACGATTCACACAGTAGTTTTGGGATTTCAAAAGTTCAGTAGTGCAAATATTCTTTAAGAAACAACTGGAGACACAGCCTCTTTTCCATGATGTCACCAGTAAACAAATGTTGCGTACCCAGGATGTGCAGATGAACTGTTTTATAACTAAATAAAATAGAGCTTTCATGCGAGTGTAAATATGCAAATAAACATGCTGAGTAATGTATCTGTACAGTCAGTTTTCAGTTAATCACATTACATCTGCAGCTCCGAATGTGAGGTTAGAGGGTTAGGAGAGCAGTTAAAATTCACTCTCATTGAGATAATGGAAAATAAACTTGTAAATTCTCAGCCAGGGCAGATCAATAATTATCTAATTATCCAACAGTGCTGACTCTCCTGTGTGGTTGCTCATTAAAATGCATCTGGACGTCTCAGCCAATGAGTAGAATTTAATTTAACTATAGAAAGATTAAAGGTTAAAATAACTTTTAATGGGCCGGCTGTGGCTCAGGAGGTAGCGCAGTTTGTCGAGTGATCGGAAGATCTGCGGCTCAATCCCTGGTTTTTCCATCCTACATGTCGTTGGGCAAGATACTGAATCGCAAATTGCACCCGATGGCTAAGTGTGACTGAATGTTCAACTGAGCAGCAGGTGACACAGTGTATGGTAGCCTCGGCCGACTGTGTGTGAATGGATGAATGTGACATGTAAAGTGCTTGAGTGTTCGCAAGTCTAAGGAGGTGCTACACAAGTGCAAGTCCATTTACCACTGTCCAAAGTGAGCTTAAATTTATTGGTGGGAAATAAGAAAAAACATGCATGCAGTGTCTGTAGTCTGTTCTGTGTTACAAATCCATGACCAAAGCATAAGTGAAAGAGAGACAAACAAGAAGGGAAAGTAATGATTGATGAGAAAAAGTTGATCTTTTAATCATTTCCCTCTGACATCCCCTCAGGGAGTAGGTAAGGCAGTCAAAAACAGAAAAACAAAAATCTCTAAAATCTAAAAACTGAGAGGCAAAGTGGTAAATGTTGAAATAACCAGTGAACTTCTCTCCATTCAATGTGAACATTTTCCTCGCCTCACAGTCTAAATAAATTACTCAGTGTCACTCTTTTCAAGCCATAATATTGATCTTCTTCTTCTCTGACTCCATTTCTAACAAACGGAGTAACTTTAATTGTGCATGGTGTTGGATTTTTACAGTAACAGAAGGTCAACAGAGGGAACAATGAGGAGTTAGACAGTGATGACCCAAGATCCATACCTGTGATTACTGAACAGGCACAGTCACATTTTTAAATCGTTTTGTTTCGACCAATTACTGCCAATACTTTTGACTTTGCATGCGTCATACTTCACCCTACTCATGCGTCATACTTCACCCTCCTCAATCATCCCCAGAACAGTCTCATCAAACCTAAGAGAACGTTACAGAGAGTTCAGCCCAAGATATGATTTTAATCAATCAGTTAGTCAGTCCTGTCTTGACCTGACTCAGCTCATCTGGCATTAATTTGTTGTTATTTGGGAGCCCTGCATGCTGTGTACCACTTTCAGCAATGAGTCAGGGGACAATAAATAACAGGTTCCTGTGAGTTCATTTGGGTCAGGGCTGGGTATTAATACTCTGAAAGAACCCATTACCTAGTAGTATTACAACTCCTCCAGTCAAACGATACCTGCATTGGATCCTTTTTGTACACAGATCATGAAAAACATGACTACTTGTATGGTTTTGCTCGCAGCCAATCACCATAAAGGCGACTGACCCACTACCGCAGCAGCTACAACCCATACAGTCTGTAGTGTGATGAAGTCAAGCATGGTGTATTTGACAGTTAGCAGTTCAATGTGCCAAGATGCCACCAAAACGTTTGAAAGTATGGCTACACTACACACCTGTCGCCTGATATCAGACAAAATTGTCAACTCCCTACAGTTTCCATCTTTAGAGTAACATTGCCACCTCTAATTATCTTCTGCGGGGAGGAGAGCTTAATTTTCTCTAACCAATCACTAGAGAGCAATGTATCCTCCTGAATCTACATTACTTTTAGTCCACACTCTGTTTTGCCGAGCTTTTAACAGTGGAGCGAAGTGAAGTAAAACAAACTACGACGCTGGGCAATATCAAGAAGATATGACGACTAAGAACATCATCAACAGCACCGTCTATCTTTATAGTGCTCCCCATTGTTGTTATTACTCCTCATTGGCTCTGGCACTTTGCTTGTTAACACTTGACAATGGCGTTAGTACCACCCGTTGCGCTGACTGGCTAATCGATTCCCTCTGTGACGCTCATTGGTCGTTTTTCATTTTTACAGAAAAACCGCTGTTTCATGTCGTGATGCCAGACGAGTCCCTAAACTTGAACTCTGTGGAGTGGGCAGATTCAAAGGTCTGGACCCAGGCACATACACCTATGGCACCTGGCAGTGTTTTACACAACTGAATGTTTCAATTGACATGACAGATATTGAATCAAGTACAAAAACAAAATGCAGTACTTTGTTGGTCTGTGCATCACTGTACAGTACTGGTTTTGGTGCAGGTATTGAAAATGTTTTAATAATACCCAGCCTTGAACAGAAGCAGCTTTAACAGTTTTCTTTGTGGCTCAGTGAGGTTTGTACTGAAGCTGGATCCTTTTGACCGTCACATCACTTCAAATATTCCACACTAAGTATAAATGTTTCAACAGACCAGTCCAGTCTGATGTGCAGCTCAGCTCAGTCATGAAGACACACTTGTATGACCAGATGAAACCCTTCAACATAACACCCGCGTTCTGTGTCTTCACGTCCTCAGGATCACAGCTGAGAACAAACACGGGTGCATCAACCTGTTTCGTTTAAATAAAAAAACTTTAAAATCCTAAAACAAGTACCACAATCAGTCTGCCGTCCACCTTCCACCTGCTGGCAGTTCAAACTCCATCATCTCCGAACACAGTTGGAGACCGTCCTACTTGTCCTCTCCATCGTTGCGGATTTTGAACTTCTCTACATACTCAGCATGTTTCTGCCGCAGGATTTCTGTCTGCTTCTTAAAACCATTGACCCTGAAAGACAGCACAGAAGACAATTTCACACTCAGCTCCTTATTCAAGCATCACAGAACCCAAACAAAATCACTGCTACCACCCAAATGTGTCATCAGATAGAAGTGTGTGCACCCACCTGGCTCTCTCTTTGGATTCATTGTAAATTTCTGTGATGATTCGGTCTTTCTCATCCATGAAGTTATTGTGAACTTGTTCCAGCTTCCTAAAAGAGTCAGAGAAAACTCCAGTTAACACGTTTGCAGTATGACTTTGCTTAACCCACAAAACGTGTTGCTCAGCAGGCTCCATGTATGCTCAGTCGTCTCTATGAGTTTGTACAGCTGTAATAACGCTCTTCAGACCACACAGAGGTGAATCTCCACAAACAGAAGTGACACAGAGTCAGTTTGTGAAAACAAATCCTGCCACAAGGTTGTGCCGACACACATGGCAGAGACATGTCCACAAACAATCCTATTCATCTGGACAGCAAAGACGACTCAGTAAAGGAAGTCACTGAAATAAGATGGATGGACTACAGAGGGAAGTTTGATACAAGGGTCTAGTATGTATTTTGTTATATAATTTCTACCCTTGTAAAATTAAACTTTTTAAAGTGTCTTCATCATGTGCCTGTTTTGTACCTGAAGAAGACTAAGTGGGCTCCGATGCTGAGCACCATGGTGATGACGCAGTAGCAGACCAGGCGGAAGTTCCTCTTCCGTCTCTTCTGCCACTCGTCTGCCTGCGTCTCCTGCGCTTGACGAAACTGCTCCCAGTAACGAAAGTTGTCCTGGGCGTCGGTACTGATGGTTAAGAAGTTGAAAAAGACACAGGAGGTTGGACATCAAATACAAATGTTAAATACAGTCTTTACTAAAGCGTTAATGGGGCAAGTCTAAGGGACTATGAAGTAATACATTTTTAATCAATTTGTGAAGGACAAGACCGTAAACTCATTGATCGTCTGCCTTTTCTAGGACTGTATCAAATAGTTTGAAGCTTTAAAGCATCATTCATAGCGTTGATATTCGAATTTTAAATCAACAGTCGAATACTGTGCAGCTTTTTATTGTATATCTATTCATTCTGTTTGAACCTGATATTTCTTCACAGTCACAAACAGGGCGAGACTCACTTGCGAAGACTCCATACTGTGAGCCCATAGCAGAAAGTAGACGTAGCATTACACACAGGAGGTCCTCCTGGGGACCAGACCTAGCAGCACAGGCCCAAAGACTGGGCCTGCTGCGATGGATCAACTTACTGTAAGCAGGTTAGGTAGCTGGGGTTTCCACCCAGTTGGTAGTGTTAGTCGTCATAATGCAAAACAACAGTGATATTATCTGCTGTTCTTGTTGGCAAGTTAGCTCCCATGCTAAAAGCAAGCTGAGCTATTGCTATAAGCTTTCCCACCCGGGGTAGCCTGATGGGGCAATCTACCAGCAATCTAACAGCAGAATAAATGACATTTATTTATTAAAGATAGTAGATTTAATATTAAAGACAATCGAATTGAATCCAACAGATCAATTAAATCAAACTGACGATTTTATTCAAATGTTTTTCATCTATTTTTAGGGTAATGACATCATAAAATATGACGACAGATATCCAAAGCTTCATTTTAAAAACTCAACAGAAGCTTCAAATGTGAAAAAAGGACAAGTCTTTTCTCAAAAAATAGTCAGACCCAGTTTCCTGAAGACTGGCCTCTGGCAGAAACAATGTCAAAAGCACAGTTTCTAGATTTGTGCAAAAGTTAAACAAACCCTGAAACATCAAACTTCACAGCACCTCCATCAAATAATGAAAAAGTCCGATCAATAATTGCAGAGTAGTGTTGCCTTTATGGGAAAGTACAGAGCACCTGAGGTTTTAGTTATTTAGTCTTAACAAGAACAGCATGACTAATGAGTGATATATCAAAGCAAGTCCATTGTTAAAGCTGCGTGTCTTCTTGCCACAGACGAACACCAGCCAACGTCTGTTTTCCCACATTAGCAGGGTTACAGAGTCGGGATGAAGGTCAGGTTATGTAACACTTAAACAAGTACAAACTTGACAGATTGTGTGTATCGTCACCTGGCTCTGTAGGTGGTGTGACTGGAGGTAGATCTGAAGGCCTGGCCCCCGCTGTATGGATGTCGGATTTTTAAGTCGTATTCCTTCCTGCTCAGCTCTTTGCTCAGCACTCGGTACGCCTCGTTCAGCTCCACAAACTGGCTGTGCAGCGCTGGGTTGGATGGGTCACTGTCTGGGTGTAGCTGCAGGATAAGTTGGGCATTTTTAGTTAATAAGGTCTACTGACCAAACCAGCCGATGAATCAAGAGATACTCTGGTGCAGGCATGTGCTAATGTGAATGTGTATACTAAAATGTGGACATGTATGCTAATATAAACATTCATCAAATGTTCTTACTTTCTCTGTTAAACAAATGCATGAAAATGTGTGGTTTGCACTTATAGCTGTGCTTTTTCCTCTCAAGCAGACAGTTTTCCCATCCCTCAATTATGCCGAAACCACAAGGTAAATACACATGCACATCCTTATTTATACTGGGAGCCACAACATGAAAACAAACAGTCAGGAAGCTCACTGTGGGAACAGTTAAAAAGTGGAAGCCACGCTGTGAAAGGCTGCCCTCCTGTGGCTGGACATTTTACCTAAATGCACAAAATTAAGACTCTACCTTCTTAGATTTGTTGAAGAATGCATTTTTAATTTCGTCCAAGGATGCATCAGATTTGACTCCCAGGAGGTCGTAGTGGGTCACAGCTTTTCTGTGGTGAGAAAGCAAACACATCAAAACCAAACAGGCATTAAGACCTGTGCGAG
>JAPZEB010000026.1:19236496-19253502 GCA_029783705.1 Chaetodon striatus
ATAATATAATATAATATAGGGTCCAATATATTTTATCGAAAAAACCTTTGTAACAGTAGCATAGCTTTAAGAAAGATGTTATCCATTTGTTAAAGTATACTTAAAAAACAGAAACATATAGATTCATTTTAAGAGAAGGAAACAGATTTTTTTCTACGTCTCAAAGGAATTACGAGACAAAATGTATTTGTATATATACTGGATTAGAACTGCACCATCAATAAGTAAATAAACAACTGTGGTCATAGTTATGTTTTTGATTTTAAGTTATCTTACTAACACATCAAACAAGGCCAAAAACACATTTGTGTATCACTACATGCTGTGCTGGAGAATTTTATGTATGAAATTATGTGACGATTAACTGATTAAAATAATAATTATTACTATAATGGCTTTAACGGAGCCCACAAAAAAAGTGACACCCTTATTTTTGAAAACAGTGGAACAAATGTATATAAGTATTTTAATCACAGAAGACTTGTGAACTGTAATGATATCTCTGTTTTGTCATCTGATTTATTTTTTTATTTATTTTATTTATTTCATTTTAATTCTATTTAATTTGATCTTTTGAATTTTATTTTATTTTATACAGACCTGTGTGTCTGAATTAAAGCTAAACTCGCTACTATCATTTTCATAACGGATCCTCACACAAACCATCCATTTCCACCATAGCTAGATATTATTTGCTGAAAGTTTTGAGATGGCAAACTCAAGAGGACAACGCCCCTTTTTATAGACAGGGAGGTCGCCTAATTATTGAGTAGAGTGATACATCTTTTACACTAACGATCTTTGATGCTAGAAATTCCTCCAGCTGTGACGTAGCCTCGGCGATCTGACGTCTGTTTTGACCAACTGGCCCCTTTTTACGAGCCAAGATTTAATCACTCTGCAGACAGACTCATTGATTCCACTAATGATCCCATTGATGAAGGGCCTGATCAATGAATCAATGCCAGCAATCAGCTGACATGCTCTGCAGCACTGTGGTGTTCAGTGTGGGCTTTTTCTCCTGAAGTTATGCACTAAATATTTAGATTTATCTTTCCTGCAGCCTATGTCAGTGTCATGTTTTACAGTCCTGATTACATGTAGATGATCAGCTGTTATAAGAGCAGTGTTTTCCCACAGAGTCATGCAGGTTTCATTACAAACTCTGTGGTCATCATGTGAGTCAAATTTCCTGCAGTTAAGCTGTTATAGAAAAGCAGGTTAAGAGGACCAGGGCTGATAACTAAAGCACTCGGGAGAACTAATGACCACACTGCAATTTAGGTATGTCTTTTCATTTGAATCCAGAGGGGTCTAAACTGGATGGTGCAGTTTGGTAGAGAGGAATGTGGGTGGAGTCGGGGTTAAATTCTTCTCTGTGGGACAGACAATGGCATCCAGACGACTATCCCCCACCCTGCTGATAAACTAACGTCGATCAGTGAAGCTGTGACACATATTTTCCCTATAGCAGGTTAAAATATGCGCTTAAAAAACACAATTATAGTATAGCACAAGAAATGTGTCAACACCCATATGCACAATACAAGGGGTGAACTAAAGGGAATATGACGTATGGGTTTACATAAGAAAAAAATGCCACTTTACCATAGCATTTTTATTATTGTGCAGGGATTAATCAAACAAATGAAAGATTTTAACCCTCTTATCACAGGTTACAAATAAACAGCAACCAGAGGTAACTGGTAAGAGGCCTGTTATCGGCTCTAACACAGAGTCTTGTTAACTTGATCACATTTAGTGTGAAAGTTGTTGAAATCACGACCATATTAATCATGAAATGTGCAAAAAGAGGACAAATCGACGTGCCATCAATTCAAAGGTCACCTTCAGGTTAATGAGCATTTAATTAAAATCACGATCATATGAATCATGAAATGTGCAAAAAGAGGACAAATCGACGTGCCATCAATTCAAAGGTCACCTTCAGGTTGATGAGCACTCAATGAAACACTTGCCGAAGGCCCAATTTTGCAAATTGAATTACCACAGAATTGAATGAACATGACGTCTGTGACAAAAGTGGACCATTATGAGTGTCATCAGGTTGTGATATAGGTCAGGCTGTCGTTCCAGAAACAAGGTCAATACACACACAGGTCAGCTGTATGAAAATCAGCTGAGAGTGAAGGAGGAAATTGACTGAATTGATTTCATTACTTGATGTCAGGTAATATTATCTTAAGGCATAACAATGTCATTACTGTTTCTAATTTATTTTTTCATATTAGCATGAATGTGTAATGTGAAATACAAGCAGCCTGTCTGCAAATGTAGCATTATTCAGCATATTTATTATACTTAGCTCGCATACAGTGCCAAACATTATGTGGCATTACTAAGCATTTTTATTATACTTAACTGTAAGTTATATAATTCTGTATTTTATCTTTAACTTCCTAAATCATCCTTTTAACCTTTTTGTTTCACTGCACTCTATCGCCAAGTCAAAATCCTGTGTGCATGGTACATTTGGTGAATAAAGCTGATGATATAACACAATAATGAGATGTGTTGTTTGTAATGACGTCAAGAGGAGCACCAGCTTAAACTAGAGACTGGCATGCTCATACATATGGTGTGGTCTTGGCCTACTCTTAGACAATGGTGGCTTGGAATTGAGAATATCCTTGGCAGCGTATTGCTGCAGGACATTTCTTTAAGAGATCTCGCCTCCCAAAAGACATTGCTATCAGAGGTACCCCATGGCTGCTTCATACGACTTGGAATCGGGTCAATGTACTGTCTAATTATTTACCCTTTTAATATCATTAAATGGTCACTTCACATCACTTCTTTTTTAACACTATGAGCGTCTTGCTGTGATTATCACAGTATCTTAGATACAATGAAAATAGGTGTTGAAACAACCCTTAATGTACTGGTAGCCAATATGTTGCAGTCTACTGTTGCAGTACTGTTACTACTAAAACCAGGATGTAATACAGAGGTGACAGTCCAAGCAAGCTCTAGTTTTGCTGGAGAATTTTTATTTTAATATTTAATTAATTTAGCTGTTTTACTGTGTTTTTGTGACATTTAGATTTTAAAACTGTTATATGCCTACTAGTGTCTTACACTATGGCCTACCAGCAAAAAAGGTGCATTTACTCATTCATATAGACCATTTTTATTTATTCATTTTTCTATTTTTATTGCCCTAACTGACTGTTAAGCCAATTGGATGCAGAATACATCACAGTAGGGCGTACATCATAGCTTACGATGCCTTCGCTATCCACTTTGAAACAACATGACCAATGCTTAAGTCCAGACAAATGATCTCCTACAGGGTTGCAAAATGCCGAAACCCGGGATCGAACCAGGGACCTTTAGATCTTCAGTCTAACGCTCTCCCAACTGAGCTATTTCGGCGGTGAATACAAATAGAGATTCATGTCCAATTTACACGCACATAAAGAGACACAGACTACACATTACATACAAAATTTTAGCATATAAACATAAGGACAAAGTGTAAACAACTCTCAGCTGGTTGTTAGGTTAACTTTGTTTCTCTATGGCTCTGGATTCGTAGAACGTTAAACGCGGTGACGTCATTTGACGCCCACATTAAGCGCAGAGGCTGCTGGGAGGAAAGGTCAAGAATCGACGACTGTGGACGACATGGATTTTACATTACCGCTGTAAGAAAGATTATCGCTTTGTAAAACTAATTACTGGTACAAGAAAAAAAATGTTTTACTATCTGAAATGAGACATGTTCGCTTTTCTGCCTGGAAGACAGAAAACGTTACAATAAGCTATTGTCCGTTTTTTTTATTGAAGACTGCTTCGGGCTAGCTGCCGTTAGCAGGCTAGCAGCTGCATTGTTATTGTTTTCGCCTCATTAGGCGGCCATAATAACACTGATCCCCGAGGTTCCCCAGCCGAGGCAGGGGTCCGGACTGCCTGAGTGATGTGTTTCTGTCCGTCCCGGGAAGATGGATGAGAAGTCCAGCAGCAGCAGCAGCCATCACCGGCTCCTGATCGTCCTGCTCATGGTGTTGCTCTTTGGCGTCATTATGGTCCAGTATGTGTGCCCGAGCAGGTCTGAGTGCCAGATGCTACACCAGCTGGGGTCCTGGTTTAAGGACGGCGGTGCAACTGGTTCCCGCAGCGGAGGCAACGACATCCAAGACGGGCTGCAAAAAGATCCGTACATCGCAGAGGACGGCGCTCTCGTCCGCTTTGTCCCTCGCTTTAATTTCACCAAAGCTGATTTAAATCGTGTTGTGGACTTCAACATCAAAGGTGATGATGTTATAGTGTTTCTACACATTCAGAAAACGGGTGGCACGACGTTTGGGCGCCACCTGGTGCGGAATATTCAGCTGGAGAGGCCCTGCGAGTGTCACGCAGGGCAGAAGAAATGTACCTGTTACCGGCCAGGTAAAAAGGAAACCTGGCTGTTCTCACGGTTCTCCACCGGCTGGAGCTGCGGGCTCCACGCGGACTGGACCGAGCTGACCAGCTGCGTCCCGTCACGGATGGACTCACGGGAGGCTCCTGATAACCAGCCCAGGTTGGTGTAAGGGATGTTGGGGATGGGAATCTTAGGGTGTTAATGCACATATTAAACTGATATAAAGCTTTAAAATTACATGTATTGTATGCTACACCAAGCCAGCCTGTTTACAGTACCAAAAGTAAAAGTACTCACTATGCAGAATGGCCCATTCTATATTCATCTTGTAACAATGCCATGTTCTGCTGGTAAAACCTGATGTGGATGCCACCTGTCATGCTCCACCCACCTGAACACCAGTGCAGACCAAGCACCCCTCCTTGGTGTAGTGACATTCCGCAGTAGCAGTGCCCCCCCAGCAGGACAGTGCGTCATGCGTCACCACAAAGGTAGGAATGGTCCAAGGAAGGTGACAAAGAGCTCAAGGTGTCAATCTGGCCTCCAAATTCCCCAAATCCCAATCTGATCAAACATATTTGGGATGTGCTGGTACCCCACCTCACATCATACAGGACTCAAAAGATCTGACGCTAACGCCCTGGTGCCAGACACCAAAGGACACCCTCCAGAGGAGCTGTGTCCATGCCTTCACAGGTCAGAGCCATGTCCAGTCCAAGGAGGACCCACCGTGCATCGGGGGTACCTCTTGGGTACCAGCACGTCCCTCAAATGTTCAATCAGATCAACATCTGGGGTATTTTGAAGCAAAGTCAACACCTTGAGCTCTTTGTACTATTTGTTGGGTCATTCCTTAGCAGTTTCTGTGGTGTGGTGTGGTGCATTGTCCTGCTGGGGGGGCCACTGCCATTGCCTAGTGCTGCTGTTATGAGGGGGTGTACTTGGACTGCAACAGTGTTCGGGTGGGTAGAGCGTGTCAAGTAGCATCCACATGAATGCCAGGAGCCAAGGTGTCCCAGCAGAACATTGCACTGTATCATTAATAATAAATAAAAAACATAGTTTGCAGCACTAATTCAAATAGACAAATTAATCGCAGTGCCATCTTGAGGCCGTTTTTGTTGGACCTAATGTTTCTTTTTCCTCTCCAGTAGGAACTATTATTATATAACCATCCTAAGAGACCCAGTATCACGCTACCTGAGTGAGTGGCGTCACGTGCAACGTGGTGCTACTTGGAGGGCCTCCTTGCACGTGTGTGATGGACGTTCACCAACGCTGTCTGAGCTGCCAAGCTGTTACTCAGGAGACGACTGGTCAGGCTGCACCCTGCAGGAGTTCATGGACTGTCCCTACAACCTGGCCAACAACCGGCAGACCCGTATGCTGGCCGATCTCAGCCTGGTGGGTTGCTACAACGTCTCTACTATGAGTGAGGAAGAGCGCTGGGCAGTCCTTCTGGAGAGCGCCAAGCGTAACCTACGCGGCATGGCCTTCTTTGGGCTGACTGAGTACCAGCGTAAGACCCAGTATCTGTTTGAGCGTACCTTCAACCTGGAGTTCATCGCACCCTTCACACAGCTCAACGGCACACGCGCCTCCAGCGTTGAGGTGCCTCCTGAGACGCAATACAGAATCCTGCAGCTGAACCGATGGGACGTGGAGCTGTACGAGTACGCCCGCGACCTTTTCCTGCAGCGTTTCCAGGTGGCGAGGCAGCAGGAGCGCAGGCAGGCCAGGGCGAGGCGGCAGCAGGAGAGGAGGCGGCTCCGTGGAAGGCTAACAACAAAGCAAGGGAGGCAGCTAAAGCCCACAGAAGCACCCCGTCAGCCTGTGAGCCACTCTGTAGTGACTGAGGAGAAGCTGAAGGGTAAAGCTGGTGGAGACAGTGTGGAGTCAGAGGTGCTGCTCCCAGACTGGTGGGATCTGGATGAGAACAGCACCATGGAGGATTACATGGACAATGTGGAGCAGTGGTAGTGACAGGAACGAGCAGTAGGGTGTCTTAATACGAAGTGTGCCAACTTCTGCCTTGTCTGTTGTTATTCAATCAGAGTTATTTTTAGTATCTGCCTTCCACTAAATTTTCTTTTTCTCACCGTGAACAAGTGACACCATTTATTTATTGATACTGATTGTATTTCTTTTCCTCAACTGACACTCAATAAATAGATATCCTTGATAGAAAAAAAGGCTAGTCTAGGTACCTGCAATTACCTTCAGTGATCACACAAGCCTTCAGGACAGTGCTCCTGGCTTATAAACACATCTGAACTCTTGTGAAGTAACTTGGAACGAGGGGGTGTTTGTTTTTTCTTTGTTAAAAAGAACAATGTAATAATTTGTTTCTATAAATAATATGCTACTGTTTGTGATTTACAATCTGTATGTTTGCCAAATTGTCGTCTTGTCTGAAATGTGTACATTTTAAAATGTACCTGTTTTTAAGTGTCTTTTAAGTAACAGAAAAGGACAGTTTTCATAGATACCTCATTGTGTAGCATTAACTGCTAATGTTGTAAAATAACTGAATGTGTCCCAAGTCTCGATTTTTATATAAAATGATTTTACATTCACTGACCTACTCCTCTATTCTTGCCATACTTTGATACCTGCTTCATGTCTTCTTTGTCTCATCATGTGCACAAAAGACTGCATGCTTTTGTGTTGCCCTTGCAAACCTCTGGTACACCAGCAGGGAGCGCTGAAATTACTTACATGAAATCAGAACTTCCTGGGTGGAGAGACTGAGGTAGTAGTTGACATCACAGCTTATTCTTAAATTTAGTAGGATAGGATTTAAACCTTTTTTCCAGTGTGATCCTCACAGGATTTAATAGAGGGATCAGCTGTGACAGCTGTTCCTAAATTTTGAAGAATTATTCAGCAGTTTACTGAAAATGGTCAAGACTTTATGGAGGTCATGGGATTGTTAAAAAGCGGGATTTGTGTTGTTGTTGTTTTTTTTTATCAGTACAGTCGCACTGGCAGAGATGGCTGGGGGTAAGAACAGTGTATATGCTTATGATTGTTAATGAAGAACACCTACATATATAAACTAAATGTTGGGGAATAATAGACAACATGTAGTTCAGTTACTATTTTAACTACAATTTGCAAGAGTTAGGTGGCAGTTTAACTACATTCAAATCTCTGTACCTTTTTTCAGTGGTTAACTACATTAGGTCGTAGTTTATTTATTCAATTACAGACTACATTTACAGTATTCTCATGTAGTTTTTTGCCATACAAACATGGCACAATGCTACAGCTCACTGACCACGGCTGTCATTTAATGATAATCACCTGCTATTTGAGTAAATTCTCTGTGGTGTGCAACCAAGATGTCTGTGGTTGAACACTATGAATTAGAAGCCATCATTTTCCTGATACAATCTCAACAATTGTTCCCTCCACTCTCCTTTAAACACATCCTCTGGCTGCCTAGGTGAGGATTGACCTGCCCTAGTCCCCAAATCAGACACATACACTTTACTCAGTGTCAGTTCAGTACAATATGAGATTTCAGCCTCTGATTGTGACCACTTCCTGTGATGTACTTTAGATGTAGCTGGACTACTTTTCTGACAAGCTAACAATTCTGAGACTCGTTAAGATGTAGTTTAACTACTTTTCATTGTGAAGTAGCTAGTAGTTTGGTAAATTATGTTTACATGGATATTTAAATTTGGATTAGACTATCCTGTCTTCGGTTTTTGCCTTTATCAGAAGTAAAAGCTCATGCCAAAAATCTGAAAGCCAAAAAAAAGCACAGACATATAAAACCATTATCACACTCAAGTAGCTTATTTTTGGCCCTTGATAGTGAAGCATGCTGCTCTGCTATCTTAACTTCGAGGCAGACACCACCTAAATTAAGAATTGCATTGTTATTTCATGTTCTAGGAAACTTCAATCAACGTTTGTGATCATGAGCTACTCACTCTTTTAAAACCAAAAAGAGAGGTAAGTCTCAAACTTCTGATGTCATCATGTACACAGTCTGGAGCTGCTCTATGGACAACAGACTGTTTTTGTTTTGTTTTTTTACCAAAGATACTCTATAACAGAAGATAATGCACTACAAGCTGCCCCAGTGGTACAAAATGATATACACTTAAAGCCTCCTAAGTGGGCACGGTCGTCTCTCCCCTGCATACCCCCATCTCGCTTGGAAGAATGGTAAACCTCATGTGGATGGATGAAATCAGAGTCAAAGCAATACAACATTATATACAGTACAAATTCAATGTTTGTTCCTTATTTTACCGCTTGTTTTTATTTGCTAGCTTAATGTCTGATATCAACTGAGTCACATCAGTTGTTGTCAGATCTCGCAAGAGTATGTTGCTAAAACAGACATGTCTCAAACACAGTTATTTTTTACCTGATTTGTTCTTCTGAAAAAAATGCCATGTCAGTGGCAGAACGTTTAGATGGGTTGGGGCTTGTGAAAAATGGGTCCAGTATTTACCTAATGGCTACGGGGTGAAGGAAACACTCATAATCTGTACTCACATTTCCCATTGGAATGAATGGACTCAGGACAGCCACTATTCTTCTGAAGAGGCAGGGCGAAGGCGAAACCTACATGACACAGATACAGAAAATGAATCTGAAGTGTTGTCTCGGTTTATCAGTCGTCTCTGTTTCTCTGTTTATACCCAAATGAGCGTTATTCTATTGTCCTGAAACAGAAAATGTGCCCATATACTGTGAATGAATGACTTTATTTTGAACCAAAAATATATATATATATATAATAAAAAACAAGACAAAGACAAGTGTCTGAAAATGAGTGGGTAGAAGCTTTCTTACGTTTCTTCTTTTAACTCTTCTTTTAACTAATATTATTTCAACAAATTTCCAAATTTATTTACAACTAATATACAACTATCTCCAGTCTACTTACCACCCAATTAAATAAATTACTAATAAACCCAGTTTATTTTCAGCCCAAGTACCACCCATTGTTATAAAACTAATATGCACTCCCCTAACATAGCCTGTCCTCATCTATATATCCGCCAAAATATCTTTTTTGTATAGTTTTTAAAATTGATTTATTAAATTATCCTGTTAAATTATAACCCCTCCCTCTCACTAAGCATTTTCTGAATGTTGCAGAGAAGAGAATTATCTCTCACTTTAAACATGATTATTGCAGTTTTAAATTTGACCTTTAACTAATGATTTAAGAGAAATCTGGAACCTGTGGATGGACCAGTCGGGAGCCACCAATCTACAACATCTTTCCCAATGTATTGTTTGTGGAGCAGCTCCACACGTCATACTTGGCAACCAAAGGAATAATGTATGAATTTTGAAAATGGCTGTAGTTCCCCTTTAATATCCTGTTGGGGATCAACGGTGGCTTTCTGCTTGGAACATACATAGTTTAAAAAATGAGAAAAAAGCAGGCCTGTATTTACTGCCCGCTTTCGCATTAAAAGATCATTAAAATATCAGATAGTAGATAAAATATTAATCTGATATATTTTATGCTTAGACTGTCTAGGTCAGGGGTGTCAAACATACAGCCGTCAAAGGGTCCAGGCCAGCCCACTGGATGACTTTGCACACCTCATATTGATGCACCACTGAAGGCTAAAGAGTAAGTAGATACTTAATGTAAAATGCTGCCTCGGAGACTTTTCACCCTGACCAGAATACAGCTCTCTGAAATAACAATGAATACTCCCTGTGGTCATAAAGGTATTGAACACTGTGCATAATATTCACACATCAACCAGCAGCTTCAATACAAAAGCATCTGTATCAGACTTCTGTCTTAAAACACTATGGGTGTAACCCTGCTGCTGACGCACTGACATAACTTCAGATTGCGAACAGTTTATAAGGCAGGGGATGATTAGACCGGCTTCTTTAATAGCTTCAACTTTAGTGAAAAATTATGAAAAAAATTGCACATGCAGAGAAAGTGAGCAGTAGACTATCTGAATGTGGAAAAACAGAGACGTACTGACATACATTTGCCCATATTTTTCTAAGGATATCTCAGGCTGTTCGGCGTTTGTTTTGTAAATAGATGAACATTTTTAAAGTGACAAAAGGGAAGACTTTGAAGAGGTTATTATTTATAGCTTATTTTGTAATGGTATTTCTTGTCCAGCCCACTGGGCTATATGTAACCCCTGAACTAAAATGAGTTTGACATCCCTGGTCTAGGTTTTACTGTGGAAACCATTAGGCAAATAGGGTTGCTAGTATTGTAGCTAGCATGTGTGGCTGTTCATCATTTGTTTTGCAAATGGATAAACGTTTTTAAAATCTAGATAGATAGATAGATAGATAGAACTTAATTCATCCCCCAAGGGAAATTCAGCTGTCCAGTAGCTCATTAAAAAACAACTACACTTCCCCTCATCAACAATAATACAGTGGTATCAAAATAGAAATACAATAAAGAAAGTTAAAATAAGTACATAAATAGTGATTAAAAATCAAATTAAAATTGCACATTCCACAGTGCAGTCCAGTTGCAGCTTTGGTGATGTGTGTGTGACTAGATTCAGAATAAAATTAAATTTTTTATGGGGTTGTTATTTATAGGTTATTATGTACTGGTTTTTACTGGTCCAGCCCACTTGAGATTAAACTGGGCTGTATGTGGCCCCTGAACGAAAATGAGTTTAACACCCTTGGTCTAGATTTTACTGTGAAAACCATTAGGCAAATAGTATTGCTAGCATTGTGGCTAGCATCAGGTCGAAGAAACATCGCCTTAATGTACAAGGTAAACATAATGTAAGGTTAATAATGTTATACGCAATAAATTAATACTTGTAGAGTTAAATGTTAAATTTTAAATGAGTTTGACACCCCTGGTCTAGGTTTTATTGTGAAAACCATTAGGCAAATAGTGCTGCTAGCATTGTGGCTAGCATCAGGTCGAAGAAAAACGGCTCTGCTAGCTTACTTACATATTTTGGCTATCCCCTAAATGTACAAGGTAAACACATAATATAACGTTAATAATGTTATACGCAGTGATTTAACGCTTACAGAGTTAATTGCAGTTCATAATTTACTGCTTTTGATTAATTGTGTCAAAATGGCCGTTTGTAATTTACCTTGGGCCGACCGTTACCTTTAAATTTTAACCGTCAATGTTGCTTTTAGCCCTACTGCTAATGTTATGCTAATAGAGTTAGCCTTTAAATGGTGCCAGTAAAATAACGCTGTTGGGCTATGGGTGTGTTTTTTGGCAAATGAATTTCCCCGGGTTGACATACCTTTGTAACTGTCATGAGTCATGTCGTTGCCAGGGAAGTCTTTCACCCGCCTTTTATGAGTGTAATCTTTAACACACACACATACCTGTCGAATTAGCCATTCCCACCTGCGCCGTGTTTATGGCAGCCTACCTTGATAACCTGCTTTTGTCGTGACTTTGATTCACCCCCATGCTAATTACGTTATCTAATAAACGAAAGCACACACTCCCAACTCCTCCCTCACCATTTCTGCCCTCCCTCTGATTTTTTTTCCAAATGTGTTATTCTGCTGTGTGTTCAGTCACTGTTGCAGCCGAGCAAATTTAGTTGCAGCAAACATTTCAGCTGCCAGCAGCCACCGCTTCTTTCTTCCCCTCACTCCGCGGCCGTAACACGTTTTTTTTTCTACTTGCTTCGGTTTTATTATTCCCAGCTAGCGATAACGCGCCTTTATTTCTTCCTCTGCTTTCACTTACAGCCTGTACTGATTGTATATCAGCCCGAGATCGCGTCTGTGTGGAAAATAACCATCAGATAAACATTTTAACCGACGTTCATTCAGGAGAGGACATCTGAATCCGTCTGGACTACACACAGGTAAGAAGCTGACCACGTCTGGCGCAGTAATAATATAATGCCTCCTAGTTTTGTATTTAATCCACGCTGCAGTCATGTAAAACGCCTCTGTCACTCTGCCTGTTGCGTGGAAGCTCAAAGCCCTTTGTTATTGTTAATTACGGGCGTAATTGCGGTGTTACACATAGGCACAACAGTAATAACATTTCCATTTGACATGCTTTTAGTAGGTCTTCTGAGGGCTATCCTCTGTGTAGATTATAATAATGCCTGTCATATTTGAGTGTAGGATCTTCACATGAGGGTTTGGTTGAACGCAGCATGCAGGGATTTTATTGGGTGTATTTACAATGCCAGTGTTTCAAGTGCAAGTTGTCATGCCAGAGTGAAGGGCACAAAAAAATCAATGTGAAATTACTTTCTGAGTGTCTGTTCACTGTGTTATTATATTTAATTCAATTACAGTTGGCAGAAGTGAGGAGCACCTGCAGTTCCTGGTTATCGATCTCGCTGTGTGTCTGCAGGATTGTGCAGCCAGCCTCCATGCATGCATGCAGTGCAGGGAGGTTGACTCCCTGTCCTTGTTTACCCTCAGGGGTCAAGCCACCGTAGCATACTGTGTTGTCACTACTTGCCTACAGTACATATAATACTGTACGCACTTCCAGTAGGCGTATCGCCATAGTCTTGGCTCATTATACAATACAGCCAGTCAAGACAAGTTCACGCTCCCTCCAGGCTGTGGACTCTGCACCAGTCTAGCTAGTTTTTCTTTACTTAATATAAACACTGATAAACTGACAGATACACATGGGCATGCAGCCACATTTCCCACATAACCTATTTTCATTTCCCCTCTCACACAGGCACATTAACTGCCTGGGAAGCTCCATCTTTTATGGTGCAAATAAAACCATTCACCAACCAATAGCAAATCAAAGATGTTATGCTGATGGTAGCTGTAACATCTACAGTTTTTCCACACAGTTAACTTTCATGACCTCACTACAGGGATGTGAAACTCCCAGCTCCAAAACCAGCAGGGTAACATGAAAGCTCCAGGGCTTACACTTTATTCTCCATCCTCTTCTCTGAATTAAAAGTTTTTAAAAGTGCAGCAGGCAAGTTAAACTGCAAGTAGTTCATGTTTTGTGCAGGCTGTGTTGTCCTGTTTGATGGGATAGGCTTGTCATATGTTTGCTTGAATGGGAACTGTGGTGCTTTAATGAGCTGAAAGGATTACTGATACTTAACCTAATTACTTTGCTCCCTCCCTCCAGGCTGCTAGCTTTCACTCTCATTGTGATTTATGGATCTTCCACCTGCTTTTTAATCAATCACCTTGTCACTGACGAGATCCTGTTTTGCACTCGTCCTTGTCGTTGCTCTCAAAAGAGTTTATTGTTAAGTGAACTGTAACGATCACACTGGGAGATCAGAGTTTGTTGTTCGTTGCACAACTACCTGTGCCTCTAAGAGAAGAATTTACCAAGCTTTTGGGAATGGGGAAACTCCCGATTATTAAAAAAAAAAAAAAAAACTCCCACAGGAAATTCACAGATTCTCATGTGAAACTAAACTGGCACACAGATATGGACCAAAATGTTTTTCCCCAACATGTGAATGTTATTTACTGTTTGTGCGGTTGGTGAACCACTGAACTTCACAGTATTGTAATGTTTCTATTTCTCTGTCAACCTATTGTATCAGCCTAAAATCTTTATGTTCCCAATTTATATGTGAAGCCAATTCTAAATGTTTTATCTGCACGTTTTTAGCAGCACATACGTATATTATATTGCCTTAAAAAAAATCAGCACGTCTAATTCTTTTATTGTCTCTGTCAACCTGCTGTGTGCTTCAACTGCATTCAGTCCTTCAGTAACTTTAACACCTTTTAGCGTCTCAGCTATTTCAAATTTAGCCAACAACACATTACATTCCTATTTTTCACATTTACTCAATGCTTGTAATCTCAAGTAAATTCACAATAAGTCAGCAATCCTACATTTGAGCTGTTGAACTCCTCTCCCGTTCATTTGAATCTTAAACTATTCTCAGCACTTTCACTTCATCTGATAACTCAACCTCAACCAGCGCTCACACTTAAAGGCAAACATTGGTATGTTTGAACTTGGATGTTATTTTCCCGTATCTATCTGTTTGAGTGACAACAATTTTGACATTGGTCTAGTATTGAGAGAGAGTGCTGCAGCCAGCAGCAGCGAAACAGGCTGCAATTCCTACTGGTAATTGTGCATTGTCACTTTACATCCATTAGAAGTGCTTGTTTTTGTCACTGACAGGCTCAGATTATTATTATAAATGTCTGAGAACAATACTGAAAGGATCTCTGCAGAGAAATTAAATGTTCCCAAGCGGCAACCACTGGGCTGGAAATTTAGGGAACGTGACAGTGCCAAAAAGTACAGTTCCTCTAATGGCCATTTGAGGCCGGCTCCAAAACAGAGTCAATCCCCATAGATGCCCATGTCAATATGCCCAACTTTAGAAAAGAAATTAACATGTAACCAACCTGGTACAAAAACGGTTTTGGTATCAAGAGCTGATTTAAACGCTCATGACAACTGTACGAGGGTGTACTTTTGTGTAACTAACACGTTTACATTTTATTAAGGCTTACAGTTATGCATCTTTAAGGGTGGGGCAGCTTGAGTGACAGGCTGTCTGCGGGGTGTCATCACACTCTTCGCTCCTCCACAGCTCAACCATCTAATTCAAATTTGGTCACTGCTGGCTTCAAAAACAAAGATGGCAACAGCCAAAATGCCAAACTCTAGGCTTCAAAACAGTTTGATGTCACAGTAGCTACATCCATTATTTTATACTGTCTATTGTTTTTCCTTAACCTCCTGTTTGTTACTGTGTGTAACTAAGTCTTGCTCAAGGAGAAGTCTCATTCTGAAATCTCCTAAAGTCAGCTAAATACTCAGCAATGACATTGAAAATCTTTAGCTAACACTAAGGTACGCTTTCTGTACTCCAACACAACACACTCTTCCTGGCACTCCAACTATCACTAACATTTGCACTGTTGTATTTCCCGCAGTAAGTCACGTCTCGCAAGATTTTAGACAACAAGACCTCTCTTTGAGTGAGTCTTTGTCACAGTAACACACAGACCAGCAAAAGGTAAGGAACAAAGTTTCGTTTCTCTGTAGGGGCTTTTCCATAATGTTGTCAGACACTAAAAATAACAATCTGAGCCTTTAAGTGGCAAAAACAAGCACATTATGGACGTAGACTGACAGAGCAGAATTGCCCGTAGTGATTACAGTGCAGCCTTTTTGCTGCTGTGGCTGCAGCAATCTCTGTTAATGCTGGATCGCTTTCAAAAATTGTTCTCCATTAGTCAGTTAGACACAAAAAAAATGGGAAAAAGGGTCCAGGTTGAGAGATGCAGACATTTCGCTTTAAATTTACACTTAAACTACATTAATTGTTTAACTTTATCTAAAACTTTAACCTCTTTATTTTCTAGTTTTAAGTCATGTCAACTTCTTTGCGTGCAGTTATTGTATTTTGACAGTTTTATAATTCTTTTGTTCTCTCAGTCAGCCTGCCAAATTAATTCAATTCAGTTTTATTTATAGCCCAATATCACAAATCTTGATCTGCCTCAGAGGGCTTTACAACATATAACATCCCTCTTTCCTCGAACTCTCACAGTGAATACGGAAACAAAAAATGTTAAAACCTTAGGAGCCTTTAACACTTCACATTTATCACATTTACCCAATGCTCTTAATTTCGAGGAAACAGTGGAGCAATGTTAAAATTTCTGGTGGAAAGAAATTAAATAGACAGACACTTAAAATATCCTCCTGCCTGCACCATGATTGTGCAAAAGAAAAGAGCAGAGGGAGAAATTTAAGAGGAGAAATAAAAGGTGTTAATAAGTGTTAATATGTCACCCTATCTCTCACTGAATGTATGCCTAACACTTTACAGTGTTATTGATATAAGGCTATCTGTTAGTGTGAGCAGATAAGGCGCAGGGCTGTCTGTCTGAGGTGGCACCCAGCCTACACACCAGCCATAATGCAGACGTCAGAGCTCCGGTGAAGGTTACACTGCCGGTAGCCCTTTGGTGCACTGTGTTTGATGATGGACGCAGTGCGCCGGAGTCAACGGCAGCCACCCCCATCTGCCCTCCTTATTCTTTCCCCCATCGCGTTCCACCTACATGCTGACCCCCACCTACTGACTGCTGGAGCCCCTCGTCTCACTGCAGACACCTGGAGGACTGGCAGCAGCATAATGACTGTTATAACTGGGGCGCTCTATATTTATTCACCGTGCCGCATCCCTGCAAATGACTGTTTATGCTGCATTGTAAAGGTCGAACAAGTTCAGTAGGCCAAGACTGGATCGGTACAAAATGTACACTCTTTATCACAGTTTTCTTACAGCTGTGTGGGGATTAAATTAATAGTTTTGATTTAATTATGTTTTAAATTTTAAGTTTATCTGCTTATTAGAGCTGAAACTATTGGTCTATTTATAGATTACTTGATTGACAGAAAATTAATCTGCAGCTATTTTGAGAACAGTTTCAGCTTCTCAAATGTGAGGTTTGCTGCATTTCCCTGTCATATATGAAATTAAATATATTTAAAAAATTTTCCATCAGCTCTGCAAAAATGATATGGCAATTTTTTTCACTATTTCTTGACCTGGTTAATCAAGAAAATAAAATGCAGATTAGTGGATTAAAAAAAACAATCATTAGTTGCAGTCAAGGCTAAATTACACATTTTTGTCTATTTACATATAGATAAAGA
>JAPZEB010000026.1:19281215-19296871 GCA_029783705.1 Chaetodon striatus
AGTTGCATTTGTGGTAGTGATGAAATGGCAAAAACAGAAACAAAACCAGCATCAGATGGACTGAATTCATGATAAATACGCCATAATAATATAAATAACCAGCGACAATTAGTTAGTCAATGAGAATGTGTGTGTGAGGGGGCACAAATACACACAGCGACCTGCAGTCAGACACCGGCACACCGTGAGGACGTAAACTGAGGGCTCAGCGGGGACAGAGCACCTGCCGCAGCGAGCGAACAAGCTTTCTGCGGCCATTTTGACTTGACCAGCGGACTTCACTGCAAGCCGATTGGCTGTAGAAACAGGTGACGTGCTCTACGTTCTAAAACCAGCCACCGCAATTTGACCAGCTGAGTTTCAGGTGACACCATCAGCCGGCTCGAGTCGGGCTCAGAGAGGCCAGTTCACGCCTCTGCAACTTTTCTCTGCAGCGTTCTAAAACGGTTTCGTCTCGTCGCGAATCTTTGGTCTCAACTGCTGACATCATGATTGGTTATTTATCAGGCTTAACAAAACTCCTCCAGATACAGAAGACATAAACAACTGTGAGGGCAACTGTAGCTGTACTACCATTGACCTGAGGTTTCCTTTAATTCAGTTTTTCTTTTGGTAATTCCTTGTACCTACGTGCACATAAAGCAGATCAAACGAGACATAAATCATCATACAATTACTTATTTTGTAGTTTATGTGTCAGTGCTGTGTTTGTGCAAAGCACCTTCACCACAGGACATTTATGAGCTGAATAGAAAGTGTAAGTGAGATGTTGAAATTGATCTTGCGAGGCCAGTCAGTCACTAAATCTGACATAAACACTAAATCATTTATATATTATGATTATCAACTCACAGGACTCTTTTTTTAGAAGCTACGAACCACTGTCACATTAAAACTGAGACGTTATCAATAAAGTTTTTGTCTGTTATGGATCATTTGCTCGCTCCATACACATGCCTCGTCCATTTGAATACAATATATCAGATACTCCAGTCTGATTAGATTGTATGACTGTGTATTGTTTGTTTAACGACCATTTGTTGGTGAAACGGTGCATTTTCTTTGGCTAATTAAATATGTGATTTTCTTTATCTCTTATTTCGTTTGCATGTGTCTTGATTGTTTGTTCATCCTGGCAATTTCACTTGACTTGTGCCATGACTTTTGATCCGACACATTTTGCCATGGTAACCATATCATTCCTGTCCCTCCCTCCCTACCTCCCTCCCTCCCCCTTCCTCCTCCTCCTCCTCCCTCCTCCTCCTCCCCGCCCACATCCTCGTCCTCTGTGTTTCGTCTGACTCGCCTGAATAAAAGTTCCCATGATGCACGGTGCCACCACCTCCACTGTTTCGTCGGCTTCGACCCCAGTCACCAATGTTCCTTTCGCTGAATCTGCCGCCTCGAATCAGGTTTGCTCTTTCGTTTCAGTTCTTTTATTTTTAGCTCAGTAGGTCCTGAGTCCTGTTCGTAGTCCTCTTTCATCAGGTGCCTGTAGTGTCACATGTATTATGTTCACATTTCATCTGTCCTCACCCTCCAGTCTGTTGTGGTGTGAGCAAATGAAAACAGTTCAGATACGTAACTGATTTCATCTGAGTGTTGTAGTTTGGTGTGTCATGCCTCACTGTCTTGTCTCAGTGTTTTATGTAATCTATGGACACACAGTATGTGGTCTGGCATCAGTAGCAACACCGCTGTAATTTAAACGCTTCTGCTTTTCTTTTTCCTTTAACATTCAGTGTTAATTTGCCTTCTGTCGCACAGACTGGGACACATGTCATGGCAAAACTGTCCAAACAGCAAGGGGGGGGTTTAGTACCTGCCTGTGGCAGAGCAATATAGCAAATACACCTTTGTAATATAAAAAGTTTTCTCCAGTATACAGTGTGATATGTTTATATTATATGTATTTACTTTACGGAGTTGTTAACCATCAATTTAATTTTGTGTAACTTTTTTAAGGATACCTCACACACAAAATTATTATTTGTATATCAGTTACTCACCCGGTGTTACGATGAATTTGTGAAGACAACTTTGTTTGTCATGCCTCCATGGTGAACGAAGAATCCAAAAACTGAGAAAATTCTTGATGAACAACCACAAAACTATTTTAAAACGTCCGTTTACAGACTGTCACAAAACTTGTTCAGTATAATCCAAGTTTCATATATCCAGTCTTACGCTCAGTAGTTTCCTAACACATGCATTTTCGCAAAAAACCTTATTATTTTAAACCCCCCATCTCACAGGTGGACAAATAGTGCACCTGGGCAAATTGTGTGTGTTTGAACTCTGCTCAAAGAAATGCACAAGCCGAGTTCAAATGCACATTTGTCCAAGCAAAAGTGTTTCAAAACTTAATGTCTTATGGAAAAATGTATGTGTTTGGGAAGTACTCAGCGTACGTTTGAATAAATGAGACTTGGATTATACTGCACGAGCTGTGTGATTTTATTAAATTAATGCTGATAAACTTGACCCTCTTTTACTCAAATTAATCAGGAATATTCTCCATTTTTGGATCCTTCGTTCACTGTGGAGGTATGCAAGAAAAACAACATAACACGGGGTGAGTAACTGATAAACACATGATCATGTTGTGGGTCAAGTACTCCAGTTCTCTATTGCAAGGAGAGTTTTACGTTCCCTTTATGGCCTGAATGTTTTTGTACCTATAATAAAGAACGAAATGTAGAAGAAAAAATATTAATACACACAATTCGGCAGATTTTTAAACTCTAATATGATGGCTGGTCGGCAGCTTCCTTTTCAACAATGATAGTAGCAGTTATTCAGAAATACGAGCTCTTATTGCACCTTGACCACTTGCTGTTGAAAACCAAATACTGTCATGTTCTGGCTGAAGTCCTGGCTCCACATTATAAGTACAAACTTACTGAATCAGAGCAGGCTGCTGTTTTTAACTGTGATTTCACTGCTCCTCCTCTCACCCCTGCCTCTCTCTCTTCCAGTAGACCCGTCTGAGCTCCTGACTCCTGATCCAATGGAGCTCCAGTGCGTTCCCATGGAAACCCATTTCTGTCCCGTCCCCAAACTGCTGGTGGCGGCTCCAGTGGCGCTAAACTCAGTAAGCCTTTCCCGAAACCCCAGTTAAAGTCCCTGACACCTGCGCACTACCAGGGCGGTCATCTTTTCTGAATGCAGCAAACATGTGCCTCGCCTACAGTGCACACTGACTGAGTGTGAAACCTCTTTACGAGATATTACGAACGTTAACAAAGCTGCGATGACGCAATACAAGCCTGGACGTATTACTGTTGCTTTAAAGCAGCCATCCTGATGCATACTGACTTGATCAGGCTGAGCAATAGAGCTCCCTCGTTCTTACAGCCATACATGCCCACACCTTAAAAGTGCAGCAGACATGTGCACACACACAAACACACACAGACACACACACACACACACACACACACACACACATTTAAGACTACATACCCTTTATGGGTTGGAGCCATCACATGAGGCGACCCAACACTTTTGACTGTTCCAAAGTCAGAAACTCTGAAATCCTGGAAATTGAGACCATTTGAGCGGCAAAAAACGGACCTGCTGCTGGTCTACAACCAGTACGTGTTGTCGAAACGAAAGAGTGTTTCATATCATGTCATGTTTACGTTTCAAAGATGGCTACAAATGTAACATTTGTGTTGTACCATGTATACCATTAAGTTTGTTCTCATGGTCTCATCTTGCCTGATGAAACGCCAACGAGTCGTTGTTAATTTGTTTGTGCCTTTGATTTATCTGCTCAGCTGCAGAGGAGACTTAGTTTCCCGACATGATTCAAAACACTTGACAGCATACACTGAAAGATTAAAGGCAATACCTGTTGTCACATACATACTGTGTGTCAACCTATCGGAATAAAATCTAGCAATTACAGTGATCGCCACTTTAAATTTATATTGTTTTATGAATGTTTAGTTCGGGTTTGATCTGTTTTTTTGTCCCCAGTATCTGGTTCTTACTGGATAGAAGCAGCAAATGAGACTTTACTTTTTGTTTAATGCAACAACCTTAAAGAACTACAAATTGACAGTGACATAAAATTAGGATACAATCAGGTCTACGTTTAAGAGGCTGAGTTGAGAGATTTCTAAGAATGCGGCTCTTGATTTAAGAAACAAACTGCCTTAAAGCAGGTGAGATCGTGTCATTAAAACGGTTGAATTTGAGTGATGCAGTATCTTTATCAGTGGTTGTTTCTTGGCTGTGATGGGTAAGGTTTGTTTGTCCTGTTTCCTCCATGATTTGATATCCAAATATGGTGTAAAAAGAAAGACAATCTAAAGGCGATGAGTCAGATTTCCCGTGTGAAATCGTAGTGAAGACAAAGAGATGATTCTGAGAGTCAGATCTAAGCTTACAGACTTATAATTGGCACTTCTTAAACTTCTACACCTGATGTCAGAGTTATTGCACAAGATGGGAGCTGGGTTTGTTTCCTGATGTTGTGCCTAAAGTCTGTGTGTGCCAAGCGGTGGTTGGTGTATGCAAGGAGTTTCCCCCCATTCGATGCAATACCTGAATAATTCCTCTCAAAGGCAGAGATGTGTTTTAAAAAGGCAGTTTGTGTAATTGTCTCCTTTCACACGGCTTTTGGATTGAATACGTGGCACAAGATTTTTATGTTTCTTTTGGCTCTTCAGGGAGAAAGCTTAGAACTTGAAAATGTCCTGTCTGACTTTATAATGTGTCGTCTTTTCTACTGATGTGTCCTTTTTGTCAAAAGTAGTCAGACTCTGAATATTGCAGCCACAGCTGTTAGAACCAGAATCGAGTTATGGCGAAGTCGGGAGATGGAGGAATAAATTTCTCGTTTGATGTCTGATGGTTAAAAAAAATGGCAAACCAGTTGGGTTTTTGGTTTTCAAATGTCTGTAAAGAATTGCTTTGTAGGCGCGAAAAATTGAACGTAACGACTCTGGAAAGCGAGCTGAAATCACTTTTATCCAAATTCAAATGTGCCTCTTTCAAGTCTCCTCAAACCACCACTGTCAATACACTGTAAGAACAGACCAGTGCTCAAAGATAGATGTGTTATTTGGTACGTTATTATGACAGTAAATCACATCTGTACTAGTTTCTTCTCTGGGACAGCTGTGCTGCCTCGTCGTTTATGTAAAGAAATAAATTAGTGACTTGTGTGCATACTTAAGTGTGTTGAAAAAGACAATGAATCACATATTTGGTTAGTTGTAAATGCTGCAGATATTACGGCATTTCCCACTGAACATTATTCATTTTAAATAATGTTATTGTGTCGTGAATGTATCTAATGCAAAAACTCTACACATGCCCTTCTAAAAGAGCGGCATGTTGAAATGTAATGATTCACTATATATAGACTATTTCTGAGGTCACATAGGTACCATGCTGATACTGTGTTAAGACATATTAAAGTATGTGTATTGTTATATAGATTTATATTTAATGTCAATGGATGGTGTGACTACTTTTAGAAATATCTTTCACTCTCGGAAAAGGTAGAGCAGAATTGTACTCTTTGAAGTACAAACGTACACCGTACAGGTACATTGAAGTACCATTTCTTGCCAGTCAGTTGTTGTACCCCTCCCCTAGACAGTACCCAAAGTGCCCAAAATGCACCTATAAACATTAATATAATCACTGGGCAAAATTTAAAAAAAAATCAGCATTCAACCTTTTTTAGGCTTTTTTATTTAAATAATCTGGATTGCTCAGAGGTAACACAGAGGTACCAGTGTAGACAGACCATCCTGCTAGTGCGGCTTCCCATCCATTAACACTTGCAGCTGTGTTCAATGGGGGCAGCTTGGAGGCACCGCTCCCTGGGAGTGACCTTGGGTTTGGGTGGGTGAATGCTTTTCCCCCTTTACCACCTGAGCACCTTGATTAGTGTACGTTCATGTTGAATCAGTATGAACGTGTCCGTCAAAGGAACAGAGCGCTGATTCGCTTTCTTTCCAGGTTAAATGAGAGGATCATAACTGCTCTCATGTTTGTGTGCTAAAAATGAAGCTTGAACCTGCTGCCACTTAGCATAAAGACTGGAAACAGGGGAAAGTCGTGTACATACCACGGAGAATAAATGATTTACACACTACACAGTAAACATGGAGTGATTCAGTCAATGAGTGTGTTCACATGGGCATGAATAAAGATTTTTTTAGTATCCCATTTATGATTTTGAGTATGTAAACGTCATATTCTGTTAATGTGAAACCCAAATACGCTAGCTGGAGTACTCTGAAACAAACTGGGATGTATACCTACACTGAATATGAATACCTGGATTTCTCTGTGCTCGTGTAGACGTCATTTTCCAAACATAATCATAACCAGGATAAGCCTGATAATAGTGTTATTCATGTCCATGTAATCGCACTCACTGTCACCGACATTCATGGTGAGGTTGCCAGATACCCAGCACTATAGCCAGCCAAGCTCTGCACAAAGAAGTGAGTAGATTACAGGGCGTAACTCCGTCTAAATGTTTACATTTCAGTTTTTGAACAAATTAAACAAACAAGATATAATATGCTAATTAAGTGAGTGTTGAACTACAGCTTGACCGTTGCTGCTGATTTTGAGCCCGATACTAGCATCGATTTAGGGCCTGTGTCCACATAGCGTTTTCTACTGACTTGTGTCATTTTTCAGTTGTTCCCAATGGGGACAGAGTGTGTGCAGCTGCATGTGGCCATCTAGAGAAAAGGCGCAGTACCTAGCGTACCAGCAGACACTGTATGTTGCTGGTGGTGTTGTGCTTGTATCACCATTCACTTTGTAAGCTTGTTGTTGACTGTGTAGTCAACTCTCTGTTAATGTAGTGTTATGTTAGCCACCTAGCTAATGTTAGTGTCAAGATATTGTTGTCATAAAGATGTACTCATGGGGAGCACATCATTTTAAAAAATCACTTTTATCACTTTTTTATGAAGCTGTCGCCGGCGCCCTGCCATCGCTTTTCTGCTGAAGAAAAATATTATGTGGACACAGGCCCTTAGGAGTTTAAAACGTCCGTTAGCAATGTATCAGCAGATATTAATTTTGTTAGCATAAAAACTAACCATAAAAAAATCTTGATATGGATCCTTTAATTTTTTGACCATTTGAAGTCCTGCCCTTCTTAGTTACTGTTGTTCGGTCAGACAAGCTAGAAAAAAGGAGACATGCTGACACTGGTGCTGTTTAGCCATGTGCAGCGGTGTGTATAGCAGGCAATGAAGTTTTCAGATGACAGCAGCAAGTACTACAGTATACGATGAAACGATATATTCATGTTGACATTGCATATATCCAAATAAATAGCACTAAAATGTAATTCAGGGTGGAACATAGCCCCAAATATAAACCATGGAAAGTTAGCCTTTATCTTTGCTAGCCAACAATAATCCAGGTCATTCTTAAAAATGTGTCACCAACCAACCTGTCTGTCCTTTTTTAATTCCTGAACATTACCACAGAAATAAGGAGAAAGAAAACCTTACTGACAGTGATCTGACATCAGGCTAACTCCTCTTAGCATTATGTTAGCTAGCTAGCTTGCGTTTTGCTAACATTAGCTAACTTAAGATGTGACTATATATAATGTAATGTGTCTGTGAAGATTGTGATAGTCCCCAGCCACATATTTTAACCACCTTCAAAGTTTGGTTGTCTTTTCAAACATTGATAATTTTAGCATGTAGCATATCTAGCTACATTTACAACGGAAAAGGGCGGGACTTAGAAAGTGACATACTGTGCAGGATACCTTGTCAGTGCTCTCTGCTGGACACTATTTTTAAATTACCTCAAGCTTAATTTGGCATTTCTGTACTCCGGTTTTCTGTTCCTTACTGACATGTACACCAGTACAATATATCTACAGTAAGCTAATATTGGCTGACTTTTACAGAGCTAGGCTAACTTGTTCCCCTGTTTCCAGTCTTTATGCTAAGCTACGCTAACTGTCTCCTGGTTCAAGCCTCATATCAACCGCACAGATGTGAGGTTGATATCAATAAACCTCTAAGAGAAAACAAACAGGCTATACTAATTTCCCCAAATGCTTAAGTATATATTCAAACTATCATAAACATTTTTATCTACATGGTGAAACAAACTGGTAGCCTGTTATATGCCAGTTATTGAACATCTTTTAAAGAAATATACTTTCTGGTACAGAAACGTACTTCTCTTTTATCCCTGTTTTTGAGTGTGTTGAGCAGCTACATTCTCTCACGTCTTTGGACAGATATATTTCTCTCCTGTTTAATGAAATTGATGATTCGAATGTCCAGACAATTAATTTTGTCTAAATCTTACAGCTTTGTCCAGCCAAGAAATCCCCTCCCTCTAGCCTTCGTCTCCTCCCCCCTTCACATCATTATGCCTTCACTAACTGCTGTCCAGCTGGAAAAAAATAACAGAATACTTGATTAATAAATTGTGCCTCTTGAGGGCATTTGAATTTTGAAGTACATATATAGACGTATGTATCGATGCACAAGAGCGTGGTCGGGGAAATGCGGAGCGGCATGAGAAAAATTAGTTTTTACCTCTTTCCCTTTCTCATTCTCTTGTACTTGATTTCCTTTAGGCCTCACTGTATTTCTCCCATACAGTCATGAAACATTACTCTGGAATATGCAAAATGCTCTGATCATTGCATCCAGTGACCAGATCCTTTAGCATGTGGACAGTCAACGCGGTCCTGAGCATACTTGTGTTGCCCGGGGCACAAACAAAGGGCCTTATTTCTCGATCACTGTATAAAGATGTGATAGCTGTGTATGAAAGTGACATGTATTAATGGTAAGTTAAGCTTTTTTTTTTAAACTGACATAAAAAACACAGCATGGAAATAAAAAAAAACTCATTTATACATAGTAATAGTTTGTGTAGACCAAGAAAAAAAAGATATAATATGAAAATCATTTGTATACAATGATGGAGTCATTGTTAATGGTAATAGTTGCTGTTGCTGTGGCAACAAAATGACAACATGGCTACCTTTCTATTACCCTAATTGTGATTTTTTTCACATTAATTGAAATAACATACATCACTAACTTATTCAAAAAGGGAATGTCTAATTAGTTTGTCTTGTTATTGCGACGTGATTAAATATTTTGTATGGAAAACTTAAATCCTTGTAATATCCAAAGGTCCTTAGGGGAGATCAGGTGTTTATTTTGTTTTGTTTATTTGACCTTAATTGTTTTTTTCTGTTCTCGTACATGGTGTTTTTGAGAAATAAGAATGGACTTTGGCTTTTAAAGCAAACACCTATCTGTCAGGAAGGTTAAAGAGGCTTTTGGACTAATGGAAAGATCTTCATCTTTTTCTGTGAAATCAAACACTCCTCACTGTTCGCCTCCTGCAGACGGAGCGGCCCTCGCTCGGTTTCCTCTGTACGGAGCTTCATTAGTGGGTTCTGTTTTTAGTTTTCGGCCCAGAAGGTGGTCCAGAAGTCTCTTTGTGCCCAGCTGTGCTGGGTGATGTCGATCCTTGCTGAGGTGTATACGAATGTGTGATGTTCACCTTGTTTGCACTTATGTACATAACTATGTCAAAATACTCAAAATTTATTTTGAATAAATATAGATAAAAGAGTTGATTAAAAATCAAATCAATGTATTGTTAATGATACGAGTATGTCTATCATTTTATTACAGTATAAAAAGATTGCTCTGAGGGATCTGTCCTTTTTGTTTGTTTGTTTGTTTGTTTGCTAGAGCCCTGTTCTTTGCCAAGCATGACATTGCCTAGCTGTAAACCACACATGGTTTGCTTTATAAAAGCTTTTTTTTTGTTCATTTACAGGGACATTTTTGTTTCTGTCATATCATATCTGACCCTGACATCAAACAATAATGGTGGATTAGAAGATTATAGACAGTCTGAAATATATATAATAAACCAGTACTAACCTCGTCCTTTAAAGGGGAACGACACCAATCTTTGAAATTCATACATGTTATTCCTGTGGTCTAAGGCAGTGCAAAAATACAACATGAACAACTCTCTCTCAAATCCCAAAATGAAAGTGCACAAACTCAAATTTGTGATGTCATCAAGTGTAAAGTCTGGAGCTGCTCCATAGACAATGAACTGTGAAAGATGTCCAGATCATTTGTTCCCAACCTGGGGGCCAAAAGCTTCACAGGGGGTGTGGGGCCTTCTTGATTTTAAGGGGTATAAAAAATATTATTTTTACAAAAAAGGAATTTATTTACCTGGGTAAAAGAATTCCTGATAATCTGTGTGGTTTGTGTTTCCACTGCATCTCAACTCTTCAGGGAAAGTTTGGGGTTGAGGGAAAGTTTTTCCCCGTGTAATTTCAGTGGAAATGCGCCGAGGTTTTTCAAAATCCCGGGTAAATGATCAAAGTTCCTGCGGTGGAAGAGGGGCTACTGATCTGACAAAAAAGACGCCTGTTAAGAAATGTATAACACGGACAGAACTGTGTCAAAAGTTCCCGAATCATGAGTAAAACTCATCACTGATATACTATTCACAGGAAATACTCTGCTCAGAATTCATCCAAGACTTGCTGTAGTTGTTGTGTTCACTGTTTGGTTCTGCACTGTTACTGTTATGTGTTGAATATAATATGAAATATCCATAAAATAGGTCACTTAGTCAGGGCTCACCAGTTTACTCAATGATAGAAAAGTGGCTCCCTGAAGGAAAAAGGTGGGAACCACTGGTCTAGATGACACTGAGAGCACCCAGGGGAATGATCTCAGTATATGGGTACATTTATGTTTCACAACTGAGAACACGACAGCAGAATAAAGGTCATTTGGGTATAAAAAAAAAAAGAGAGAGAGAGAACATTGTCTATGGAGTAGCTCCAGACATTATATACTATGACATCACAAGTTTGAGACTTACTTCTCTGCTTTGAGAGAGAGCCGCTCATGTTCACAGGTATTGATTGAACTTTCCTAGCATATGGAGATAACATATTGGAAATGTTAATTTAGGTGGTGTTCCCCTTTAAACGCAGGTGCATTCCTCTCTCCAGTAATGCACCAGAATAAAGCACAGAGCAGCTCCACCTGCAGGCTGAAAAGCGGTCAGGAATAAAAGAGGAGCAGATATATAAAACTCAGACTGTGGAGGGACGTGGATGTGAGATGTCTTCACAGGGTTTTAAACTCACTTTACTTTTGTCATTTTGTGAAATGGGTTCTTCTTTGCTCCCTTGTTGTCATTATCCAAAACAACAATAAATCTGAATTCTCCTCAGGATTTTAGTCAAAAATTGCAAACAACCTGGTTTTCCAATGTTATCCTTGCAGCAGCAGCAACATCCTTACGCAACTATGTTCCTGCAGATTTGGACATGTGATGCTCCTCTATTGCTATTAAAGCCAACGATTTTGTTGCCATGGCACTTGTCCTAGCGGTGGATTGACTGAGTCATCCTGGTGAATCGGTTCACAGCCCTCTGACTCCACACGTGGAGTGGACTTAACATACTGTGGGTTTCCAGTCGCCAACAAGTGAATGAGACTGTGATTTTGTTTTGAAATTTATTTGTGGTTGTCATTATTTTAAAACAGTTTAGTTGTAATCGTGCCTTTATCATGCAAGATGTAGTTTTCCTTTTTACGTTCTACATTTAAATTGACCTAAAACAGCACATGTATCGAGTGTGTGTAAAATACATCCCTTTATTTAAACTCCTTCGTTGGTGAGTCGTTATTAAATTGGGTACAATCGCAGACTGAATGGCAACCCGTGGAAGATGATGAGGGCCAAAGACTGTTCAGGACTAAGCCATATGAAAAACTCTCTCTGACACTCTAGGACAGACTTGAAAGTGACTGCTGTTTCTTAGTCATCTATCGTTTCACTCTGTTTTCTGCTTGTGGTGCTTGTATGTGCTGCTGTGCTACATGCCAATTTATTTTGCAGTGTAAAGCTATTAAGAGTAAGTTACTGTGCCTATGATGAGTTCTGCGATTTCTGTTTGACCTTTAATAAAACACATAATTGTGATCCTCGTGTGGTGTGTTTTGTTGCTCGTTGTCTTTTTGTGTCACCTGTTAAAGGGACTGATATCTCCTGGATTGTGAGGTTTTGTCCTGTGTATGACTTGATGATATTTATATGAATAAAGGTTAGATTTTCAGTTTAAGCCATGGATGTCTCATGAACATAATCTTATAGTGTATTAAAATATTGAAACTGCAATTCCACTGAGTTAAAGCTAATGTGTTGTTATTGTTTCATTACCTACACCTTCAAAGATCTTTCAGTCGACAATGTTTAGTTTAGTTCATGCCCCTTGCAAATTATCAGACCGAAAATATCAGACCAAACCAAACAACTTCTTCATGAGAAAATAATTGTTATTTTGGAAGAAATTTTCCAATAATTGTGCTGAAAAGAATACAAAAAACATAGATAACACCAACTTTAACATTTATTTGTCGTAAATTTTGTAGAGTGACTTAATAGCAGGTAGAAAATCAGCATTTTATCGGCCTCTCTGGTTCAAAGTTTGTGTCTGTTGCATCTGTAACCACACTGCACAGTGATGTCGCAGCATACTCAAACACCCTGGAGTACATCATTGTGGCAGGATGAGAGAAGGTAATCTTTTGGGGCACAGCAAAAAACAAGATTCACAGCTGGTGGGTGGAGTGTAAATTAAATCACCTCCTGTGACACATCTGCTCACTGAACATTCAAACATTCATACATGAAATGTGGGTTAAATCAGGGGCCCATTGTCTGATCAAACCAGGGACCTTGCAGTTATATGGTATGTGTATTAACCACTAGCCCCATAGGATGTCCCCTAAATTTGATATCAATCAATATGAAATGCAAATGCATAATTGTAAAACTGTTAGCCTATTATCCAGCATTGTTTTCATTTCTGTTCAGTTGAATTTTATTGCATGACATCTGAGTGTGAATGATCAAACATACACTTATATACTTTAAATAAAAGGTTTTCTTACAGTTTCTGGCACTCTGAAGTAACTGATTAACTTTTGCAATGGGGTCAAAGTAAATGTGGTGACAGGATTCAAAGGGATCTACGCCTGTTTTCAAAAGTCATACATGTTGTTCCTATGGTCTAAGACAGTCCAAAAATATTAGTTAACCTAAGTCTCTCCCAAATCCCAAAAATCAGAGTGATAAAACTCAAATTTGTGATGACACCAAGTATAAAGTCTGGAGCTGCTCCACAGACAATAAACTGTGAAAGATGTTGTAGATGACACTGAGAGCACCCAGGAGAATGTTTTGAGTATATAGGATTTTTTCTGTTTCACAACTGAGAAGACTACAATACTTGAAGCTAATTTTGAGGTATAAAAAAAGAAAACAAAAATTCTGTGGGTCCACAAAATCAATCTCCCATTTATTGTCTATGGAGCACCTCCATACTTTATACTTGATGACATCACAAGTTTGAGACGTCCTTCTCTGGTTTCTGGCTTTGAAAGACAGTTTGCCAAGTTATAGGACACTGAAATAATAAATCTGAATTCTCAATTTAGGTGGTGTTACAGTTTTATGTTTGCAGCAACTGTTAAGCTTTTTCCAATCCTTTAGAAGCTTTTATTCTGAAATCAGTCACACCGGAAGTCTTGTCGTCGCTAACGGAAACCAGACTGTTAGCTTCAGGAAATCAGTTGGTTGAAAAAGCTTTCCTTTCTGTAATCAAACCTCCTCAGCACAGAGTCAAACATACGCCGGGGCACCATCAAACTGTAGCCAATGGACCCTCGGATTATGATACTGAATCTGCGGTGTGTCCGTCGATAGCACGCCCGGGTGCCGAGGCGCCGGGCCGGGCCGGAACCAGAACCAGGCCCGGACGGACGGACATCTCCAGCGCTGCGTTTTGCGACACCGGCGGGCTGGTGTGTGTGTGTGTATGTGTGTGTGCAGGAATTGGCATGCTGTCTTTAGGGGAAGTGTAGTGTGTATCACTGAGACTTGCTGTCAGTAGCTAGACAGCAAGTTCGTGAATGAGTCGTCGGTACTTGTGTTTTATCAGATCGGATGTAAAGGCTTGAGGCTCGAGCATGGGACAGCGTGAATTTAGCCAGAAGCGAGCTAGCTTTAATGCTAGCTAACACCAGAGTTAACGTTAACGGACGTCAACTTTTACTCGTTAATTAGCGAGGCTACGCAAGAAAAACAACGAGCATGAGCGCTACACTCGGGTTTATGTGAATAAGAAGGAGTTATTATATATCGCCAAACATTTGTCAGTTCGCTTGTTAGCTCTTTAAAAGGCCTGATAAATGTTTCTGGAGCGAGTATAGCAGTGTAGCTAAGTCGTTAGCTGCTAAGTTAGCCTGCCTCGACCGCCCCAATGAAAGAATACAAAGTGGTCGTGCTGGGCAGCGGCGGCGTCGGCAAGTCCGCGCTGACCGTCCAGTTTGTCACCGGCACCTTCATCGAGAAATACGACCCGACCATCGAGGACTTTTACCGAAAGGAGATCGAGGTGGACTCGTCTCCCTCCGTGCTGGAGATCCTCGACACGGCGGGCACGGAGCAGTTCGCCTCCATGAGAGACCTGTACATAAAGAACGGACAGGGCTTCATCCTGGTCTACAGCCTGGTCAACCAGCAGTCATTCCAGGTACCTGCTGTCACCTCACACACCTGAAACCACACACCTTAAACACTGCATAGCAAGGTCGTTAATCACAGCATTTATGTCCTATATTTGGGTGTGATTCACACTACTATTTCCAGAGCTATGCACCATTCACAAGACTTTATTATTCACAGATACAGATACATTTGCAGCAAAAATTGAATCCTGTGTTCTAATACAACCATTTTAAACCAGTGGTGCTGTAGTAACCTCAGGCCAGTTAATAACATTGTCCTCTCATGATGAATTGGCATCATTATAAAGATTGCAAAGCAATAATTGACTGTATGGCACAGTGTATTTGTAATTTTGGAGCACGAAATTGTAAATAATCCCAAAAATCAGGAAGTTATCCTACAATTATTCAGATGAGACCTTGAGTAAGAAAGTGTTTTGAAACGTCTTAACTAAACATGGAAGTGTGTCATCATTCAAATGTAAAACAGGTGTAAACTGAGTGTCAGCTTGAGTTACCAAGCGTGTAAAACAGGTTCATAATTAAAATGTATGCAGCAAAAGGAGGATGCATCTTCACGACAGAGTAACCAAAACTTTTTAATCAGGTCAGATTGTGTTAAAGAGAATAGGCAAAATGGTGACTACCCACAAAAAGCTAAAAATAACTAAACAAACATATCTCACAAGTTAAAAAAGGACTGAAGTACTTGTGTAATAATTAAGCGATACAGGGAATTTATAATGATTTACGCTGTGGCCTAGTTTTCATATTCGTGCTAATTTTATGTCGTCTCATTGTTTACTGTTTCGCAGTTGGTGTACAAAAAATAGTCCACTTAAGTCTTTGCTATGAACAGGAAATGATGCAACACCAAAAATCTAATTGCAACTTTGGTAGCCCGTTGCCAGCTTTACAAAGTGAATGGAAGATGTTAAATACATATTCTTTATTTGTTGTCTGAAACCTCTCTGTAGCTGTTTCACCGCCATACTTAGTTATTGGCAGCTGTGTGTTTGTGTTTACACTAACAGGATACTCTAAAGTAAACAGTTT
>JAPZEB010000026.1:19296984-19308457 GCA_029783705.1 Chaetodon striatus
ATTATTTGTTCCAATGCTACACACAGCCTGCAGTTTTCCAGAGAAACCACACACTCATATCCTCTCCCTCTTCATCTTTCAGGATATCAGACCAATGCGAGACCAAATAGTGCGAGTGAAGCGCTTCGAGAAGGTGCCGTTGATCCTGGTCGGCAACAAAGTCGACCTGGAGTCTGAGCGCGAGGTGGCCGGGTCAGACGGGCGAGCTCTGGCTCAAGAGTGGGGCTGCCCTTTTATCGAAACTTCTGCCAAGAGCAAGACCATGGTGGACGAGCTGTTCGCAGAGATCGTCCGACAGATGAATTATTCCACGCTGCCGGAGAAGCAGGAACAGTGCTGCACAGCCTGTGTGGTACAGTGAGGAAAGAGGTACAAGCACCGCCATTCCTATCCTTCTATGCATGGCTGCGTTCATACTCGGGCTGCCCCAAAAGAGCTCACGAGCACAGCACAGTTGGCCACTCACTAATTTTACAAAACGTGATAAAATGTCCCTGCAGTGCCGGTGTAAAATGGTTCACAAGCTGTGGAGAAATGTGACAAATGGATGACTGTGTGGCGTTTCAGTGCCGTGTGAGGGAGAGGAGAGGTTCGGCTGGAAGTGAGAAAGACGAGTGGGTGGTGCTGCTCTGTGCAAACCGTTGGTTTAGCTTGTTATCATAAGATTGCAGAAAGTATGTGGCATGAAGAACACAACTGTATGAGCAGCTCAGGGCCGTAAATGAAGCAGACAGTCCTGTGAGCCGAGCCGGTGAAAGAGGAAAATGTGACATCCTGAAAAAGAAATTATGTTCCAAAACAGGAAGTTCACTTTAGATTCTGTGACAGATGTTGCCTGTTATAACCACACAGATGCACAATGAGAATGCCAGTTTTAGCCATTTAAACTCGTATTAATGAGCTGTTTTTTCCTCTCTTTTTTTTTTATAGATGCATCGTTGTCTCGATCACCACAAGAATTTTGATGAACCATGAACCTGGGGACAAACTGACAAAAACTTACCGCAGCTGGTAAAGTTTCTGCTCAATGTGGTTTCTGACTGTCTATCACAGAGCATCTGACAGGAAAGACGTCGGTCCTATTTTTGATATCATAACTGTTAGAAGACGTTTCTGCTGCAACCTTAACGGCCTTTGCGATGATGACCCGGGATGGAGTCAGACAGACGGACTTGTAATGAGCGAGAACGGCCATCTGTGAATTTCAGTCTTTTTATTTTTTTCTCTCCTTTTAGTCGGCAGTATCCCTGAAATAATAAGCAGGAGTGTTTGTGAGGTTGCAGCTTCTTTTTAAAGCTGCTTTAATCACTATTATATACTTTATTATTACTTGTATTATGTCTCAAGTTTGGAATTTGACAAAGTATTTCATAATATCGAAGCATTTTGACTTTTAAGCATGCATACTTCGACCAGTTTGCTGCCCAGGTATGCTGCTCGCTTTATTTTGAAAATCTTGTTTAATATAGTTCTTATAACTGACACAAACTACAGCGGAGAGTTTTTTTAGCTTCAGGAAACGTAGACAGGATGTATGCCTTTGTGGATTTAAACCTGTAACATCAAGAATTTACCTTTTTTAGTATAGCAGTAGCCTGAAGCAGCCGAACTCATCTGAAAACATGCATGCTCAAAATTGAAAATGTTCTACTAAATCAACTTGAAGTGATAAGGAAGAGCCATTTTACTGTTTTTAGCCTGAATTCTGTCAAAGTCTCTACAAGGCATGAATCGCGTGGACGCAGGTCTTCCATTTTCAGTTTTCTCGTGGAGTCTCTGTGGGAGAATGATTTTGGAACGACCAAAGGAAGCTCACAGTGCATATTTGTGTTTGACTACATGACGTGTGTTGCTTTAAAGTTCAGGAGACGCTGATTTCTTGTCATCAAATAACTCCCGCTGCAATGTGGTTTGATAAAAGTTCTGGCACAGTTAATCAGATTTAACTTTGTATTTTTTTCTTTTTCTTATAGTAACCTATTTATTAAAAACTAACGACATGGGTAGCCAGTTTTAAACTTTTAATTTTATACTAGTTCTTGCTTTCTGTGACTTTTCAGGATACATGGTACATTGTTTTGTTTTCGAAGCTGAGGATTTAACAGAGCCTTAAATAATTTCTGTTGCACCCTGGTCTCATGTTTCTTCTGTTTTTTCTTCTCAAAGATATAAAACGCTGTCGTCATTTGGTAATAAACATGCTGGCCTTTCTGCTTTTGTCATTGGGCACAGTTACAGTATCATCTTTGATCAATACATCGATACACAATTTTAGACTACGGGGGCTTTCACATCGGGGACAGGGCCACGATCCGAGTACACTTGCCACCAAAGTTCAGTTTGTGTGATAAGTGTGAACACTGTGTGCCACACATGAGCCCAGATCACCATACCGTGCCCGCATCCACTTGAAAGGGTGGTCATGAGTACGGTTCATGTATACTCGGGTACATTACACTTCAGGTGTGAACACCAGCTGTACCGAAGTGGACTGTTATTTTACACAACTGCTAAGAGTTTTAACTGGTTATAGGATGGTCTCAGTTTAATACTGATGCCTCTGTATCAGACAGCAGCGCATCCTGCCGCGGACAGACCCAGATCCGCATTTGCTGCTACCTTTGACCTGCAGTCGGAGCTCCTGTGGGAAGCAGAGAGCTCCGTTCACGACCGCAGGGGATCCTATTCCGGGTAGGAGCTAGGCTTCACCTTGCTTCTCCAACAATCCCTGCTGATGACGGTCCCAAGGGCAGCAGTGTCCATCTGCGGCGCCCTTTTCTAAACTGTAGCACAACAAAAATGTCACGTAGGTCAGTGGTTCCCATCCGACATAGGTGATGGAGCAAGTGTATTTGGACTTGTTTCTAATTTGAAAGCTGAATAGCAGGGGAGAGGAGAGACAGTCGTGGTCAGGCAGTATAGAAATCGGGTACAAATCTGTTAGTCAAGAAGGAAACTGACAACTTTTCAAACCGCTCTCACAAAGACAGTTGGATAACTTTCCTTTTTCCTCAGAGCACAGCAATGACTAGGGTTTTTTCACAGTTACTACGGTGGTTTCACTGTCTGCCATTTCTGCTACTGATGATAGTAACTTCAGAGAACTTACTGATACTCTTTGGTAGCTGGGGATCACCACCTTCACCTACTGGGGAAACAAAAGTGCTGTCTTCTTCCTGTTTTGGTTGCACAATAGTTGAAGCACTTCCTCTGTGCTGTAAATTAACCTTTCATTTCCCTGAGAGATCGTAGCTGATGGCAGACAGAATTTCACATTGACAGTGAGGCTTATAGAGACGCAAACTGTGGTGGTGTCATTATTCTGTAGCCAGTACATTGTGCAATCAGAATTTATTTTACAATAGAGAATAGGGTCATGTTTTTTAGCTTTGTCTTACAACACTCTCGTGTCCTTGTGGGGCAGAGAACCCAGCTAAAGTTTAGTGCAGGAGAAGTGCACCTGTTTCCTCTTATTAACTCATTAGTCACACCATCACATGTTTACCAGAACAGATTTTGTTTACTGTATTTGTTCCTCTTGTGGCCACAAAGAGATTGTTCCAGTGATGAGTGATGAGAGAGAGAGAAGAGAAAACAAGGAGTTAAAACTTTGTCTGAAGCCGCATCGTCTAAAAATACCAACTCTCAGAAACAAGCTGCACTTTCCACTTCCTCGTTGCTGTGTGTGTGTTTTCATGCACCAGGCTGGCAGAGTGCAGCGGAGTTGGTGTGTGCTGTGCAAGTTTTTTTTTTCTTGCATTTGTCACACACGGTGCTGCTGTAGTTTTCACATCCCACGGAGCACAGAGCTGGCTCTTCTTCTTCTCGCTCTGCGGTTGTCAGGTGGAGCTGCTGGGTGCTCGCTGAGCCTCTGCATCCTTCACCGAGCTGGCAGCAGCTGCTGTGTGACGTCTCTGAAGCAGCGGGGTCACCGCAGCTCCTCCAAGCTCCTTAAGGAGGAAAAAAAAAACTCATTTTGAGTGTCTTGTCCTGGTTCCTGCTGGGTCGATCTCTGGCCGCGCCACAAGAGAGTTGCAGGCAGAGGCATCGACAGAAACAAACACATCAGTGTCGCTGGGTTGTCAGCTGCAACAACACAAACACACCTTGAACAAAACATGACTGACAGTAAATTGTAGCTCAGGAGACTGGAGCCCTAAAGAGAGCAGCTCCGTCTTATTCCTTCACACTGTTCATGCTCAGGTTCCCAGTAAATATGGAGGACCACAAGTGTCATGGAAACGGTTATAAAGTGTTTCTTTAATTTATATGTAGTTGGACAATGAAATAACTATAAATATTTCATAGTAATTTAGTCAGTTTATTGACTGACTCAGTACTTAAATTGTAAAATATTTGATATATGTTTCTCTTATGGTCTCCATAAGTTTTCCATCACACAGGTGGTCCTCCATAAGTAAGCATGAAATTTGGGAATTGCAGGATAAACAAGGTTATAATAGCTAAATTTGGTTGAGAAGTCAAAGTGTGTGTGACAGATGCAAAAAAGTGTGCAGTAGTGGAAGATGTATTCAGATCCTTTACCCAAGTAAAAACAGAAATACTACAACATAAAAAAACCGCAATTACAAACAAACATCCTGCTTTCAATGTTTAATATAAATATCAGTTATGGTAACAGAAGTATTAGCATTTAAACCTTTATATATACTTTAAATACACCTTAAGGACTGTCAGGAAGTAAAATATTTCCCTTTGAAATGCAGGGGAATGTGAAGTACCACTAAATAGAATTACTCTCATTAAGTATTTAAGAACAGTACAAGGTTCTCAAAATAACGCTGCTTCACATTTAAATTTAGATATTCAGATTCAGATTCAGACATCTTTATTGATCCCACAAGGGGCAATATGTTTCAACAGCTTGCCTTGCATACATGCTGTAAAATACAGTAACAAGTAGACACATGAACAGGTGAGTAATAAGAAAAAAAAAATTAAAAACCAATCAGATAAAAATAAAGATTTGCCAAGGCATTAAGTGGAACAAAGGAATCTATAAATAGATAATAGATAATACATTTTTAAAAAATGAAATCATTAAAAAAAAAAAATATTTACAGATCATTAAAAAGAAATCACAGTGGTAATAAAATGTTTAAAACATCAGCAGGTAAAATGTAACATCGTCGTGGTAGCAATAAAGAATATTTGCCTAAACAGCTCAGACACTTGTCACTCTCTGGAGGATTTGTTGATCGCACGAGCAGGTCAAGTCTTCCTCACTCCTTTTAATAATGCTGTTTGGACTGTTTGTGTCTTTCAGTGTGAGACTGTGAAACCAGCAGATTAAAAATCAAAAACACAGGAGGCCCTCAGTGAAGGACTGATAAAAACAGCAGAGGATGACGGCACTGACAGAAAATAAATTGCAGTAATTGAAATGCTGTTGAAACAACAGTTGTACATCCATTACTGCTACTTTACACTCTACACACGAAGTCACCTGGACATTCAAAGAAAACTCACATATAAACACATTTAGCCCGGTTGAACTCTGGTGACCTCTGTTGACCTACAGGTTCGCACAGTTGAACATACGAGGCAGCTTATCACTCAGGTCGTATGAAGTGAGAGTATCACCACAGTGGTGATAATGCACCCGGCTGTCGGTGTCATGTACAAACTCAAATGCCCTGATTCCTCTGTGCTCCGTCAGCAGGTTTGCTGGTGAACACCTGCATGTTCCACATACAGGACGTCTTAAGTTTTCACATCACACACTGCCCAGATTTATATGCTCTGTTTTACAGGCGTGCTCGCATGCCACAAACTGAAAGGAGACAGGGCACTTAGTCACCTGGACATGGTGTGAGACATCTGGAGCAAAATATATATTTATATATTATGAATTATGCTTTTGTCTCACAGCTGAATCTTCCTCTCTCCGACCTGAGTCTCTTTCTTGTCAGGTGAACAATCTGTAAATGCTTTATCCTCCTGAGACCTGAACTTTGTCTGGTATGCACTTTTAATTTCTCCTAGCTATTTGGGATCAGTAGGAGCTGATAAGTAGAAAAAAATAAACATTATCAACAGTGATAAAGTCCCAATGTCCTTAGACAAGCCGATGATAAAGTCATAATGGCTTCAAACCAGTACTTCCTAATTAATAGCATGTTGCTTAAATTGGCCACATTTGTTGCCATATCAAACTACAAACATTATTAATCATAAATAAACAAGTTCCAACCATATAATGTGATCAGGTTTGGACCTTGTCCACTTTTGTGTCGCGATCGGCTGCAGACTGACTTGGCAGAGATGGCAGCCATCTTGTTTTAACATGGATTAGTGTATTGTGCTCTTACTACCAGTAGATGGGACAAATAGGTCGAGGACAACAGGTCTGAGTTAAGCAAAATGAAGTATAAGGTCAGGTAAACCCAAAATGTGATGTCCTCATATGAGGACACAGGGTCTCAGGAGGACATAATGTGGATTAACTTAAGTATGGTCCTGGACTTTTCTTCTTACGTCCTTAAGCTTCTTGTCTGCTTTGTGTCAGTTAGTGAAGTTAGTTACCTGAAACGTGCACGTGTAGAATTTGACACACACTTTTGGAGGACTGCAGAAGCCGTGTCGTTTCTTACCATAGTAAAGAGGTTAAAGTCCTGCAGCACTTGTAGTTCAGGCCACAGGCCCAAATGTGTTGGTCTTTCTATAAAGTTGTTCTATATAACACAAGTGTTGCTGGAGTTTTGACCTCTTTAGACTTCTTTCCCTTCTTCATGCACCTTGGATGTAGTTGACGTTGTGCCAGAAACCCCAACTCTGTCTTATCAAACTGCCAAAAACCAGCTTTAAGTCTTACAGTAGGTATAAGTCATACTGTCATTGCAATGCCACAGATAGTCAGAACTTTCAGACAAGCGTGGTGCAAACTGAGGACGAAACCACAGGAGGAGTTCTGCTGGTGTGTGTGGCCGACTGCTTCTATAATCTGCAGCGACACACTGTAATGTTCCCATAACACAGTGTCTTTGAAAATATGACGACATCTAACAGTATGAGCTCAGTTCTGTTGTATTTTTGACCATGAATTAAAAAGTTTTTATCAGACCACAACAACTTCTTAATAAGGATTTTAAGTTATTTATTATTATTATTATTAGTAGTAGTAGTATTTGTGTTTTGACAGTTTTGATCCTTACGTGGTTTAACCACATTGGGCTCTTTCTTTTTGTACCCCGTAGTTCTGAGGTTATGAACACTAATGAGACAGTGGACCTTTCCCTAGTTGACAGTTCAGTCTTACCTTCAGTTTAATGTCTTATGTATTAGTCATACTGTCATTATAATACTGCAGACTTTCAGTACTTTTTATACAAGTGTGGTGCAGACTGGGGCCGACACCACAAGAGGAGCTCTGCAGGTGTGTGTAACCAACTGTCATTGTAATCTTTCTGCAGTGACATACTGATGTGTTCCCCTAACAAAAAGTCTAATAGAAGATTTGACATTTTACAGTGTGATCTGAGTTCTGTTACATTTTTAGCTTATAAGGCCTCGACACAGCGGCAGATAATCCATTAAAACTGAAGTAAATAAAGCTTTTAAACTGTATTTTTAAAAACATTTAAAATGTTTCTTTTATTCTTAATAAGTAGTATTACGTTACTGCTGTGTTTCAGGTATGACTGTGCAGAAAATAAGCTCAGAGGCATTAAAACTGGGCTTTAAACTGGTGTTTTTCCACAGTGCAGCCTGCCAGTATGAAGCAGTTACAGCTCCAGGCCTCGAGGTGGCAGCATCACGTGTGTTCTAGGGCTGTGACGTCACTGCGTGAGGCGGAAGTAACTGTCAGCTGTGTGACAGCAGGATGAAGGTGAGCTGAGAGAGGAGACTGTAAAGTGTCTAAAATACCGAGAAACCCTGAAAACTGACAGTTTAAAGTTGAGCAGACATGAAGACCGTGTTTGTGACAGTCGGCACCACGAGCTTTGATGAGCTCATTGAAAGCGTCACGTGCCCAGAGGCCGTGCAGGTGAGTGGAGCTGGTTATTATTAAGCTAACAGAGGGGTGCTGCTACGACCTGTTATAAACACTCAGTGGTCGAAAAAGTCATCAAGTCACTTACTTAAGTAAAAGTAAACACTATAAAATACTTATTTACAAGTAACAGTCCTTCATTAATTATTTTACCTCATTAAAAGTGCTGAATTTTTAGCAACAAAATGTACTCAAAGTAAAAGTACTCATGCAGAATGGCCCCTGTTGATGTTTTGTTATTATATTATTTGTCCATTATTAATGAATTAATGTGTAAGCTGTACATTAATGTTACTGTAATGTTACTGTACTTTAATTCGACAAATAATTTAATCATAAATTCACAGGCACACAAATTTTGTCAGCTTGTAGATTTTAAAATAGCATCACTGATGTATAAAGCATACAACAGCATGTTACCACACTGTATTCAGAGGTTGTTTCAAATAAGGGGGTGTCAGTATGAACTGAGAGGGAACTGCACGAACACCTGAACAAATGTTAATCATTGTGTTTCAGTATGTAGAGTAAAATTACAGGATGGTTAAGAAACGGAAATGAAAGTGTGTTATAAACATTATAGATTTGAAAATATATTTAAACACAAGATGATTAACAACTATAAAACTACTAAAAAAGTATGAACACCAAAGTGTACATGACGTGTTTTGGATTTTTGGGCAGACAATAGGTCAGTATAATGTATGTATACTTAGTTTTTGATACTTTCTTTATTGCTCTTTAAAGGGAGCTGACAAAAATAATCACTGTTAGACAAGGTGCATTTTACACCTTTTTCAGTCCTGTTTTTGTCTTTTTGTTCATCTTTTGTTTTTAATGCTAAAAAAAACCAGTAACTTAATGTTTATTTATTTTCCACCTACCAGTGTATTTGAGTTTTATAAGTTGGAAAATTACTGAATAAACAAAGTGAAACTAAGGTTAAGTAGAAGTATAAAGTAGCATAAACATGGTCATACTCATCATGTACAAGTATCTAAAATTTGTACTGAAGCACAGCAATTTAGCAAATGTACTAATTTGGTGGTGCCAAATTGGTCCAGCCACAGGGTCCAGATTATTCCTTAGTCATTAGTTCAAGGTCCACACAGTTAATACATTCAGCGTCACACTTGTGTTTGGCTGTGTCGTTGAGTTAGTTTGCTATGAGGCAGCTGTCTGTTAGTCACTCACTCTACAGCAGGAAACGGCACTTAAAAATAAAACCTCTGTGCTGGAAACTCTCCGTACTTCAAGATAAAGTGTGTTTTTTACAGACCTGACATGTTTGCGAGTCACTTGCGGTCTAATCAGAATGGACCCATGACCCACTTTCCACCAGCATGTAAACTATTAACTTTATTTTTAATAACAGTCAAGGTTGGAAATCAGCTCCAGCCACCAGCCAGCAGCTGTAAAATGGCTGCTAGATTTGCTTCACTCACCACTCATAAAACAGTGGTGATCTCATTTCCAACCCTGGTGCAGTATGTAGGAAATCATAATAATAAAAACTATCAAATTAGAAACACCTTTTTGACAGCAGATCTTTTGTCATAGCACTTACAACACCATAGGTGTAGATTTCAGCGGGAACGCAGTCGACACGTCCCCCTCATCATGTGCGTCCCCCTCCCAGTTAAACATGAATGTAGCAGAGGACTTTTATTTTAACAAAATTAAAGACATTAACACAGAAAAGGCCAAATTGATGCATAAACATTCATCAAAATGCAGGAAATTAAATGTTTGATGTTTAAAATATTCTGGCAGATAGTCCCCAAACCCCCTCATTTTATATCCTTCCCAATGTTGAAACAAAACTAACACCCTTGTGTAACATTAATGATAGTTTGGCTCAGTCCTTGAACTGCAGCGCTTGAATGTAGCTTGGCCACTTGTAATGTTATTAATAACAACATCCACAAAATAAGAAACATGAAACCAAAATTGTGATGCTGCCAGGTGTCAGGTTTTAAAGCTGGTTCTTAGGAAATAGATTTAGAGAGTCGGTTCAGACCTGCTGTCTCTCGTGGTTAGTGGGGGAACTTCAGAAAAAGAATCACCTGTTCAAGACTTAACAGTGGGTCTGAAATGTGAAATACAATTTCCAGTAACGGCAGTAACATCAACAGGTGAATTTGTAAACTTGTGACCAGTTTATAGTAACTTCTTTTTCCTCCCTGCAGGCTTTAAAGGCTCGTGGATATGAGCGTTTTGTTCTTCAGGTTGGAAGAGGATCTCTTCTTCCAGCTGCCGACAGCTGTCCACACGTCAAACTGGAGGCGTATCGATTCAAAGACTCTATAGCAGAAGACATGAAGCAGGCTGACCTCGTCATCAGCCACGCAGGTGAGTTAAATATCAAAAACCTCCTGCTGCCTGACCACTCACTCCCTCCGTTAGTCACACTTCAGTTCAGCATCCTCTTTGTTCCATCAAACTCTCCTGACGCTGTTTTATAAACCAAACTACTGTCTGTTTTTTTGTTTTGTTTTTTTAAATGCACATTTAAAGTTATTAAAAGCATCGGCCAGATCAGGTAGTTTTCATTTCCTGCCCAGAAGACATCAATGACTCTGTGGAATTCAAAGCAAAAACAAACCCAGGTATGACGGCAGTGTGCAAACACTGGACAGAAAACTCATGATTGATACAGCAGCGTGTCTGCAGCGGACAAATACAACATGAGGACATCGAGCAAACTACTTGAAACAGGATGATACTGAGCAAATATTGAATATTGGATTAGATTGTGGTCGGAGCCTGTTTGCATTTGGGCAACCGTGCTGTGTCTTTATTAAGTGTATTTGCTCCTTTTTTTTCTCAATTCCCAACAACTGCATTTGTTTGTTTATGAGGTAAGATCTTACCCGAGTGTGTACCAAAGGATCATAATTATGTTTTTGTAATTTGATCCAGTTTATCACTATTTTTGTTCACCACACATTATTGCTGCCGAACATTTTTAAAAGCATATATTAGTTTTCAAAACATGCTTGCGTCATGCTGTCCCTGTTCATGTTTGCTCTGGCTTGTCCTCTTTTATTGTCCAACACCGTACAGCAGACACCCTTTGGATTCACTCTACATTGTTGAAATGAACTTTATTATGAGCTAAACTTTTACTACCAGCCTGCGATGGTTAGGAGAGAGTTGCTGCCCCAAGCAAAGGAGTTCAAGTATCTCAGGGTCTTGTTGACGAGTGAGGGTAAGTAAGATGGAGCGTGAGAGGGACAGGCTGTTTGGTGTCGGCAGTGATGTGGGAGTTGCACTGGAACATCGTGGTGAAGAAGGAGCAGAGCTGGAAGGCAGAGCTCTCGGTTTACCGGTCCATCTACGTCCCAACCCTCACCTATGGTCATGAGCTATGGGTAGTGACCAAAAGAATGAGGCCGCGGATACAAGCAGCTGAAATGAGTTTCCTCCGTGGGGTGTCTGGGCTCAGCCTTAGAGATA
>JAPZEB010000026.1:19313258-19330585 GCA_029783705.1 Chaetodon striatus
GACATCATCTGAGGATTTGGGAGAAAAGTGTCTGTCAGTTAGGTGGCTGTGAAGTAATGCAGTGCCATTTATTCACCATAAATAAAATATAAGGTCTGCTGGAAAGTACACGGCGGGGTAAACGCTTTGAATGCATGAGGACAGATGAGGATTGTTCAGCCTTTTCTCGCTTGCAGTCCCCTCTAAATGTTGGCGACTTGTATTGTGCTGTTTTTTGCTGGCTGAACTGGACTGCCAATCAAAGTTGTTTTTCTCCTCTGTCGCTGTTTTTCCATTTTGCAACAGAAGGGGGGCGCTGTCTCAAGTGCAGTCCAGAAAGACATGTTTGCTGCAGATTAGAGTCCAGAAATGGAGCAAAACAGGGAGGAATGTGAGCAGCAAGGGATTCAAAGCCCTTTACTCTGGTTTCAAGTTCAAAAATGGGTTACATTTCGCGATCCCTTTCACTGTTTTGCTGTTCACAGTCATTATCATTCAGCTGGCATTTTTTCCTGCACATGCCATTTGACTACCTAATTGAATGTGGGGACAGACAATCAGTATTTGCATTGAGATATATGCTTTTGCAAAGCAGAATAACCCTGTGAGTTTTGAGGCACTTGCACCTCAAAGCAGCCTGTTAAGATAAACAAGTATTTGGCAGGCATTTGAGCACCTTCCTTTGATATGATAACCTGCTCCCCTAGCTTGTTTGTGAATGAGACTAGTAATGAATTACCTTGTTATCAGTGGAAGTCTTTTGAAAATGCGTCTCCCTATTGCTCTACCTGGGTGCCGTGTTTTGTGACAGGTCCCATCACTCATCTGCTGTATGTGGGCTCGGCTTTCTTTTTTTTTTTTTTTTTCATCCTGCAGCACAGTGTTTTGTTTGTCTTGGTCGTGTTGTATGTGCTGTCCTATCCAGCAGCAGCTCCTTTCCCTCCCCTCTTCTCCTCCCCTCTCCAAACATCTTTGGGCTGCAGCTGGTTTGTTTTGCGCTACTCTCTGAGTTCAGGTTGCAGAGCCAAAATCGTCCCCGGCTGCTTGTGTTTCCGGTGATTTTTTTTTTTTTTGGGAAGGAGGGGGGGTGGTTAATGCCATCAGGACGCCGGCGCATGATAAGGATGGACCCCCTCCAGGCTCAATTGGAATGCAGATTGAATGTCCTTCTCCTGTATCTGCAGCAGCCCCCCTCCTGCAGCCCACCAACACCACACACATACAGACCCTACATGCACACATGCACGTCGTCTCGTCTCAAGCTGACACATTTACCCTTGAAAGACTGCTGGCATCATTTTCCCACTTCTTTGTGTGTCATGTTAGTCCGTCATATTCCTGCCCGTACAGTGCTGCTGTTTTGTTTGTCAGCCTGCTATCAAAGCCTGTCTTTGTCTCCCTTTACCTTTCCTCCCCTCAGTGACGTCACCCCTGTTTTTCATTTCATCCCTGCCTCTTGCTCCTCTCCGATCAATAAACAAATGACCTCTCCTGTGTTGCGAAGGGAAGTTTTCGTTTTCTCTGAATGCTAAATGATCTGCTCCTGTGAATTTTCGCTCTCAACACGCCCTCTTTGAGTTGTTTTATGACTTCTATCTGCTGCAGCCAGGCCACAAGTTTAAATCCATCTTGTGATTTGAATGCAGCCGTACTGTAATATCAACATCGCCATCTCGCTTTTGTCAACCCCCAAGCTAGTTTTTGATTAGAGAAAAAAAATGGCTTTGTTTCAAAATCAGTAGCTGCTGGGCGTACTGTAAGCAGAATTAATAGGTCTGTGTGCACAAAGCCCTAATGTGCCTCTCTATCAGGCTGTTTGCATCTATGTGAAACCAAAATATGCTTTGTAATACCATACACAGTCGCCCAAATGATGATGTGTGTCTTTTTGCTTTATATATCCACCCACACACGCTTGTTAACAGCTTTTTCTCTCTTTTCATGCGGGTGTTTTTTTCATGTGGGTGGACAACAAGGAGCGTATCGCCGTATCAAAAGTACTGCTGTGTGCAGCATTTGTGGCTTGTTTTCAGGCAATAAAGATGAAGCAGTGTGGACGGGTGTCTGGACACAGCTATGACAAAGACGTCTGTCTAAACCTTTCCCTAGTGTATATTAATCACACAAGTATTGATTAGAAAGTGTTTGTTATAATGATGTGGGATGGATCACTTATGAAGGGAAACACTGAAATATTAATTACTTGTTCAGTCTGGCAAGAAAAAGATGTCATCCAAGATGGACTTGACCTTTTTTAGTTTTTTAAGTAGTTTTAAAATCAGGAATTTTTTAAAAGTTTACACTAAGCACTGTCATAAATCTACTGTATGTTGTCTTGAGCTGCAGACTTAGCTGAGCTTTAATTTTGCTTTCATGTTAGGGGTGAGCAGACTCTGTAGGATGTGTTATTTCCTGCTGTGCATCTGCTCACGTCGACTGTAGTTCCTGTTTCAATTTGACTCTTTCAGTCGTATTTGTCCAGACATGTTTATGAAATTTCACAAAACGCCAATTTCCTTTTCAATTGCGTGATGCCAGTGAGGACAGATCCCATCTCCTCGGTCTGTACCAGAGTAAGTGTTGTCACTTATTTTACTGGAAACTTGACAGTGGGCTCAGACTAAACAGATGACAGAACCAGTCAGTTAAATGGTCCTTGTCATGTAGAGATTTGACTTATGTTCTCCTTCCTCTCTTGTCATTCCTACTGGTTGTACTGGTTGTATTTTGGTTAGATTGGGTTCATTACCTAGCTGTGCAGCCCGGTAAAGCCCAATTTGGAGTCAGGGACTGTGTCCTGTGTGGGCGCAGGGCTCCCTGTTTGATACAGAAGTCTGTCATTTCAGCTTTAACTGGTCTAACAACAACAGTAACCTTTTCCTCACATAGAAATTTAGTTTTCCCTCACACTCTGAACAAGGAGTTAAAGCACAGCCCGTGCTGGAGCAAGTAGAAGCTGAACGCCTGTATTGTGCCCAGACTCATTGCGTCAACTGGTCGCTCATGATGCCCCACTTTGATATGGTTTTGTTATATCAGTGGGATCTTAAAGTGTGTTTTTTCATAACCAACTGGCATATTTCCAGTTTGGATTGTTTCCATACAGTGTTGGCATTTGGATTATTTCTGTGCAGTTACATCTTGACTCTGTAAAACAAAAGGCAGACTAATAGCAGAGCCATATATCAGCTGGCTGATGTAATTGGCACATATGTATAGCTGCTTACCATGTAAGTAGTTTTCCCTAAAGACCACATTTTAAAAACTGTAAAGTAGTATGTTCTTTAGAGCTAGGAAATACATTGATGTGATATAGATATCATGATGTGAGACTTAACATCTTAAGTGTTGTCATTTCCTGGTTTTAAAGGCTGCATTACAGTAATGTAATTTTCTGAAGTAACCCGACTGTCCTAGCTGTTCTGTTATTTGTCCAGCCTGCTTAGTCATCTTATTCACGTTACTTATGATTTATTCTTATTATTTTTAAAATCTCATTATGTGAATATTTTGTGAAAGCAACAGTGTGTGGAGGTATTTGATCAAAGACTGTTTTTATTTTTTATTTACCCTCATATGCATCTTGGTCACCATTCTTCAGTTACTAAATCTTAATTAATGTTAACTTTGAATTTAAACAGTAGTAGTAAAATTTAAATTTAAATTCTCAGATAACATAATATCAGTCAGACTGTAGTAAATACACAACAGCAACCATAATTTCTTACACATCATATTCCAGGAAAGTTACAAGTTAATATTTCATTTGCAGCTTATTCTGTGGTGACAGAATGGAAAGAATAAGCTAACTGGTCTTCTTACGTAAGTCCTTGACAGGTCAAACTCAAAGCATGTTTTCTGCACGGTGTGGACCTTTGAAATACCTTTTCCTTTCAATAACCAAGCCAGCGAGTGCTTGATGGAGCAGTAACGTAGATTCTGTCCCTCGGCATACTGATCAGTAGCTCTTGTGTTTGCAGAGAGATACTTGTGTGAATGTGTTCTTGTCAAGAGGTCTTTCATTGGCAGGCACCTGTGCGCTCTACGGACCCTCCGGTCTATTTCCCATGATGTTTGACAGACAGGAGTGGGTCAGGGTCTGTGTCCGAGCATGTTTCATGTAGTGCCAGTCTTCCTTGTTCACTCACTCTGTCCTCCTGTTCCTGTTAGATCTCTGTATGTGTTGCTTTGTATAAACTATTAGATTAGTAGCTGTAGATTAGATTGATTTGATTAATGTGTAGTATGTTAACCGTATGGAGTGTGTCTCTCAAGGTCTGAGCGCATGTAGGTCAAGAGGTGGAGCCTCTTGCAGGATCACAAGGAAACTCTCGTCCACCACAGGGAGAAGTGAAATATCACATGGAGATACCAGCCAGATAAACATGGTGATGAATGCCAAAGAGCCGTACAGAGTTATGTAACCAGGCCCGCTAGTCGACATTTGCTCCGACTATCTGTGACATAAGTTGAGGTGTCCGTAATAGAAATAATCCTAGAGAGCAGTTCGTGCTGTGAAAAGGAGAACTCTTTGCCAACATTCGTGCAGTTCAAACTGCAGTGAAGCATTTGGCTTTGATCAGAGCTGTGCACTCAGGTTTCACATACAGGGGAACTGAGTCCTCGCCCCAGGCCGAGCTCCCAAACACCTTTTCCTAGAGGCCATTGTATGATGGCGAGAGAGGTAATAAATGGCTGTGCCTGTGAGGGCAGGCCAGCTTCCCTCTCCGCATGGGTCTGTTTCTCTTGGCTTCGGTTTCTCAGGCTCCTCAGCCCAGTCACACCGATGTTTGTGTGTTTGGTCTCATCCACTTCTTTGCTGCTGCACAGCTTCCCTCTTTAAGGCCTCCTAAGCCCAACTTTCACATTAGTATCTGTGGTTCCTCTCAGCGTTTAAATCCCCCGTTCAAAGGAAAACTTTCGGTGTTTTTTCCTAGTTTCACTGTTGTATCAGGGTATTTACTGTTTTTGACCACCGCATCCACTTTCAATTCACAGAAGTGGATACCTGTAAATTCATGGTGCCTCATCTACATTTGATAATATCGTGGTTGAACATCAGACCCTGCTGCAGCCAACACCAGCTGGTGCCTGTGTGCCTGTCGAGTCCCCAGCTGAGCGCTGTTGTTTGCTTGTTTTATTTGCAGAAAGAATAATGTAAGGAATGCACTCACTTGCCACTGGCGCCTGTATCACAGCATCGCGACTGCTGTTCTCCCAAGACTGCCTCTCTTCAGATGATTTAAGGTGTGGAACATGACTCCGGTGCAAAGCACAGTCCGAGCCCGTCATCACATGGTGTGGACGCGAAGTCCAAACTTATCTTGAGCCAACCTGCTTTGGCTACAAGACGAGTTCTAATAATTCACCCAAAGGACAGTCACCCCTGCGTTGCGAGCTTTTATATGATGTTATTCAGGGAGCATTTGTACATGCACAGCATTCTGAGGGACACTTTTCACACAGAGTACATGTTTGTGATCATTATACACAAGCTACAAAATCACTGAAGACATTTATCACCGTCAGTGTGTGACCACTGACAAAGTCGATGGCTGCTAGGGCTGCAACCAACTTTTTTTCGTCAATACTTTATTGATTAACTGATGAAAATTTTTGTCTATAAAACGTCACATTTCCTCTTGTTGTGTCTAACCAACAGTGCAAAACCCCAAAGATATTTAACCTGCAGCAATATAATACACAGAAAAGCAGCAGATCCTCATTTTGGAAAGCTGGAACCTGCATAGTTCAGGGATTTCTGCTTAAAGAAATGGAAACCATTAATGAATTATCTAAAGTTATGTCATTTATTTTCTGTTGCTCAACAAATCAATGAATCTTCTTTTCAGATCCAATGGCTTCATACTCAGTGACGAAGCAGAAACCAACCTTCTCCCTCCCCTCTGTTGTTTCTGCAGGTGATGGTAAATGGTGAGAAGGAGCGAGTGTCACTGTTGTTCATGAAGGCTCTGGTCAGCAGGGGGAGCGTGGACGCCGTGTCCCAGCAGATGGCCTCTCACCCTCAGTACTTGGAGAGCTTCCTGCGCACACAGCACTACATCTTGCACATGGACGGGCCCTTGCCTCTGCCGTACCGCCATTATATTGCCATCATGGTCAGTAACCGGGCTGTTCTCCTTTATTATACATACCCAGGATCTCAGCACCTACTGTACTTGTAGCTAAACAAACACAAGTAGTCCGGGAAGCTGTTTTTTTTTTTTTTACTAGGGATCATGTTGGTATTATCCAAAATTAAAGAATAACAAACTGTAAGGTTGGAGTCATTTCCCTGAATCTGTGTGCTCAGCTTCCTCTTCCTGTGACTTTCAGGCTGCGGCAAGACATCACTGCAACTACCTGGTGTACCTGCACTCAGCGCAGTTTCTGAGGGTGGGCGGGGACCCTCTGTGGTTGCAGGGTTTGGAGGCAGCGCCCCCTCGCCTTCGTCTCCTTGACCATATCAACAAGGTGCTGGCCCACCAACCGTGGCTCACTGCCTGCTCACACATCCAGGTACAGCAAAGGAAAACACAGACAAACAAATCAAAGTGTTCATAGAAAAACAGTATCATTTATATCTTCAGAGCACCCAGGATGCAGATTATCGTGTATGATAAAAGCCTCAAAATGATGTCTGACTCTGAGCTCTCGTCTCTGTTCCCTCCAGACGCTGCTGAAGGCGGGCGAGCAGTGTTGGTCGCTGGCTGAGCTGGTGCAGGCTGTGGTGATCCTGGCCCACTGCCACTCCCTCTGCAGCTTTGTGTTTGGATGCGACACAGACTCAGACTTTGTCCCTCTCTCCAAATCTCCTAACGGTACCCCGCCGACTTTCTGCCCCTTTGATGCTGCCAACGGCAACACCAACGTGCCTCAGTCGCTCGCCACTCCCTCCGAACACATAACACGAAGACGGGTAACAAATCAGACTTGTATTTTCTTGAAATAAAAGCACAGAGAATAGTAGAGCAAAATGCAGTCTGTTTTGAAGAAGTATTCCTCTCGTCTCGCCTTTTAAACATTTAAGAAATCTTCAAAGTGCATTTACTATTTTTTTCTGCAAGTAGAAGGTTATGATTGGTTTATGTTTCATGCAGTTGAGGAATCAACGCGGACTGTTTACCTGCATGCAACAAACATTGTCAAATAAGTTTAAAGACTAATGGTTTCAGCATAACTATACTGTGTTTTACAGGAGTTTTTGTGAACATGTTAGAAGGATTTAACACTGAGGATAATTTTTGCTTGAGAAGAGAATACATAATCTCTTACATAAGATTAAAATTAACCATAATTCATAGTGTGAAATAGTTGGTTCAGTTAGTCAAAGCACGTGTCTCACAGCATTAAATTCTCACTGATAAAGCACCACTTTGAATTAAAAGAGCTCTTTGTGTAAATATGAGATTAAAGTGGGAGAGGGCATTTTCTGATAATAAATGTATGATTGGATTATGTCTTATCACAGTAGCTGCAGGTTGTGTAAGACACTTAAAGGTTAATTTTACTTCCTCATGGAGTTTTTCTTTCTGGCGTTTGTGTCGACAGTCTCTGGACTCCAGTTGCGACATGGTGTGTCTAAAGGAACGGATCCAGAAGTCCCAGGAGGAGCGAGAGAAGAGAGAAGAGCGTCTGCTGCAGACACAAACACTCCAGCAAACAGGTAACTGACATCTGCAGATAAACAAGCTAACGGCGCTCAGATGTTTCCACTCACCTCTGATGGTTATCTTGAGCGTTAACATTTTAGGTCACATGGTGTGAAACTTGAGCAATCGCCACTCATCATCAGCCACTTATTGACGCACTCTCTCTGCCTCCCCTCCATCTCCTTGTCTTTCATCATCTCTTTTTTTAGATATGGAAGAAGAGGAGGAGATGATTTGCTTTGCAGACCCGACGCGTTTTATCACAGACCCTGACTTGTGCTATCAGGAGTTTGCTCGTAGGGAGGAGGACCACTTCCAAGTATTTAGGGTTCAGGTGAGGACGTTATGTTTGTTAATGTGTGTTATTGCCACAGCATATACTTGTTCCTGATTGGCTGGCAGGTGTCTGTGTAACTGGACGCATCAGACGTCTAGTGGCTTAACACAGTTTTAAATCAAAGCTCCTGATGTCTGCAGCCTTTAACCAAACCAGTGCTTTTACAATACATGTTGTGCTTTATGATTTAACTTTAATAGCAGTTTATCTACAAACACTTATCAGGTTTGGTATTTGAATGGCCCACTTCCAAACTGTATCACAGTCAGAGGGAGGTTTAGCGGACCTCCAGGTGGTCAGTGACAAAATAGAGATGTAATTTGGTGACAGAGCAGGTGTATCAATAACAGTTTTGACATTTAAACACATCAGTTTGTCTCACAAACCCAAACCAGAGAAAATCTCAAATAATGAGAGCTGAAGTTTCCCTATTCCCTCATGTATTTGCAAATATGTGTGTTTAGCAGTGTTGGGAGCAGCACATTACTGTAATTCCAACACTTTTGGCAGCAACTAGAAATCAAATTAACTTTTCAAATTAAATAACGCAATTAAAATTACTGGAATTTAAATGGCCTCATTACTTTTGCCGTGATCACAGCAGACACATGCCGCCTGCCTCCCGTTTTTTTTTCTGGGTTATGCTGTAACGTTACCAAACCTTACAGTGGCATGATGAATCATGTGAACCAATAATAAGTGTTAGATTGTGGCTGCACACAATGACCAACAGTTCAGGCATTTTAACTTGCTGTCCCGGAAATTCTGAGATAATTTTTGCCTCTTTGAGTTCAAGGACAAAAATACAGTTGTGAGTTTTAGTCTGTGTGCAGGTATGAGAACTTAATCCACATCAAAGAGTAGAAAATCTAATCTTATGGAGCACTTAGTAAAACAACGTGCTTTACAAAGCTAATCTCAAATATATAACATATCTATTGTGTTTTAATGTTGCACTACTTACTTTTCGTCGTAGTGATAATGGATACAATCATAGATAAGTGACAAGATGATTTAGGGAATTAGAGGAAAACATTTGTGCTACAAAAAGTTATGTTAATTTTACCCTTTACCTTGAATCTTTGGGTTTTTTGCAAACATTTCACCTCTTCATGCCACTAAAAACAATTCAAATAAAACAGAGAAAAAATTATTTCTGTGTTTGAACTGGTCACAAACAGTAGACATATCAGGAGGGTTCAGAAGCATTGCTGTACTTAAATATTTGATAATCTGAACCAGTCAAAGCCTCTCTGACCTTGAGGATGTGTTGTGTTTGCTCTGCAGGACTACTCATGGGAGGACCACGGCTTCTCCTTAGTCAACAGGCTGTATTCTGACATCGGGCACCTCTTAGACGACAGATTCAGGAGTGTGACCACCCTCCCCTCGATGCACAGCCCCGACCTGAAGAGGGCTATCTGGAATTACATCCACTGTGTGTTAGGAATACGGTGAGACTCCCACTAAAACTTCCTTTTTGACTTCTACAGAAATGTCTTTGTGTTAAGTAGATAAATAATGTTTTGTTTGTTTGTGGTTACAGGTATGACGAGTATGATTACGGAGAAGTGAACCAGTTGCTGGAGCGGGATTTGAAGCTCTACATCAAGGCCGTGGCCTGTTTTCCTGATGCCACCAAAACTCCAGTTTGTCCGCTGAGTTTGGCTCCACTTAAAACTTCGGAACGGGTAAGAACACCCTCACTTTTTAAAGAGGAAACAGACTTACTATTATGACGTAAATGTTGATTGCACAATGAAATGTCTATAGAATAATGACACCATCAGCATTTAGACCGCTTCCTTATGAGCCACACTTGTACTATGCAGTTCTGTCTGCCAATGATTACGAGCTCCTGGGAAAATTAAGACTCGATTAACGGCATAAAGGAAGTGCTTCAACTATTGCACAACCAAAACAGGAAGAGGATAGTGCCTTTGTTTTCTCTAGTAGCTACAGGTAGTTATCCTCAGATACCAAAAACTATCAATGGGCACTTTGCCTTAAATACATATCTTGAAGTATCTCATTTAGGAAAGCTGTAATTGAAACAGCAAATTTGATCAAACTTGGCGACCTGTGCAAAAAAATAGCTTGCTTAAGGTAGTTTTTGCCTTTCTGAAAAAGGTTTGTGCGCTAAATAAAATATGGAAACGCCAATGGCGGACGGTGAAACAACCAAAGTAACAGTGGAAAACAAAATGGAGTGCGTCCTGTGTTGTTGGTAGCTGCCAGGCTGTGGGGGAAAATGGAAGGCAATATGGTTGTCTCTCCAACAGTGGCACCAACAGTAATATCACTGGGGGGGTTGTTGACAGGTTGTCTGTTTCTACTTGAACTTTCCGACGCTCCTTTGGCACTCTGTGTAAATCACTTTTAATTTCTTCCCCCTCAGATACACATTAATTTACTAATCATGGAGGCGCGGCTGCAGGCTGAGCTGCTATACGCTCTGAGAGCCATCACTCAATACATGATCGCCTAAGTGCTCGGAGAGGCACGAAGCTAAAACTCTCCGCCGGTACAGAGAGACCCAGAGACACGAGGACGAAGAACTCTTAACAGCAGACGGCGAAGTGGGACGAGAGCGGCACTTTTTAAGGACACAGAGCTCCATCGTTTCGTAGCTGTGCCTCATGAATGTGCTTTTGTTTTTCTCAGATTTAATGTATTTATACCATAGTGTGCCACGCCCCCCTCCTCCTGCAGATTCTCCTGTTGTGACGTCCTCTTGTCAGACATCTCGGCTCTCAAACGTTATGTGCAATTATTACTAGAGTTGTTTTAATTTTTACCTGTTGTTTTGTGTTCCAGCTCAGTCTGAGAGAAACTGCTTGGTTGTAGCAGTGTGTTACAGTGGCCAACACTCTCCTTAGTTTGATCAGTCTCCTTTTTGTATTAACTATGCTTTCCCCCAAAATATCTTTTTGTACATGTTGAATGTCAGTGGGAGACCAGGGCCTCCGTTATTTTTTTTGGACAATCCTCGTCAGTGTTGGAGGACGACATGAAGTGGACCTTGAAGGACGACAGTTTTTCTCTCCTAAACATTTCGTATTAATGCTGGTCAAGAACAAACACAACAGTGACACTGCTGGAAGTTATCACATCACTATAGTTTCTTTTAATAAGCACTTTTTTAAACTTTATATATTTATAATGCAAGGTAGCTCATTAGTAGACATTGGGACGCACAGTGTGTGGGTCTGACGCCTTTCCTCTCCACTGTACGACGTGTAACGAAGATTTTAGACTGTTTGTCCTCGAACTTTCACTTTGCTTTTGTTCTCAACCCCAGATTCCTGAATGAAGAATCTCGATCCGAGATATTTCAGAGAATTATTGCTCCTGTTCAGTTCAGTGCTGATACGCAGAAGGATTTTGAAGTTAATGATGTTTTCAAAACACACAATTTAAACCTGATAGGAACATTTATAACTAAACTTAAGAAGTCAGTGAGCTGTTTCCTTCAGTGAAGATGAAGCTGAGCCATTCTCTCAATGATTGTTGTGTTTTTTTGTGCTTCAGAAGTGATCAAATTAGTGACTGCATTTCAGACCAAAGGTCATGTTTAAAAAGTAACTGTAAAGTGATTAATTGGAAAGATGAAAAATGTAGATCTGCACTGGTCATGAGTTTATGTTGAGTTCAGATTTTTGCTCAAAGCTTTTTTTTTGTGAGCTGTATCAAAGCTGATTATCGAGTCAAAATCCGCAGAACAATGTGCAAACCGGTTAAAACACTTGCAGCTTTTTCTCCTGTCTTTTTTTTTTATTTTTATAGTTTTTTTGTAAACTATAGAGTACTCGTTTGTTTTGTTTTTTGGGTGTGACGGTAGGACCTGCTTGTTGTGCTGCAGCCTGGGTAGATGTAGAGGTGTGACAGACTGTTTAGAGTTAGTAGCTGCAGGTTGTAGAAAAGAAACAAGTGCATATCGAGCATATAAAGCAAAAGCGCTGTTAACACAGGTGCCTTCAGGCTAAAACTGGAGTGCTGCTGAAGTGGAGGGATGTGACTACTGGAGGCTGAATGAGGGCTTTGGTTGCAGCTGGGAAACTCCCCCCGACTGACAAGTTTCAAACTTGTGGCTTTTCCCTGCATGAATGGGAACTGTTCTTTCTTGGTGTTGGTCAGCAGCGTTTCTGATAAATATTACGGCTGTGAACGTCCGTGCTTTCTATCAGACACCTTCTACGAGCCCCAGCAACTCAGCAAAGAGCCTTTGACACAGATGGATGTTAAAAATGTTCAACTTGAGCAGATAAAAAAAAAAAACAGACAGTTATCTAAAAAAATAAAAATAAAAATTAAATAAAAAAAGAGAACAAGTGAAAAAGCAAAAAAATGTTTTTTGAAAATGTGAAGAAATGTTTTCTATAAAGACGCTCTATGAAAATAACAGCTGTCTACTGTTTTGCTTTCTTATGTGTTAATCATGCAGTGTTTTTGCAAGTTTTTCCATTCACTAAATCACATAAAGAGTTTTTAAACTCAGCTTGTACCTTCCAGGAAGCCATTTTCTATCATTTGACTATAAGAAAACCCACCATTAGATCTGATTGAACCAGCTAATCCATCACAGTGTAACACACAAACTGTTGTCAATCAATTTTATATGAATACAGAGGCAGAAGGGCACTGTGATACCTAAAACAGTGATTTAAACGTGATTTATCATAAAGCCAAAACAAGACAAAAGAATGTATAAGGGAAGACACAGCAGATGAATAGGTAAAGATTTTTAACGAACACATAACACCATGAAACCTCCTCAGCTGATGACTTACATTAAATAAATGTAATTTTTGTTTTACAAGTTTTGTGAAATTGTATGTGTATGCAGAATATAAATCTGATGATTGAGTAAAACCAGGTTCTAAATTCTTATTTCATTTTGTTGACATGTCAATTTTTTTATGCAAAGGGAATTTTGGATATCTCTCTCAATCACTCCATAAATCAAAAAAGAATTTCAGTGCTGTCAAAATCCATTTTGAACCACATTTGAAGGAACAGAAGTTGTATAAATCAGGCTCTGAATGAACAAACTCCTCTGTAAAAGTCTTCAGAATATAGATAAGAATCAAACAGTTACAGACACCAAACAGGAATGTCTGGTGTCTGTAACTGATACTGACTGATTTGGCTCAGAGTATGAGAAATAACTGAAAAAATGGCCTTTAATATTATGCACTGTAAAACTGCATGCACTATTAGTGCAAATTGAGACATTGCATCAGTCACTCACCATTTTTATTGCACAAAATTCCATAACAAACATCTGAACTTAAATAATCAAACAAAAAAAGACATGTTATGGTGGCAAAATAGCCCAAACTCAAAATGGTTTCACCTGGTGTGTCACCCATAACTAGTATGGTCTTTGTAACACATTCAGGAAGCGCAGCTCGCGTTTCTTTGATCAAACTAAGTTTTCAGGGTGAAGAATTCATACATTTATATTATTTTATTATTTTTACGTCTTACCAACCAGCAGTACATTGTTCAGTACATTTATATCAGCCACCATGTAGTTACAGTAGCTGTCTAACTGGACAACAGCGCTCCCTGGTGGCAGACCTTTGGAACAACAGTGTGACTTGAAGGAAACATTACAGCTCTCCTAATTTACTTGGACACTTTTGTTTATTCAGAAGTTACATTTACAAAAAAGCTCACACACAGGCCTAAACTTAAAGTCTCTGGCCAAAATGAGTTTGTTAACAAAATGCTCCACACTCTAATCAACAAAAACATAAAACATAAGCACATCAATCAGCACAACCTGTGTTAAAATACATATATACTCTCCCACTCAATCATCACACAGTGGACAACAAAACAGCAGGCAGTGTGGACAGCCGGCTTTTATACCACGGTGTGGGTGAATACTCGATTCTGATTGGCTGCAGAGTGTCCGTTAACAACTAATGATGCGCGCTAAGTAGTTCCGGTGAAACTGTCTGTTCACCGTACTAAATTAATGCGCCGGCAACATAATAATGTTAGCGTGACTCTAATGTGAGTAATGGACGCATTAAAGCTTCTGTTCACAATTAATTTCCAACACTGAGTGTCGTCTTCAGTGCCTCGTCCTCTGAACACCACAGGAGGGAGACTGTAACACACACTGCAGGTACCACACTGCCTCTGTGAACTTCAAGTCACCTCACACCCCACTCGCCGTTAAACTTGTTACCTCAGGCTTCGGCCGACAGCAAGTCTTTAAGTAGCTTATAGTTTGTTCGTGAAAATCTTGCCATTGATTTTGGGGCAGTGACAGCTGGATAGTCTTGTTGTTAAACATACTGTCAACTTATATTTACTGTTTGTCAAGCGTACGCAACGTAAGTGACTTTGAATCGTGCTAGCATAACGTTAGCTTTCTGGCTAACGGCAACTCTCAATAGGGGACTAGAACTATCTGTCGTTGCTAGGTTGTATCTAAGGTTCGTCCTATGTACTGGAGTAGTGAAACACTTTTCCATTGCATTAGAATCCTATGGGGCGGTAATGATTGTTCCAGGTATTAGTCCAACCCTCAGGTGTTATCAGGGAAACCGAGTTATGGCTTGTGAAAAACTTTACATTTTGATTGCAAAAAGCACAAATATATTAATGAATAATCCTACTTTTGATTTTTTTTTTGTCAAGTGACCATGGTTTAAGCGGGAAAATGTCCTTCTAGGTGTCTATTATTACTTTTAAATGGCCTTCGCGGAGGCAACAGCAGAAAAAAGGCAAAAAGGAGCACATTTTTACAATTAAGACTGAAATTAAATTAGTAGTGGTTGTCAGACAAGGATAGAGAGAAGTAACGAAGAAGCCTGCATACTTCATGCAAGTCTCCAGGTGAGCTTATACGCCATTAGAAGATGTCTCAACATATCAGGTATGCCTCAAAACTGACTGTCAGCACACTCTTGTTTCACTGGTTGCACAATAAATGTAAACACACAGATAAATGTACATGGTATAAAGTAACTCACCTGCAGTGATGTGTAGACCTGCACTGTAGGTATGTCAATTTGTTTCTAGGTAATGGCCCCAGGTCCAGCTGCCAAAATATTTGTGTACCCGTAGCCAAATAAATCAGTAGGTCGCATATGGTGGAAAGTATGAGCAGATATGGGTGCTGTATAGATAGTGTGGAAGTATTCAAATGCTCAGTCCACACAGAAAAGCACACAGTTTGTATTCAGAAAATGTGCCTTTAAACAAGCCGTCAAGATTTCTGTGAATTTGTGATGTCGCAAGCATACTGTGTAGACCATTCATAGCATAACTACTCTAAATGGGTCGTTTTGTATTTCTTGTTGGAACATTTTCAGTGCATGTGAGGGACATCAGCTGACAGGAAGTAAACATGGACACAAGCTGTTGCCTAGCAATGTGATTCCAGTGAAACGGCCGAGGAATCCAATGAAGAAGGACAAAATGGAGCATTTCAGACAGAGGGTGATAACAGGTATGTTCAGGCAGACAGTATGATAAAAATAATGTTGTTGTTTTTTTACATTAAAGCATGTGAACATGTTCTAGTACAAACTAACAATGCAGATATGAACCTGAATATGAGCATAATATGAGCCATTTAAATAAACAAGCAAATCATAAGCTGTCCAAACATTTTACTGCTCCTTATAAATGGCGCTTGCAAAACTGTTGCACAAAAGCCTGCGGCCTCATGCCCATGACTGAATCTCAGCTGTGCTAACATTCAGTATAACAGCACTCCCCCTGGTGTGATATTGCTTAATTACGTTCCTCTTTGAGCCATGCTTACAAATAGCAACACAGATGAAGCATCTTTTATAGATGGATAATTTTGCTGATTGAAGAGTTGTGCACAGGAGTTTCACATAGGTGCATCAGGGACAGTTCTTTACTTATCAGAGTAGGGAGGTGTCGTCATTAGTTTTTTGTTTGTGTTAATTGTCCTCCATGAGGCAACAAACATTTTTCCGTAAGTCTCCCGGAGTTACTGGCAGAAAATGCATGACCGCCCGTCCACAATTAGTAAGTTATTAGATTTTTTAAATCTTACCCTCTGATGTTTGAAAGTTAAAAGTTAAAAACTGGCAATGAAATTCTGGGGTTGAAAAAAGCCTCAGTTTTTCACTCTTGCTGTGTACACTGGTTAGTTTGTGCAGATGGTTTATTTTCGGCCAAATATGAAATGAGATCCAGAATAATGTGATTTTGAGGAAATATCACTATTCTAAGCTTTGATATATTTATTTGTTTTTTGCTGACAGAAGCATTTCTTGCACATGATGATCTGAGGGTGACTGGAAATTTGAAAATCCAAAAATAATTTCTATTTTTAGTTTTTGGCTATGATAAATGGAGTAATTTTGGCAAGTTTTTAAACAAAACATGCTGCCCAAACAGCTTTAAAGGACAGATTAAAATCTGCTGTAAAATATACACAAAATACAACTATGTAAATTTGTATGCCCCTGTCCTTAGTCAAAAAAAATGTAAGACCCTCCCCAGTGCATAAAAAATGATTTATCATGCCTTCCCCTTTTAACACCACACCCCCGCCCCCCAGGTGTAATTAAAATAAAACAGTTAATCCAGTAGTTTTTATGAGATCTGTGGTCTAAAAAGTGTGAACAGTGTGTGATACCAATGAAAAATTGTCAACACATTTGTAACAGAAGACTTAAAGCAGTTTGCCTGCTGTGCTAAGAAGGTGATGATGAAGATCAAGTGGATCCCAGTTTCATTAAGCACGCCTTGTCAGTAGCTCAGTAACTCTGCACCAAAGACTCAGACAAAATGGGTTAAACAGTTTATTGAATTTATTTCTGCTGTTCAGAACTGTTTGTCATCTCTGGCTGACTTTACAATGTGTAAAGAAAGAAAAAGACTGAGGTGGTGGTGGGGGGAGAAAAACTATCAACATTAATCAAAAATCATAAACATAATTGGCTTATGCACAACTCATCATTCCCTGTCCACCCCCCCCCCTCCCCTATGGAAGAAAAACCCTTGCCAAATGCTAAAATACTGTATCAAATGGGGCGATTTTCAAAATGTCAAAACAAACATACAGGGACTAGCTGCTACTTAAAGAAAACAGAAAAAATATGTAGATAATTATTACATAAAGGGGGAGATACAAGGGAAGTAATAACACCACACCTGCCCTTTTTTTTAAGGAGGCAACAGTAAACTAGAGACATCAAGCCGACCACCGCTCCTTTTACATGCTGCAGTCTGTCCTTTCAACTGTTAATAACATCTCCAACACCTGGACAATATTAGTTCAGAAAAACTGGGGGAGTTGTTTCATATTATACAACTTTCTAAAATAATTACGTTATGATTTAAAATAACAAGAAAAT